>OY747132.1:34416920-34851310 GCA_963556465.1 Berberis vulgaris | reverse complement strand
CCTTCATTGAAGAGAGGGCACCCGTTGGGTGCGAGGGCGACAAACGAGCCGACTTTAAGAAGATGGTGGATGGATTGATCAAGGAATTGTTAACAGTGCAAGAGAATAAAAAAACATGGATCCACCACCCAAAACACATTCAAACGGTTGGACATGTCACCCTCTCATCCCGAATTCACAACATCGAATTGTCGAAAAAGTTTCAATGCCCAAATTCATCTAGTACGAAAGATCCGGTCGAATGCTTGCTACATTTCAAACAGGAAACTTTTCGAGGCATGACGGATTGAAATGCAAAATATTTCCTTCTTGTTCGACGGACACAAGTAGGAGGTGGTTCCATGCGTTACCCAAAAGTTTAATTGATTCATTCTGTGATGTATGGGACATATTCATAGGATACTGCATTCGTCGACGTAGGAGAACTTCCATCGTGTCATACCTATTAACGGCTAGGCAAAGGGAGGGGGAGTCCCTGCAGGATTATGTGGCACTGTTCAAAGCGAAAGCAATGCAAGTGGCTGGCCTTGATGAGATAGTAGGTTGTTTTGCCTTTCTAAAATGGGGTGTTGTCGAGGACTATGCTCCATACTAAACTAATCGACCACCTTCAAAGATGCATATGCATGGGCGGAAGATGCGATCAAAATTGAGGAAGTGTCAAATTTCGTTTGGAAGAAAGACGAAATACCAAGGTACATGTAGTCAATGACACAACGGCAGAGAAAAGGTTGACGAAAGAAAAACGGGCCTATCACCCAGATAAAAAGGTGAATGGAAAGGAGCCATTCCGAAAGGAGAAGTCAAAGTTTGACATGTCAACTCTAACCCCGTTGAACAAGCCGCTGGAGGGAATTTTCAAAGCCATGAAGCTGGAGCCTTTCATTGAGGCATCGCCCAACCGTTATACCAACAAACCCAGGAACCCTATTATGAGTATCATCAAAATCACGATCACAGAACTAATGAATGTTACAGTCTCAGTAAGCTTGCTTAGAGACATATTAACCAAGAACAATTGACATAGTTTATAGAGCAAATCGATAGAGCGACAAATGTTGAACGATTCCTGAGATGTTGAAACTCCGACAAGAAATATACATTATGATGCAGTCATTTTTCGCTCCCTGCTCTGATCTGGTTCCTGCTGACTCGTTGACCTACACAAGTAGCACACGTAAGCCAAGACCACCGTTGTGGTGACCGATGGCACTCTGATGCTAAAGTTAGACAGGGCTCTGAGGAATGTGTAATGTGGTAACAAGGAATTTGTAGCGTACCTTAACTTACCAACCTCATTTTTATTTATAGTGCAAGCAGTCCTGGTTTAACCAGGCCATCGTAGGCATATATTAGGGAGGAGATCTTCGTGGAGATCTCTCTCTAATTAGAAGTCGTGCTGAATGAGGAAAGTTCCTTGTTAGCTCTGCACTCCTAAAAATGCGGGATATAGTTCCTAATCCAAGAGCATTCCGTAGAAGGGAGTTTTCTTGTGTGGAAGATACTCTTGTTTTTGCTTTCTAGTTGGGAGCAAAGAACAGTTGTAGTTGTCCGTCTGAAGCAGATCATCGAGATACTTGCCTAAGGAGGGCTTACAGGTATTGAGAACAGTTGTGAGACATGTGGGCCCTAGCGTGTTGTGAGAGACCGGGTCTGCATGGAGAACTGAATTGAGCGAGCTTAGAACCGTTTGGTCCTGTTTAATGTTGGGCTGATACTGGGGTCTGTATTTTCTCCAGATTATCACGACATGTGTACGGCTCAGGGGTGCAACCGTTTTTTATGTATCATCAGTTACTCCCCCCCGAGTTGGTGGGCCGTCACATCGGTTCGCTAAGTTGTGACTTGAAGGGATGCGTCGCTCATGATGATTGAGCCTGAATCGTTGCTTGAGAGGCGAGAAACCATCCTCTATTTAGGTCATCTGCAGTGTAGAATCTGATTATTCTACTTTGTTCGTTTTCAAAAATATTGTTCTGAAAAAACGTTCGCCTTCTTCATGGCTCAAGAAAATCTCTTGATGATGTTGTTTTGGCTGAGGCCCTGGAATTTTTTGAAGACAGATTGTTGTCCGAGCCCAGTCTTGCCGAAATCCGTACGAATTTGGGGTTCATGAAGACCTACCATTGTATCTCCTAACGGGCGACCAAACGCATGTGTTTCCTCCTGTCGGTTTCATCTGTTTACATCATGGGATGCTCCAAACTAGAGTGTGTTTTTTGGTATTGGATGTGATTTGAGAGTTATTGGATCTCTTAGGGATTCTCCGGCTCAGTTGGGGCCTAATGGATATAGGATCATCTTCATGATTCTGCTCAATGCCAAGGAGGCTGGTGTTAACGTGGCTCCGCCGGTGATCCAGTTGCTAACCTCTCCTCGGCTGAAGAGCAGTGTTGTGTGTAAGATGAAGTCGCCGAAGTGCTTCGATAAACTGCCTGATGATTTCAAGTTCTGGCAGAAGTATTGCTTCTTGGCTCCTACAGATTCGAAGTATTTTCGGTGAAGGGGTCGTCCGCCCGAGCAATAGTTCAGACCGTTCTGTAAGTTCAATCACTTTCTCGCGATTTTGATATGCTTGATAGCGAGCCGACTGTTCATTACTTGTGTTCCCTTGCAAGAAGGTTTCCTACCACTTCTCTCACCTTAGAAGAGCAAAACACCATGGAAACGTTCTGTGTCATGCCGCAAAAGAAGGTGGTCGATGTCATGAGAGTTTCCAACTTCATCCGTAGTGGGCTGTGGGACAACTTGCATGTTGCCCCCACTCTATATCGTGAGTTGCGCATTAAGTTGAAAGATGAGACCCCTTTTAGGAAAAGGAAGGCTGTTGAGGCCAAAGTTCCTGCTCTATCCAATGTGGGGAAGCCGTCTGAGACGCTTGCTTCCTTCGTGAGGAAGAGGGCTCGCATTTGAGTTTGGCCATCTTCGGCACAAGCTGTTCCAGTGAGAGAGGAGTGTGAGCCTGCTGGGCTTGTTGAGGCGGAGACTGGCGTTTCAGCCTTGGAGAAAGATTACTTGCGGCTGAAAGGAGTCATTGATAGGTCGAACCTTAGTGACGCACGGGTTGAGGCTCTGAATGGCCGTCTAGTGCGGGTCGCAATGGTAGTTTCTGCTGGTGCTAATTCGCGTGGGACCATTGTTGTTGGAGGTTCCTGTGAAGATTCGCCTGAGGTGGTAGAATCTGATTTGCTCTACTGTTGATTCGCCTGAAGGTGGTCGCGGTATCGGCTGTGTCTCTTGTAGGTCTACATTGCTCACCGTCTCATTCTAGGCCACAATTGGAAGTGTTGGAGGGTCCTTTGGATAATTTGCTCCCTCCTCTGCCTCCGGATCCCATTGAGTTATCTCGCAATAAAAGGTCAGTTTGTTCTTGACAAATGAAAGGCCATGGAGGAGAGACTGAGGACGGTGGCAACCGTGAAGGGTGACGCTGGCGTAGTTCCCAATCATGGAAGGCTTCACCCAAACACACAGATAAACTTGTTTGCACCTGACTTGGTAAAGATGAGCTCACAAGTCTGGCATCAAGATGTGGATGTAGAGTATGCTTCGAGGAAACACATAAGCATGCGTCACAATTGGTTGATGGATCATGCTCTGAATCCCGGAGAGGATACGTTGGAAGGATGCATGGATAAGGGTCTGAAGTACCTTATGATGGGCATGTCTCATATGAGCCACGCGGCCGTTGCTGGAACGGAAGTCAAGGCGGCTCGTGAGAGAGTATATACCTTGGATCATGTCTTCTCTCACATGCAGCTGTTGTATTCTGATGTGTTCCGTGAAATTGAGCGGCTTAAGAAGCAGGCTGAGGAGAAGTGGTTGGATCAGTCAACCGTGGCCGCTGAGGTTCGAGGGGCTCGTCTGGAGGACCTCGAGCGTAGTCTGACGGAGGTGGTGTCCGAAAGGGACCGACTCAGGCAGGAGTGGGAGTCGGGTCCGCCGAAAAGTCTAGTTTGCACAGGATGTTGCGACTAAGGTGTGTTCTGGGCTGCAGTCTTTTGCTAAAAAGAGTGCTTCGAAGGAAGCTGAATGGGCTGCTGAGAAGCAACAGTTGGGATCTGATGTAGAGTTCTACACCCATGAGGTGAGAAAGGCCGAGGACCAGCTTGAACTGGGGTGGCATGAGCTTAGTACTGTGAAGAGCAGTCTGGCCACATAACAGTCTCAGGTTGACACGCTGACTGGCAAGTTGAAGCTACTGAAGCGCGAATTTGTTGCGCAAAGGTGTGAGAAGAAGAACTTCTTCAGAAGCAAGGCAAGTGTGAGTTCTGCCGTGTTGTACATGGCCGGCTGGAGCTGTTGGCACTGATGAAGGAGGAGCATCCGGAGTGGGATCTTGGCCGGTATAAAAAGATGTCATATGTTTGTTGTTTTTGCATCGTCAGATGAGGAAGACAATGTGGGGCCTAATACGCAGACCGCTGCGCGTGTGGGTGCTATCCTTGCTCCATCTTCCACTAGGCTTAGTTTTTCTGTTTCTGTACCTTTTCTTGGTAGGGAGTGACCATGGTGTGATTGCACCCCTTTTAGTTTTGACCGTTTATGAAAACAGTTTTATCAATAATGTGCATGTTGTCTTTATTGTATGTTTTTTTCCTTTTGCCTTGTCGTCATGCTTAGGCTGGTTGAGTTAATAGGACGTTTGACTAGTCTCTCTGTGATAGAGAGCTTGACCGCTTTGTATTGGTGAACGACTCAGGGTCATTGTTGCGTAGCCATGTCCGATAATGGGCATGTTGCGCATAGTTTAGATGGGGGTTGCCCGCGCTATGTCTTGTTCCCGATGTAAGCTTCTTGAGGTTTATCCTATTGGTCCGACCGGCCGGCCGCAGTTACTCCTAAGAGCGAGTTGCAATGGCCGAGCGCATGTGTCAGAGCGTTCATGCCGAGTCAGACGCCGTAAGCTCGGGCTAGCATCCTAAATAGATTTTATCTGAGCACTGGCTGTACGATTCTTGTATCGACGTGAATGGCCTTCGGGAATGTTAGGATGTCAGTCTGTTTGAGTGTGAAGACGCTGATTCGGCTAGATTCATGTTTGGCAACTAGGCTGAAGAGTAGTGGTCTCGTGGCAAGCCATTGGGATCAGTGCGAGACTGACTAGGCTCCCACATTCCAAATCGTGTATGACCAAGCGAAGTGGGCTACAGATTCGGGGAGTAAAAGTTTGGCGACTAGGCTGAAGAGCAATGGTCTCGTGGCAAGCTGTCAGAATCCGTTCAGGGCTTATTAGGTTCCCACCTTTCGAACCATCTACACCCTCTCCGCGTGGTGGGGGCTATGAATTCAATAAAGGTTTGGCGACTAGGCTAAAGAGTACTGGTCCCATGGCAAGCCATTGAAATCATTTCGAGACTGATTAGGCTCCCACCATCCAAATTATCTACACCTGAGTGCACCAAGCCACAAATTTGGGAGGGTTCGGTGGCCACGCTGAAGAGTAGCGGTCCCGTGGGAAACCGTCATAATCAGGTCGTGGCTGACTGAGTTCTCACCTTCTAGACTATCTACACCCTCGCAACGTGGGCTACAAGTCCAGGTTTGGTGATTTGACGACCACGCTGAAAAGCAGTAGTCCCATGGCGAGCCATCAGAATCAGTTCGGGACTGACTAGGCTCCCACCTTCCAGACTGTCTACACCCTTGCAGTGGAGGCTACATGTCCAGGTTTTGATCAGAAGCTTTCGTTGCTAGTCGTCACCAGCTAGGCTTATCTGATTAGGTTCGGCGATCATTGGCTGCAGGGGCCAATGATCCTTGGCGAGTCATCGTTACCAGGTGTGATAGCGTTGATTAGACTCCCATTTTCTAAATCGTCGATGCCCACGCTGAGTGGACTAGGTGTCGGATTGAATCAGAAGTTGTCGTCATCAGCTTTGGCTGACTAAGCTTGCATGGTTTGAAAAAAAAGTTTCGCCTGTTGGGGGTGTGTGAATTTAGTGGTAACATAGTGTGGATGAAGTTACCTCGATTCAACAAGTGATCTGTGGGTACAATTTGTAAGTCAGGATCGGCTAGGATCTCTTAATGCTTGTGCCAAGCATGCAACATAATGCTTTTTGAATAGTGGATCAAGCCCATGGGCCCGCAGAGGAGGGGCTAGGGCGCAATGTGCTACGTGTACGGCGTAAATTGCGTGGTAATACGTGTATGGCATAGGCTGTGTGAAAGTTGAGTATCGATTACTCCCCTGAATTGATGGGGTTGCATGCAGCGCCATTAATTTGAATGACATAGTCTGCGCAATTTCCTTGGGAACCGTCGTCTCTTCGTTTTCCATACTGCATTGAATGATTGACAGTTAATGCTGGAGTGCCCGCTTGGTAAACCATCATGTCTATATAATGGCGTTTTCCAATCGTTGTAGGCATTATCTTTCGCAGAGCTTATATTCTGCAATGTTCTTGCTTGAAGAGAGTGTTTTGGATTTTCCAAAAGCTGAAGGTGGATCTTCGTCTCTGGAATCTCCGAATGTTCAGACATTTACAAAGGCCAGACAAAATAATACTTGCCGTTATGCGTGGTCACCTGCTATGGTTGAGCATGTAGTTGATCTGCTGAGATCTCGTAATTTCTTCTCATTTCGCAGAGAAGTAGTACAAATTTTCTACCGAGGGAGATGCCATGGTGTTACACCGTACCACTTGTGTCTTCGTGTGCTCAGATCCCGTTGCTGAACGATGGCTGATCGAAATGTTGGTTGATGTGCATTGACTCCGGGTGTGGTAGCTCTCAGTCACACCTACCATGGCATATGTGAAAAGTTGTCTATTTTGATGACGCTATGAGATCATGACTGCATCGCTGCTTGTGGCCATCCTCATCTTCCTTCTTCTAAGCCCTTTGAGGAGGTTGGATAGACGGTGGGATGTCTCTTGAGGAAATCAACACCTAGTCGTGAGGTCTACAACGCCATTGTACAAGCATTTTCCTGGAGTGATTTGACGGAGCAACCTGATTGCTCAATTCTTTCAATCCCCTCTTACACTTCGTTGTTGTCGTCGGAAGGGGTCAAACAACTTTTATCTTTGTTATCACTGGCAAATTACTCGCATTGGAGGGTTTGCAAGTTTTCGTCGGACGTTGTACGTAGCGGAATTGTCTAAGCGAGTCTTTTACTTCAATTCGCACTGTATTCAGATGCTCAGTCTTTTGTATCTGCCTCAAAACATTCATAATATGTAGTCTTTTGTATCCGCCTCAAGGTGTTTGCTGTTATATTTTTCCAATAATCAATAGAGTTTTTTTTTTGTAATTCTCCCTTTATCTCTTAAATGATTGCAAATCACATAAGCCTTTTAAGAACTAAAACTCAATACTGACTATGGAAAGGGAACAAACAAGTTAAAGCAAACTAACTGTTGACGAAGAGAAACTGATCCTGGCCTTTAGAAGACTGTCAAGGCGTTACATAGGTCACTAAAGAGTAAACCTTGCAGAGGGCCAGATCTTTGAGCCGACGAAATGTCAGGGGGATGTGTTATCGCTTGCCATTGCCCTTACGACTCGTTGGGCGAGAGAGCTGATTGCTCCTGTACCGCTAAAAAATGGTATATGTTTCGTCTTTTGGCCTTACACTGGGTCATGTTGCTCTGCATAATGTAGCTGAATCTGGGAGCACTTTATCTGTTTCATTGCGGCGTAGTGGCAGCCTCGTGCCGTAAGTTGGTCCCCACGTATTATTCCTTCTGAGTGGTTAACAGTATACTTAACACACTGGTGAAGGGTGGAGACTACTGCTTCCATCTGGTGGAGCCATTGTCTTCCCATGATGAGATTGTAGGATGATGGTGCATCTACCACCATGAAGTCCATAAATAGGACCTTTCTGAGCTACGACTCTCGATCGTAGCTAACATTATCTTTTCGATGGGAAACATTTTTCCCTGCTGAATCCGATCAGTAGGTATTCCGAAGATGTCAAGTTTTCCTCCTTGAGGTCCATGATGCGGAACGCGTTGTAGAACAAAACATTAAGTGAACTTCCTGTGTCAACCAGAGCTCTCTTTACCTCCCACATTGCTATGGAGACCGAGATGACTAAGGCATCGTTATGTGGCGCTCAAACTCCTTCGAGGTCCTTGTCCGTAAAGGTCAAGGTGGGAATATGGCTTTGGACTCTTGAGTGGCAGATGTGCTTGTTATCATCCGCGGATTGTGTCCGCATATCCAATAGTGTCCTCTTGCGGAACCTGTGTGACTGGTCTTCATTTGGTTCGACTCCATGAAGGACGTATATTATCTCTAGAGTCTCATTCCCTATTTATTTAACTGACTCCCCTTGTCCTATGTCTGTTCCGTTGGCTTCTCGGATTTCAAGAATTCTTTCAGTTTGCCTTTGCAGATCAAGTACTCAACTCCGTATTTCAGAATCTTGTAGTCATTGGTGTTGTGGTCGTTTTCCATGTAGTACGCGCAGTATTTGCTATTGTCACGCTTGGCGAGGTATCCACGTGTCTTTGGGGGCCACTTCAATTCCTCCCAGTTTTTCATTGATTTCAGTACGTTCGATAGGTTAGCGTTTAGGGTAGTCGCTGCTCTGGATCAACATAGTTGGACAATTTTTCTGGCCTGAACCGACCAGGGTTTGGTCTATTGTCACCATGCTTCCTCTTGCTTCATTCCTCATCCGGGGTCCCTTTCCCTCCTTCTTGTCTCTAGGCGTGGAGGGCCTCATGTCCCCTTCGGTTTCCCTTTTTGAGGTCCTCAACTCTTCCAAGGTGATGTGTTTCTGGACGCTCTTGAGGAGCTGCGCCATGTCTATAGGGGGCTCCAGGGTGAGATCTTCATAGAGCTTTCCCTCTTTGAGGCCCGCAGTGAAGACCATCACGACTGTATCGTCGCTGGTTAGCTCATTGTTGAAGCGTGTGACATACTCTCGGAGTGTCTCCCCGAACCTCTGCCTCAGGGAGAATATGTAGTGCGGGCCTTTTAGGAAGTGTTAGCTTCCGATGAAACGGGTCAGGAATTCCTTTGGCAGCTTTTTGAAGGAGTCGATGGACTTTGACAAAGGCTGTAGAACCACGTCAATGCAGAGCTTTTCAGACTAGTGAGAAAGGTCCTGCATATTACGGATTCAGATCCCTCTTTAAGGGTCATTACGTGCTAGTAATGGCACAGGTGGTCGAAGGGATCGGTGGTTTCGTCGTAGGAGTTGAGCTTTGGAGGATTGAACTTCCTCGGTAGGGTCTCGTTCATGATTCAGTTCACAAACGACAAACAGAGATGTGATACAGTACGTCCGGATCATGCGCCCCTTTGGGGAGGGGGTTCCCAGGGCTGAGCCTCTTTGCCCTGGTGTTGAACTCAGTGTTAGCTGCGCAGCCTTCTTTAGTCCAATAGGAACTGGCGGGTGCTTTGCTTTCCTGTTTTTGCTCCCTATCGTCTGCTGGAAGCGGAGGTCCGTGCTGCTCCTGGTCTCAATTGGCGGGTGGTGGATTTTGTCTTGTGAGAGCCTCCACCACTTTGATGATTCGCTGTATTTGGGATGTCAACATATCGATTCTAGGATTTGTCGTTGTTGCCGTTGGTACAAGAGCATGAGTTGGTTGCGCGTGCAAGATATGAGCAAATGAAGAAGGCAGTATAGGGACGGCCGGAACGTTTGACGTGTCCCTTGATTCTCCGTTGTTACGTGACCTGGTGGTCACCATTTTCTCTGTATTTTGAAAGAAGACGACGCTTAGTGTAAAGTTACGAGCTATGTCGTTCCCACAGACGACGCCAAATTAATGCAATCATTTTTCGTTCCCAGCTCCGATCTAGTTCCTACTAACCTGTTGACCTGCACAAGTAGCACACATGAGCCACAAACCACCGTTGTGGTGGTCGATGACACTCCAATGCTAAAGTCAGACATGGCTCTGAGGAAGGTGTAGTGCTGTAACATGGAATTTGTAGTGTACCTTAACTTACCAACCTCATGTCTTATTTATAGTGCAAGGAGTCATGGTTTAACCAGGCCATCGTAGGCGTAGATTAGAGAGGAGATCTTCATGGAGATCCCTCTATAATTAGGAGTCGTGTTGTAGGAGGGAAGTTCCATGTTAGCTTTGTGTTCTTAGATATGCGGAAGATAGTTCTCAATCCAAGGGCATTCAGTATAAGGGAGTTTCCCTGTGTGGAAGATACTCTGGTGTTTGCTTCCTAGTTGGGAGCAAAGAGCAGTTGTAGTTGCCCGTCCGAAGCAGATTCTCGAGATACTTGCCTAAGGAGGCCTTACATGTATTGAGGACAGTTGTGAGACGTGTGAGCCTAGTGTGCTGTGAGAGTCTGGGTCCGCCTGGCGGACTGAATTGAACGGGTTTAGAACCGCTTGGGTCTGTTCATGGGCTGATGTTGGGGTCCGTATTTCCTCTAGATTATCACGACATGTGTACGACTCAGGGGTGCGACCGTTTTTAAGTATCATAACATGATATACCACTTGTCACGACGCGATCCGCCAAGGGACCCGCAACATATCAGTACGTGAACTGAATCCATAATCGCAGACGGATTGTGACTGGGCTCAACATCATAATATAACATATTCTTGAAACGAGAGTCAAAACGAAAATTACCAACTACAATAAAATTTGAACAAAATAAAAAGTATTCAATTCGCCCAGCCTTGCGTCATAACGACAATATCAATATATACAAACATCCAGAATTTAACAAAGTATATAACAATGCAACATAAGCAAAACATATATATTACAATTCATATGGTGCTTTTACTATTCATTGTTGCCTGGGACAAAGTCAAATCAAAAGGATTAGAGATAAAAGATGGTTAGGATTGAAAGTTGAGAAATGTATTGAATTTTGAGGGTTGAGATTCATTTCCTATGATAGCATATTTGTAAATTTAAAATATGTAGAAGGGCAAAAATAATGAAAAACTTTTGAAAAAAGTTTGTGGAATGTACATGTATGTGGCGCAGAGAGAAAATATTGTGTTTTCTTTTTTAGTAAAAGGAAAATTTAGCATAACTATCTACATCGTTGTCGGATTTTGGTAAACTTAGTTTCGTTGAAATGCATTTTTGAAGATCTTTCCAACAAAATCATTATTCAATACAAGTGCTAAAATTTTCAAAATATAAATTTTATAATTAAAAAAAGCGTATACCGTACTTCACGTTTTTAATATTTTTCAAAGCAATGATCATACTAGAAAAATGAGTTGGATATCTTAATGCACATTTAAACAAAAACACTAAACTTCATGTTTTGGCGAATTCAAAGATTTGGGGAGAACTTATTCTCGACGTTTAAATTTTTGCTCCAACTGGTTCAATTTTGACTAAGTCTAATCCTAAAATTTATAATATATATTTTTACCTTAGAATAGGCTTACACTTCAATACTTACTCAGAGCGAAAACGGGATAGTGATGGTGTTCAGTACAAAATATTTAGCAAAAATAAAATTATGTGAAGTGCCGACGGCACGGGGCACACTCTAGTACCCGTACAGGGTGGACAAGACTAAACAATACAAAACAAATCTAAAAGCTGGAGACTGGGCCTAAGCGACATGATCAGAAGGAACAACAACATTGCCTGCACTAAATTAGAAGCACACCCCTTGCGGGGTCAGCAAAGCACAAAACTAGTTGGTGCGAGTGAACTAAATACAAATAACAAGATAATATGCAGAAGGAATCCATGCCACACAATAATGAATAAATGAGTAATCCTAGGTGCATGATCCATGGAAGCGGTGTCCCTATACAAGTTTCTAACGTCTGAATCACACTGTGTTTCTAAGGATAATGTTTCTAAATTCAAGCACCAACACAAAACATTCCATATTGAACAATAACTACAAGTTTACGACTGGTCATTACAGTTGATTCAAACATGGTAAATATCAAGTGACGAAGACAACGACAATATCGTAATCCTGCATAGCATCCTAAGTAGGGCAATCAAGTCAAAAAAATTTCTATGTAAGTGTCTCATATCGTAGGTATCCGCATACCTTACGAATGTGTCTCACCCAGACACATCCCACAATGTGCACCAGTATCACTTCAGGCTTGTTTGTATCCTAATGGGGTGTCATATGCCCGGATACAAATTCAAACGTCCCAAACGACTGGCCTAACGTGACCAACCTAACACAAATCAAACCCAAGCGCACTGGGAGAGAAAGCGAGTAATCTCCAAAGCACGCCCTCCGGGATCCGTCCTATCGCACTCTCTAGTGGTAAGCACGTGGGGGAGCTCACCACACCTCAGCGAACACGCCACATGCGATAGCGTCCACAATGTCCATGGGTATGAGTTATCTCAAGCACCCACCAAACTCACGATGTGAGTAAACTCCAAAGCATCAGCACAACAGGCATTACAATGGGGTAAAGACACTTGCACTAATCCAAACATGCACGTGCTACGAGTTTAGACAATTTTTTTTGAAATTCCAGCCAACCACGAAAACACCCTTGCATGTGGAGTTTATAGGTTTTAACCAATGCCCCAATTGCTATTAGAGAGGCTGATTGGAGCAATGTTGCTCGCTCCGGCAGTGACAGCTCCGATCAAGCCCATACCCTGATTTCTCAGTTTTTAAGAATGAAAACTCGAGCAAAAAGGAAGGGAGAAGGAGGAAGAAAATGAGGAAAAGATGAGGAGATTTGGGGGGGGGGGGGGGGGGGAGAAATCAAATAAATCTCACGAACTCATGTCGGAGAAGAAGGAACGTCGCAGGGGAGATGCGCTCTGTAAGAAAGAAAAAAAATGAAGAAGAAGATAAGGGGAACTATGATTTATAAGTGGGTGGCTATTTGCCCCATCAAATCTTTGAGAGCACCCACCCTCCAAAATCAATTTTTTTTTTAAACGAAATTCAAATCTAACTAAATTTACGATATTGAAACAATTTTTAAAAATTTTGAAGTTAAGCAAATCTCACGAACTCACGTCGGAGAAGAAGGAACGTCGCAGGGGGAGATACGCTCTCTAAGAAAGAAAAAATGAAGAAGAAGAGAAGGGGAACTCTTATTTATAAGTGGATGGCTATTTGCCCCCACCGAATCTCTGAGAGCACCCACCCTCCACCCTCCAAAGTCCAAATAAAAAAAAATTTAATTTAAATCTAACTAAATTTACACTATTGAAACAATTTTAAAAACGCCGAAGTTAAGCAAATCAAACAACCCTAAAAAAAAAATAAACAATCGAAAAAACTACGGTATTACACCACTGGCATCCGAAAACCGAGATGGAGAGGAAACATAAAAAGTAGGATATCATGTACATAAGGAAAGTCATGAACATCAATTCAAAACCGATACTTGTCAAGGACTTGGATCTGAACATGAGAGGAGAATGAGCATTGGCATGGTTTTGAAAAGAAGATGCCAGGCGTATAGCAGAGCTGCATTGGGATACCTGGTATTCTCCGTCTAGATTGGGGACTCGCTGCAGAGGAGGGTACTAGTGGATTGCAGAAGATACTGTTCAAATCCGCGTATGATCGAATGAAGTTGCTGGAAGGATTACTATGTGAAAGCTACACCATCAACTTACCATCAGGTCATCAAGTTCCTACCGAATATGATTTATTAAAAATCTAGGGAAATCAAAAAGCATCCAAATCATCCTTCAACGTTCAGCATGCGACTAAGGGACCAACAACAACGTTAAATATCAATTATGGACTGGACCTAATCTAAACGTGATCAAGAGGTCAACCATCGAGCCAATAATAAGCATTGACCTTAGAGACGGGTAGAACCCAGAAACACATACATCGGTTCCGAGTTAGATCCACAGACAAAGGCATAACTTGAATCATTCGTGAAAGTTTGAAAGCTAGGGAAAACAACAGACCGATGGTCCAGAAGATTCCCCCCAAATATTAAGAAGGTGTGAACAAAGAGGTATCTAGGTTGTTGGAAACATGAGTCATTCGAAAAGCATAAACACTCGAGTGGATAACAAACATTGTGATCACAAAAAAAAAGAATAGGTAGGTTCACTTGTGCATTGATTTCGCGACTTGAACTAGGTTTGCCCAAAAGAAAATTTCTCAATGCCAATGGTGGATGAATTGGTGAACGTGACAACGGGGTACGAGCTTTTGACCTTCATGGATGCAAATACAGGTGGCGGAAGAAAATGTGGAGAAAGAAACCTTCAATGATGAGAACGAGATATATTGTTACGTGAGGACAGACTAAAAAAGTTGGGACCACATATCAAAGACTCGTGGAGGAGATGTTCCAGGTTGAGATAGGGAAAACCATGTAGATCTACATTGACGACATGTTGGTAAAATGCGAGGAATGCAAAGACCACATGAGCCATTTGGGGCGCACTTTTAATATAATCAACAATACAACATGAAATTGAATGCAGAAAAATGTATGTTTGGTGTGTCGTCGAGAAATTTTCTCAGGTACTTGGTTACTGAACGAGGGATAAAAGTGAATCCTGACCAGATTATAGCAATAATAGACATGTTGTCTCCAACCAGTCACAAACAAGTGCATCGACTAGCCAGAATGATAGCAGCCTTAGGATGTTTCATATCGAAATCTTCAGACAGGTGCCATCCATTATTCCGACTATTGTGAAAGGAATCTCATTTCCAAAGGAATGAGTAATGCGGAGAGGACTTTCCAGAAACTGAAGACATTTCTAGGACAACCGCCTATCATGACGAAAGCCTTGTCGGGAGAACCTCCGATCACATACCTAGGTATGTCTGACTTTTCCGTGAGTTGCGTATTAATCCGAGTTTAAGTTGGTGTCGAAAGACCAATTTATTTCCTCAATAAAATTATGGTTGATGCCAGAGTTAGGTATACACGGATTAAGAAGGTGATCCTCACACTAGTTTTTTCATCAAAACGCCACGATGTTGTACTTCCAGTCGCATCCAATCACGGTGGTAACAAATGCACCGATCAAATCAGTACTGACGCAAACAATAAAATCAGTGAGTGTCGGGAAGTGGGCAGTAGCCCTCACCGAATTTGATATCGACTTCAGGCTAAGAACATGCAAGAAAGGGGAAGTTGTGAAAGATTTTATGGCCGATTTCCCTATCGAATATGGAAATTGTGAGGATGAACCAAAATAATTATTGGCAGAGTATGAGAAGGAAAGATCCAGATCCATGGGACGAATGGAGTGGATGGAGATTATTCACCGATGGTTCATTTGGGAGACAATGAGTAAGGATAGGGGCAGTTCTTGCGACAACGGATAATTCACAGATAGAGATGGCAGACAAGTTAGATTTTTCGACCACAAATAATGAAACAAAATACAAGGCCCTCCTAGCCGGATTAAAGATAGCGAGGGCGTTGCAGGTGGAGGTACTTTTAGTCTTCTTAGACTCTGAGCTAGTAGTGAATCACATATGCGGAGATTACGATACCAAGGTTGAAAATATGGCTAGGTATATGGAAGTAACCTGGCAATGGATGTGAGAATTCAATAAGGTTGAGCCATTTCAAGTTAACAGATGAGAAAACAAACGTGCAGATTCCTTGGCGTATGTGGCCGCTATAATAGGGGATCATAGGAAGAAAATTCTTGAGATCAACCTCACACCGAATCCAACCATTCTAAAGGAAGATGTTGTCATGGCTTGCGAAGAATCGTACACCTGGATGACGCCTATCAGGGACTTTCTCCGTGACGGTATCCTGCCGGATGACCGATCTCAGGTAAGGAAAATATAATAAAAAGGCAAACGATTCATGGTGCATTGGGATGTGTTATCTAATCAATGATAATTTGATTATATTGTAGCAACTAGTTACTATGGCTAAATTGTAAGTTATTTTTATTTTGCCAAATGAAGTTGTTGCTATCTGATGTGAAATGTGAATGGCGGCTTCATCCTTGACCAAAATTACAGGAACGGGTACAAGACAGGGTTTGTTAAAATTCGATTGCTTTGTTTGTTTCTTTATGAGCATGAGAAAAAATTTCCACTAAAAGCGTTGATAAAAGACAGAAGATTTAGAGTTTCTCAACACAAACATGTAGAAAGAAGAAGAGAGAATAGTTAGTCCAAATTTTTATTTAAGTATATATAACCAGTGTCCAGGGGCGGATCTAGGATTGCAGACAAAGGGGGGCAAAAAAATATGTAACATTTCCAAGAAATTTCCTCGGTATACAGCATAAAAAATGTCCTTTAATTTGTATAAGAAGTTTCCAAGAAATTAGTAAAGGCATCAAAGTTTGTCTTCTTTTTCTGGGTTATGTTTAACGTTGGAGATATACAACATAAAAATTTCAATTTTTATGTACATTGCAAACAAGCTATGTATGTCACTATGTGTGTAGTGTGAAATGTGTACATGTGGTGTGTATGGTGTGTGTTTGTCTTTGAGTGTGAGATTGATTGCTTAGTAACATTTTATGTCGAGCATTTTTTTTTTTTTTTGCTTTTATAGAAAAACCATTAAGGTTTATTGTGAGATTGTTTTCAAGAAGAATGAGATTGGCTTTGAGATATTTCATATTGTATTGCCTGCTGCAATGGCTTTAGCAGCTGATCCAATTGCTTTTTTGATTGACACAACATTCATCGGACATGTAGGTTTGTCATTGTTTCTTATTTTCTTGTTAGTTGTAATATTATATGGAGAATCTCTGAATCGGTTGACATGAAAAACTATATTAAATTCAGGAATTTAGGTTTCAGAAATTCATCGAAATTCTTATTGCAAGACCAGAGCATAAAATCAACAAGTCGGAGATGGAGAAATAAGAACATCAAACAAACTCACCTGTTTCAGACGGAGATGAAGAAGAACTGAAGAAGATATCGCAAGACGCAAGTGCAGACGCAAACACAAGAGGCTCAGTTTCTCTTGCGATTTGGGATCTATGATGTTTTTTATAAAGAGGAAGTAATATGAAATTTCAAGGAGGGCAATATAAATTTTCAAAGGGGGGCAATAGTGAAATTTTAACTACTTTAATGAATCTTTTACAAAACCTAAGGGGTCAATTATCCAAGCAATGGATCCGCCCATGCCAGTGTCTCTCTTTTCCCAGAATTTGAAGTGGATAACTGTTATGAGGGCGAAAACTTGTTAAAGAGTAACTATGTGGTTTTGGTTTTGGACCCGACCCGACCCGTGTGAGTTGCTCTCACAAATCACAATGCAAACACTCGGAACTCTTTTTAGGAAAATTCTAAATGGCGAGGAAACGGGTGAAGCTCTTCCCCTCGAGATGCATGTCTGTATCTTTGAGATGCACAATCTCACAAATCTCGAACGAAATGAGTGGTAATACCCACCCCGTCGCCCCTTTCCTCGACGGCTAGAAGGGCCCTCTTTTTAACTTGTCCAGAGTTCACGTAAAAAAACAGGACCCCCACAGACAGATGAGAAACTAGACTAGTGTCTACCCTTCCAATAATATCTAGATTTTCAGAGCAGAATAAAGTATTTTGTCATATAAGGCAAGGGCAAAACAGTCAACTAAAGTATACAATTAGGAGACCTATTCTATTTGGTGTCTTCTTCTATAAATATAGCGACTTGAGTTGAGAGAGCAGTGGTTGTTCAAGTATTGCAGAGTGAGTGAGTATTGTGAATGTAGAGTGAAGATTTAACTTCACTAGCTTGCTTCTATTGGTCGTGTAGAAAGAGTAAAGAAGTATGGAGATGAAATCGCGCGCTTCTTCATTTATACTTGTCTTGTTTAGTCTGTTGTTGTTGCTTGTTTCTGCTTCAATAGAATCAAACAACAACAAGGATGCAGAGAGGAAAAGGAGGAATCTGCTTGCTAATGGTCTGGCTAACACACCTCCCATGGGGTAACTATCTCGACTTCAGTTATTGTATTCAGATCCATTTTACTTTAGATTCATGCTGCAATAAAAAAATCCATCTCCATAACATAAAAAAAAAATGATAAGGAGATAATATGGGTAAACGTGTTTTTTTTTTTTTTAAATCTAGACTAGATATTGTTCAGGTCCTGTCCCGAGGAGGGAGGGATCTCTATGTATGTTTAATTTTAATTAGATCCGCCGACGGTCTAGTCTAGATCTTTATTTATTAATAATTATTAAGCATCTCATCCCATGTTCACCTTAATTAATAGATGCTCATTGCACTGCTTTCACAAATTTCCCGCGTTTTCAAGTAACAGACAAGACCACTGAACTGCTCCTCCTCCTACTCAGGACTAAAAAACCAGTCTCACATCACATATATTTAAAATGACAGCATTGCAACTCTCTTCTAATTTACAATCATTTTGATGTTGCAATTGAAGAGCTCTTTATTACTTTATTTATCCATTTGATTTTAAATCGATCATTGTACATCACCCCACTAACTTTTCAGCTCATTTTGCTATTTGTAGCCCAAGAAAACAGCTATCCCCTAAGTTCAAAATTCTTATACCATGTATCCATATCACATTTTACTTTTGAACTCAAACTGTTGGTTGGCACAAACTAGAAAATTTCAGACATGGATAATATTTTTGATGTATATAATTAACCTATTTGGGTAGGACATAGGAATTCATGTTCACTAAAAACCAATTATTCTTTTTTTTGAAGTTTGTACATGGGTTAATAGAGTTTTAGTGGAAGCTTAACTTAGCATGTAAACCTTGTCATCCGAAACCACTTATACCTAATATATTAATTAATGCTGCTGTTTTGATATTCAAATGTAACCAATTATGGTCTTCAATTCAGATGGAACAGTTGGAATCATTTCGGTTGCAAGATTGACGAGAAGATGATCCGAGAAACAGGTGTCTTGTTTAAAGATGGGTTCCATCTTCATCTCAACTCACTTCCTAGGATATAAAAGTTGTTTTTGGTTGAGTTTAAATTTGAGAACCCGATGAAGTAAAACTTTCGTTAAAACTCATGTCACTGATGATTCAACAATTTGAGTAACTGTGCCTTGGCATTGTTAACAGCTGATGCTTTGGTAACAACTGGTCTTGCAAAGCTTGGATATCATTATGTCAATATAGGTAATCTGTTGCTCTCTTCCATTTCTCATTTTTGTTTCCCTTCTAGATAACCATGGCACTTTAATTGTTGAAAAGCAATTGAATGGTTTCTTGATCTCTTGTAGATGATTGCTGGGCTGAGTTGAACCGTGACAACAAGGTTCGCCTAGTCTTCATAGTTTTTAATTTTTAATTTTTTTTTTATGCATTTATAACCTTAAAGGACAAGATAAAAGGGTAGAGTTTGATTTGTCCCTGTGACCTGAACAACTATTTAAGTTTTTGGGCATAGCAAAGAACATAGCAGTATACAAGACTTGAGAGAACCTCAGACAACAATACTAGTAGATGAATTTGCACAACTTCAGGGTAAACTAGTTACTTTCCTCAATCAAACACTTGAGCATATATTTGACTGTTGAAAAGTTGGATTTCAATTCAGGGTAATCTAGTGCCTAAGAAGTCTACTTTTCCGTCGGGGATCAAAGCTCTGGCTGACTATGTTCACAGCAAGGGGCTAATGCTTGGGATCTACTCAGATGCAGGGTATGGAGCTCTTTACATACATATCTGTGAGATTCCATGGCCTTACCATTATGGAAAGAAATATGAGTTGTCAAACATTTCAGTGACTGTTCACCTGTCTTTGCAGGCATTTTACATGTAGCAAAACTATGCCAGGCTCCCTGGACCATGAAGAACAAGATGCAAAAACTTTCGCTTCATGGGTATAATTATCACTTGGAATAGTTTAGATTTTTTTATCCTATATGCATTTATTATTTTGGTTTATCTAGTTTCTCCTTTCTCGCGTAACACTCGCAAGTAGTAATAGCAGCAATTATAGCACCACAGATACGGTAACACCTTGTCTTTCTGCAGGGGATTGACTACTTGAAGTATGACAACTGCTACAATAGTGGCTTGAAGCCAACCGTGCGGTAATCTAATATTGAGTTTCCATTACTATTTTTTCTTTGCATTCAATGCTAATATGTTGATTTTGACTTGCACAATCTTTGAATATCATCTATACCTTTTGTAGATATCCTGTGATGACTAGAGCTTTAATGAAGGCAGGCCGTAAAATCTTCTTCTCTCTATGTGAATGGTAACCATGTTCTACATCATGAGCATTTTGTCTTTTAACTTGGAGATTACTATCCTTAACCCTTGGTCAACTTTATGGATTAGGGGTGACTTGCATCCTGCTCTATGGGGCGGTAGGTTGGGTAACAGTTGGAGAACTACTAATGACATTAAGGATAATTGGCCTAAGTAAGGAAGACTATGGGTGTCATTTGTATACTTCCTTTTTCATTCACAAACAAATAGCAGTTTGATAAAAATTGGGTCTCGTCCTGTTTTCTTTCAACAGTATGATTGCTACAGCTGACATGAATGAAGTCTATGCTGATCTTGCAAGGCCTGGTGGTTGGAATGGTATAAAACTAGTTCCATTTTGTATATAATAATTGGATGGCCATGGAGGCTAATAATTTGATGAAGCATTCAGTTTTTGTTCTAACAATATAATTATTATTTATGAGCAGATCCAGACATGCTAGAAGTAGGAAATGGAGGTATGACTAAAGATGAATACATAGTGCACATCAGTCTATGGGCTATTTCAAAGGTACTGAAGATGTTTGTATATCTTATAAGTATATTCCTTCCCTGCGTAATGTGTTTTGCCAGTATTGAATTGATTTATTTGAGAATGATTATGGAAAGGCGCCTCTGCTCATTGGATGTGATGTTCGCAATTTGACCAAAGAAACCATGGAAATCCTTAGCAATGTGGAGGTCATTGCTGTCAACCAAGGTGCGTAACTTTTCATCACTGTCGATGGGTTTTTCATCTACATCTAATGACTATTCGTGTATATGCTAAGATCTCCTGTTCCTAAATTTCAAATAGATCCACTTGGTGTTCAAGCAAAGAAAGTCAGGATGGAAGGTGATATTGAGGTATGATAACTGTACAATCACAATGTTTATGAATACACAAGGTAGCCACTGAGTCAGGTCTAATGTGTCTATTGCAGGTTTGGGCTGGACCTCTTTCTGAATATAGGACTGCTGTTCTCCTTTTAAACAGAGGTCCTCAGGATTACAGAATCACTGCTAATTGGGATGACGTGGGTGTTCCTCCAGACTCTGTGGTTGGGGTCAGAGATCTTTGGGAGGTACGTACTCCTAACTTCCGCAATTTTTGCACATCAATATACCCTCACCTAGGCAAGCAAATACCTGACTCATTCTTTCTGAATGTTGTTGCAAATGCAGCATGTAACATGGAAGACTCAGTTAGTAAACAACTTGACAGCTACCTTGAGTTCTCATTCATGCAAGCTGTACATTTTGAAGACGATATCTTGATGACTTACTTATCTTGACAAGGAAATATAGTTGAAGTTTGAGCGTGTTACCTTCATTTTTCTAGGCCCTCGTTATTCCCAATAAGATGGCTCGGTAACAGATCGCTTCTTCCAAAGTGCGCCTTGTTCGTTTGCTTGGTTAGTTATGTGACAATGTGCATGGTTTAAAAGAAATAAAATGGATAGGTTTTTCTATCACTAGAGAGTTTTAAATATATATAATTTTTTTTTTTCAATTTTTATTTCGTCTCAGTTTTCTTGAATTCAAGACGCGTCACTTCACTAGCAGAAGGTATTGTATTGAAACTAACATTGGATAGCATTTGAGGCAAAGTTGTAAAGGTAAGGGCCACGTTGTTACATCAAAGATAAGGCTACGGTTATGTGTTTTGAGTTTGGAGGAGAAAACTCAGAGTGATCTCTACTGAACTGAAGATAGTGACCATTTTGGTTACAATAAAAAGGTAATGGTTAACAGAGTGGGGATACCTGGTAACACGCAGGCTCAGGTTCTAGGTGCTTCATATCCACATTGGTCAAATTGTTTCAAATTTGTGGAGTACATGTGAATACATTGATCTTACACTGCATGTTCTATGACTTATCATAAATGTGAAAATCATACTGTTTTCAGACCAAACACCATAAAGGCTCGATTTCATCTCTCATTTTCTGGTATTGAAATCATTAAAGACCTTATGGGTTGTTGAACTTGAAGTTCGTAACCCACTAAAGAGGTGAAGTCCACAATCCATCATTTTCCAAGTCGCGCACTTAATTATGAGGTACAGTCCCAATTTTTTTAGACAAAATCATAGCAAGCCCTATGGAGATATTGATAATGTCATATTATTGATATGATAATATTAACTAAAGATTACACAAATGTGAAAGCAATTTACATATATTCTTGCATTACCATTGTGGCAAGGAACAAACATGAGCTAAAGACTACCATTGTGGTGGCTAATGACACTCCGATGTTAAAGTCAAACAAGGCGTGAGAAGTATATTGCTTGAAGTTAGGGTTCTGCAGTGTGCCTTAGTTCCTCAACCTTGTTATTTATTTATCATGCAAGAGTCCTTGTTGAGAGTTGTCCATGCAGGAGAATTTTCATATACGATTTATACTCTGATATTTGTTTTCTAGTAGGAGTCAATGTCTTACTATCATGTCTGTCTATGGCCAAACTCTTAGATACTTGCCTTATTAGGTCTTACGGGTACTGAGCTTGTCCATTTAACTTATGGGCCGAATACAACTTTGCTGTCTGGGTCCTATTCTTAGATACTCATCTCAATGGGCTTGGTTATCCGTCTGTTGGGCTTGATCAGATTATGCGCTCATTTGGGTCTGCTTCACTCTGTTGACGAGTTCATCACGCCACGTGTACGGAGCAGATTACAAGACAATTTGGTGTATCATCAGCTGCTCTCTCAAGTTAGTGGACCAACTTGTCGGTCCATTAAGTCATTTCATAAGGGAACTAGAGAGTCGTGATGATTGAATCTGAAACGTTTCCTCGAGCGGCACACTTCATTGATTGAGTACGTGTTTGCTAAAAAAATGCGCAAACTCATTCACCTTTATATAAGCCTCTTTCTCTGCAAAGTTGAGTTTTTTACTTCTGCAATTTCTCAAAAAATCTGCTTTGTTGCCTCGCTTTTGTGTTTTTGCTTTGCTCAATTTCTGTTTTCGCAAATGTAATCAATGTTCATCCATTCTTCAATGGTAGGCCAGAAGCAGCTTTCTGACAAGCAAGTCGCTGAAGGTTGTGCGTTTTTCGAAGAGAGGTTAGTTTCAAAGGTGGATTTGGTGGATCTTCACGAGAAATATTGGATCCCCGATGATCTGGATCTCTTTACCTTAGGAGTTGGTCAAACACCATTGTCTCCTCCGAGTGGATTCATTTGCTTGCACAAGAACATGTTCCAATCAGGCATTTGTTTCCCTGTCATTGAAAACATTTGGCTCTTCTTGGCATTTTGCCCACTTAGATGGTGTCGAACGGGTACAAAGCTTTGATTGCTATGTTAATCAGCGCGAATGACGCTGGCCTTCGACTGACTCCGAGGGTCATCCAACTATTGACCTCTCTCCTCGATTGAACGAGCATGTTGTCTGTGTGTTGCGGTCACCGGTTTGTTTGGGCACTTTGCCTGTTTAAGTCCTGGCAAAAGTACCGCTTCATGGCCTCTGCAGATTCAAAGTATTTCAAGCTTGATGGTCGTCTGATCAATCAGAATTTCAAACAGCTGAGTGAGTATAAGACTTTTCTTGCTCTAAGTTTTTTTGATTGCATATTGAATTGTTATTTGTGTTTTTTTTGCAGAAAAAATTTCGACAACGCCTCTTTCTGCGGAGGAGAAAGAAGTTTTCGACCAATTTTTGACCCGCGCCTTATGATGATGGAAAAGGTCGTGCATCCTACCAACATCCTGCATAGTGGATTGTGGGATTACTGGCAGGAGGCTCCCATTCTCTTCAAAACCTCTAAATCGAAAACCCACTGGCGGACCCCCTTTGAAAAAGAGGAAGCTCCTGAAGGTTAAAATTCCTAGTCCATCTAGGAAGGCGAAGTTGGATACAACACTCCTCCCATATCTGATTTCTAAGAAGCCTCGAAATGTGGCTAAGGCTACTTCCAGGTGATTGGCCCCTTCTGAGGAGGGATTCAGTATTGTGGAGCAAAAACTTGTTGTATCTACTGGGGTGAAAGTTATTACGTCTGAGAGACAAGATACTCAGGCTAAAGCTTCAGTTTCCCTTTTCGATATGGAGAATGAGTATTTGAAGATGGTTGGAGTAAATGATGTGACGAAACTGAGCATGCAAAGATTTTGAACAATATATTGCTGCAGGCGGGAATGGCTACCTCATCTAATGTTGACCAGACTCGTTCTTTTTCTCTGAAGGACTTCAAATATAACCCCTCTTTGGAGCAGGAGTCCTCTCAGTCTGGCGAGAAGTCACCTGACCGTCACCCTTACAGCAAAAGTCCCCTCATCGTCATCCGTACTGCCCTCTTTTCGGTTCCCAACCTCGACTTAAGGCGAGGGTCGATCCGAGGAGTCGTTCATTGCATTTTTTCCCTTCAACTGCTACTGAATCAACAGGTGAGAGGGAGCCAACTGCTATGAGTAAGGGGGAAAGCAGTAGAGGAGGCTCCAGACGCGGTGAAGACTGCGTAGGGCGGTGCTGGCATGTTTGCGGGCCAAAAAAATTTTCATCCCGACACGCAGATTAGTCTTTTTGCCCCATACATGGTGAAAATGAGCAACCATGATTGGCATCAGGAGGTAGACATTTCTTATGTTTCCAGAAAGCATATAAGCAGGTGGTACGATTTGCTGGCCAATCTTGCTCCAAAGCAAGAGGGGGATACGCTGGGTGATTGTTTGGGCAAGGGACATAGACATCTGATACTGGGGATGTCGTATTTGAACTAAGTTGTTGTTGTTGGTATGGAGGTAGAGGCTACTCGTGAGAGAGTTTAGTCCATGCACATTTGCAGAAGTCATATCCAGATGTTCTCCGCGAGATTGAGCTATTGAGGAAGCAGCTAGAAGGCTAGGCTGACCAGGCGGGTGTTGGTTCAAGCCGGAGGCCTGCCGAATCAGAGGCCCATTTGGAGGCCATGCAGACAAGATTTGAGGCTCAGAGGGTCTGCTTGGAGTCACTCGAGTTTCATTTGGCAAAGTGGTGTCCGTGAAAGACAGGTTGGAGGAAGAGCTGAATCGGGCCCAGCGCGACCTGAGGCTTGCCAGGGAGACTATGACCAAGATGCAGTCTCTATCTATTGAGAGGAACAACAAGGAATCTGAATGGGTTGCCCGATGTCGACAACTGGAGGCCATAAATGCTAAGTGCGTAAGGACGACAGAAAAGCAGCTCCTCTTGGCACAAAATGAGCTTAGTCCGCTTAAAGATAAGCTAAGCATTGAGTAATCTAGAGCTGATGCCTTGGGGGCCAGGTTGGAGCCGACGAAGAGAAAGCTTGCGGAGTCAAAAGCTCGTGAGAATGAGCTTCTGAAGGCTCAGGGCACGTTCCAATTCAGGAGAGTGGTGAAAGGAAGGCTGAAGCTATTGGAGCTAATGGATAAGGACCATGTTGATCGGGATCTCTCTTATTACAGACATGCGGCTTATGTAGAGTTTGAAGAAGCTTCTGATCATTCACAAGAAGAAGATGATCCGGATCAGTGTGTTGAAGCTGTAGTCCGCGTAGAGCTGTCCCCTGCTTCTCCTTCTGTTAACCCCAGCTTCACTGTACCTGAACCTCCTCCTGATAAGAAGTAAACTATGTATCTTTCGAATTATTATTAATGAAAGAAAATTTGTTGAATAACATTCTGTACTTGTGCTTTCCATACTTTTTCTGCTGAATCTTTTGTGTGTTGTCTTGCCATGATGTTGGTCTTTAGACATGAAATTTCACCAAGTCTGAAAACTGTGTAGTTAACTAGTTCCTGTGAGCTCTGACCACTCAACTTGTATGTGCTATTGAAGCCAACCGTTCTTGGTTCAGACCAGAAGTTGTCTTCATCAGTCTTGATGAGCTGACTATACTTTGGTTAGGTTTGGCCATCATTGTCTATGGTCAAACAATGATCCCTGGAAAGTAATCTTGGTCGGGCTTCATGAGCTTTGACTAGACTTCCACTTTCTAAGTCACTTTTGTCCGTTCTTGGCATACTAGGTTGTAGAGCGGACCAGAAGTTGTCTTAATAAGTCTTGATGAACTGATTAACATTTGGTCAGTTTTGGCCATCATTGTCTATGGTCTGACAATGATCACTAGCAAGAAAGCTTGATCAGGTTTCATGAGCTCTGACTAGACTTTCACTTTCTAAGTAATTTTTGTCCGTTTTTGGCATACTAGGCTGTAAAGTGGACTAGAGGTTGTCTTCATCAGCTTTAATGAATTGACTAAACTTTGGTCTAGTTTGGCCATCATTGGGCCTTGGGAGTATAACCCTAACTTGTGTGTCCTGAATTATTTAACTCACCTAGTAGTTTGACATGGAGGTCCGATCAGCAGGTCTGACACTTAAGTCAGATTAAAATAGATTAACCAAATTTTTAGCCATATTTAATGAATAGTGGTGAAACTTTAGTAAAGAAAATACCTTGAATTCATTGATAATATTTCTTTATGTGCTCTACATTCCATGGCCGCTTAAGGCATTCGTCGTTCATGTTTTCCAACCAATATGTATCTAGCTTGCTTGCGCCTGGTTCCTTAGTGTTTTGCTGAGTACCCAGTTTCCCATTTTGAACTCTCATGGCTTGACCTTCTTATTATAGGATTGGGCCATTATCTGGTGGTAGGCAACTACATTTTTTTTTTTTTTTTGAAAGGCAAGCTCGGGGGTTTATATGGGCTCCCTAGACCACTAAAAAAGGAAATCGTGATCATCCCTCTTTTCTTCGAGGAGGTCTAGTCCGACGCGTAAAGCGTGATCATTGCCACCTAGCATGAACTCCTCCGTTCTGAATGTTGGCATTCCCAGCTCTACTGGGATCATTGCCTCCGCTCCGTTAGTTAGAGCGAATGGTGTTTCCCCAATAGGGGTTAACGTCTAACTAGCTTGCCTGTCTTAGGTCAAACTTTTAGATACCTGCCTTATTAGGTCTTATGGGTCTTGGGTTTGACCATTTGACTTGTGGGCTTAATAGGGCCTTGTTGATTGGATCCAACTTCCAGATACTCACTTTAGTGGGCTTAGAGTGATCTGTGCTTGGTTCTCCGTTTGTTAGGCTGGATCAAATTAGGCGCTCACTTGGACTTGCTCCACTCTATTGATGAGATCATCATGCCACATGTATGGAGCAGATTATAAGATGGTTTGGTGTATCGTAAGAAATCATTAAGACCTTATGGGTTGTTGAACTTGAAGTTGGAAACCCAGTAAAAAATGTGAGGTTCACAATCCATCATTTTCCAAGTCGCACACTAGTTAATTATGAGGTAGAGTCCCAATTTTTTTTAGACAAAATCATAGCCAGCCATACAGAGATATTGATAATTAGTCATAGCTTTGATATGATAGTATTACTATTAACTAAAGATTATTACACATAAATGTGAAAGCAGTTTACATATTTTCTTGCATTACCACCTGTTAATGACATTGGACATATTTTGATTCACAATCCTGATTCATTTCTACAAAGCCAGGGTCTCTGCAACGTTTCCAACAAAGAGTCATGATAGCGTATGTTTCATTCAAAAGAGGAAGAGATCACCAGTCGTTACGCGACAACACGGTATTTACAACTTATAGTGATTGAGTATGTCGACAAACACGAACAAGTGGAGCCAACATCTGAATAAACAGAGAAAGAAATTGAAAAGCATTGTTTCTTCTGGCTGTGACATCTCTATATGAAGAACCACATTTTGGTTGTTCATATACCTTGCAATTAATCTTAGTTTTGGTAGTTAGCATCTATTTATGAGCAGAACCAACGTAGCTCTAGAGCGCATCACAAAATGTCTGTTCATCATCTCCATCCATATTAACCCTTGTCATGTTACGTTGAAAGCTTTGTGGACTTGTTTTTGTGCAATCAGTATTTGAAGTTCTAGAACTCAAGTGCTCTGCATACATATACTTAGGTCTTGTACAAAAGAAAAAATGGAGAACTGCTTTTTATTCGTCTTGCTACAATTATCACTCCCTTGCTTTGCAATGCAAGTGAATGCAACACTCTCTTCTATTTTCCCACTTTCCAGAAATCTCACCTAACATTCAATGAATGATATGTCTTTTCTTTTTGGGGTGCGTTTGATTGTACGAAATCATATGACATGAGAATTCATAAGGGTATCATCTAAATCTAAGCTAATTTGAGGTTCACTCAGCATTAGATTTTGTGATCAATGGTGGAAAAGAAAGTTTCATGAACATAGAATCACAAAATCAAATGGTGGTCAAATGGTAAATATGGAGTGATATATCAATTTAGCCTAAAATGTAGGGTTCCTCTCATGAATTCTCATGACATAGGATTCCATGCAACCAAACACACCCTATATGTACGAAGACCATACACCCACCGAACCTTTTATTTATTTTTTCTCTCTCTGCTTAGCATGCACCCAACTAGATTCCAAACTGACTTCCATGAGTAAGTAACACACTTTTCTTTGTTTTGTTCATGTATACTTGATAGGGATCGCTTAATATGATTATTGATATCTTTTGTTCATTATCATGTGCGTTAATGTATTTAGGTCGATAAAGATCAAGATTGCTACATTTTTCCAATTCAACGCGAATGGCTTGGGAAATGTGGTGAATTTCTAACTTTCTTGGTTATTCAATGAAAGAAAAAAAAAAGCTGCGACTATACCGCACCACTATATCCTCTTTCTCACACCTAGGGGTGTTAATCAGTTTGGTCGGTTCAAAGTTGGACCAAAATCAAACCGAACCAAATCAAGAATTTGGTTCTTGGTTAGGTTCGGTTTTCACATTTATCAAATAAATAATCAAACCCGAACCAAACCGATCGGTTCGGTTATTTTTGGTTTTTTTCCTTTTTTCCTTTTTATTTTTTTATTTTTTTATTTTTCTGCTGCTACATATAACCGAGTTGGCTCTAGTACAAAAGGAATAAGTCAAAGCTACAAAGAATGAAAATAAGGAAATGAAGCTTGGTTTGCAAATAAGGGAAACCCAGAGACAGAGAGAGTACAAATAAAAATAAAATAAAAGAGAGAGAGAATGATAAACAGTAAAGGGAAAACAAATGTCAGATGAACACAGAGAGTTTCAAGGCTCCGACTATTCATTTATAGAGAATTCTTTCAATTTTTTTCTTGTATATTTCTCTTGATAATTTCATAAGATTAAATTTTTTTTGCCCTGTCTCTCATAAAAACAATACTATAATTTCATACAAAAATTTATAACCATAACTACATTGTTTGCATCTTAATCTATCTCCACCACACCCATGTGATGATCTAAACAAGACCGAAACATTCTATGACGATTCCACAAGTCTTGTAATTTCATCATGCAAGAAGGTTTTTTTTTATCAAATCAGAAGTGTTGAAGTTGTCGCCATCGCCATCGCCATTGCTCATCTTTACTACAAGCAAACAAGTGAAAATTTTGGTTTTTTTCAACAAGATTGAGTCAAATTCTGTCTCTCCTCTCAACTTGCACGTGGTTGGATAGAGGGAAAGAGAGAGAGTTAAAAAAGAAAAAAAATGACATTAATAAAGAAAGAGAAGTTGGGTAGGTAGGGAGAGGTGGGTGGGGCTTAAATAAGATAGAAAATGTAGACTTTTTCAATTCTTTATCTGAATGGGGCATTAAGAAAAGGAGAAAGTGGGAGTTAAAAGAGAGGGTGGGACGTGGGGTGCATTGAAATGTTGTGAGAATTTAAATAAAAGTGGGTTGGTGGGGGATTAAATAAGAGAGAGAGGGTTAGAGGATTAAAAACAAGATAAGGGGAAGGGTTCGGTTTGATTGTTTCGGATGTGTGAAAAACAAAAACCAAAACCGAACCAAACCAAACCAACTCGGTTCGGTTTCGGTTTTTCTCGGTTCGGTCTTTTTCGATTATATTTCGGTTTGGTTCGGTCGGTTTTCAGTAACCAATTAACACCCCTACTCACACCACCAATGTGTGTGTGTGTGTGTGTGTGTTTTTTTTTTTTTTTTTTATTAACTTTCTCACACCACCAATATATATGTATAACAGAGAAACCCAAACTCAAAATGAAAAAATGCAAAACAGGGTAACTTTCGACCAAATTAAACCCTCAATTGAGATTGATTCTCAAGCTTATCAAGACATGAAAGTTGTAGTAATATGAGTTATCTAATAAACACAACTTGAATCACTTGAAAATGTTTTGAAATGAACAAGTTATGGTCATTTTACTAAAGTCGCACAAATCTGTCAAAAAAATTATTTGTTCGCAGAGTGCACTACAGGGTATCTGATATACCCCGCATTGCACAATACGAACAAGAATTTATTTTCCATTTTCGCATTGTGCAATGCAGGTTATCTCATATACCCCGCATTTCACAATGCGAATAGGAAATTGTTTTTCCTGTTCGCAATCTGCGAACAAAATATTTTTCGAACAGATTTGCACGACTTTAGTAAAATGACCATAACTTGCTCATTTCAAAACATTTTCAAGTGATTCAAGTTGTGTTTATTAGATACTCAGAGTACTACAACTTTTGTGATTTGATCAACTTGAGAATTGGTCTAGATCGAGCAGATAAGTTGGACGAAAGTCAAGAACACTATCCCGTTTTTATTTTTTGGACAAATTTGCGCAACTTTATTAAAATGACCATAACTTTCTCATTTTAAAACATTTTCCAGTGTTTCAAGTTGTGTTTATTAGATAACTCATAGTACTACAACTTTCGTGTTTTGATGAGGTTGATAATCAGTCTCAATTGAGGGTTTAAATTGGTCGAAAGTTACCCTATTTTGTATTGTTTTCGTTTTAAGTTTGGATTTCTTTGTTATGTTAAGTTATGCATATTTATTGAGTTTGGGTTTAAGGGTTTCGACTTTGAAGGGATTTTGAGAGTTTTCGAGTGAGAGGGAGACGATTTGCAATAAATTTGATCGTAGGAGAAATATTTGGAAGAGATTTGAAAGAGATTTGCAAGAGATTTCAAATGGGGGAGGGAGGAACCATTGTCGATTTGAATGGTGAAGGGAAAAAATGGATGATTTTTGTTTATATTGGTGGTGTGAGAAAGAAAGTAAGTGATGTGAGAGAGTAGAATGGTGTGACTGAGAGAAAATGGTGGTGTGGTGGAGTCGCCGCAAAAAAAAAAAATTAGTATATCTCATGTGCTTTGTAATTTTAAAATTTCATAGCTTGAACTTAGATTAAAGGGCCGTCAACAATACAATAACGAGAAGGAAACAACAAAAGAATCTAAACTATATATTGCAAGTTTTCTTTGGGAAGACTGAATGTGTGTATCTTAATCATGATTTTTGGATTGTTCAAATACCCTCCAAATTCTATTATATTTACAAGAAATACAAATAGGTAGGTGAATAATGATTAAGGGTAATTTTGTAATTTTAAATTAAAATATAATACCATTTTACCTTCCAAAATTCAGATTAATTACGATCAAAACTCGTCATCTCAAATATTGTTAATTAAACTTAAGCCCCTAACATAATTTATTCAAAGTCCTCAATTATTTGTAAACTATACATAGACCCTTAAAATTATAAATAATTATTTTGTTTAAAATTTTAATAATAAATTTTTTTTTCCAATAATAATAAAATGAAAAAGTATTGAATATTCACGCATGTAGATTGCGTCAACATCCTAGTATTGATAATAGAATAGAGAATACATGAGTTGTGGATCCAGTTATTGTAGCTTGCTAACATATGCAAACGTCTCGAATTCTGTTGTAAATTTTTTGTTGTTCACATTTGAGTAAAAAGAATGTATTTGTTTCACACTTAGTATTTGCCATAATTAGAACCTTTTAAACTCAGACCATCAATTCAGGATCGAGGGGGGCTCATGCGCACAGGACCCCCTCATGTGCACTAATCTGCACCGTTAGATCTATTGGACGGTCCCGATTCATGGATTTGAAAAAAAATTATTTCAACAACCACAAAACCCATCATTTCCATCTTCATCTGCTTGTTCAATCTCACTATAGGGATCGGGGATTTCGATGGTTGATGTTTAAGCAACACAGTCTTGTCCCTTCTTCTGGAGAAGTGATATTCTGGGATGTAGATATGAGAATTTTAGAGAAGTGAAGCTCACCTCCCCACATTTGAAGTTTCTAGTGGAAGAGAAATAACAAGAGGAAATCATCTTAATGAGAATAAACTATGGTATTAAGGTGGATTCTTTGCCATGGAATCTGAAGTAGAAGAAAGAGCATAAAGAAATAAAGTGTGCATAAATTTGAGAGTTTGAGAAGATTGGTTGGGTTTTGGTTGCTTGGCTTGGTAGATTGGAATGAGTGGTGGTTGTGTTCTTTTACAGCCACGATTATTTTATCCACTCTTTGATCTTGGAGCTGTTGAATCTGATATGGGGTAAGTGAGTTAAGCCCTATTGAACCAGATTGGTTTAGACCCATTAAATTAAAAGGGGTTGCAAAGTCTTGATTGTGAAGATATGATTCAGTGGGTGCAAAAGAAGATACAGAGTAGGCGTAGGGAGAAGGAGATGAGTTGAATGAAATGTTGAACAAGTAGATGAAGGTGGATATGATGGGTTTGTGTTTGTTGAAATAATTTTTTCTTCAAATCCATGAATCTGGACCGTCCAATAGATCTAACGGTCCAGATTAGTGCACATGAGGGGTCCTGTGCTTTGTGCGCATGAGCCCCCTCGATCCATCAATTCATCTTAAAAAACCCTACCAAGTCTAAAACTTTAGTTAGAAAGCATGTCATTCATAATCTAACCATTTGAATAACTTTGCATTTTCATTGTTGAACCCAACACCTTGGGACTCTACCTTGTGAATAACATAAAAAAACTCCGTCCACTCCATGAGATTCTTCAACATCAAACATGGAATTGTAATCGTATGGTATATTCACGACCATGTGCAGACCTAGTAAAGGGCGAGGGTGGGCAATTGCCCCCCAACTTTCAAAATATATTTACTATATGTTTGTTTTACAAAGAAATTTAATTATATAATGTATAACGCAATAGCATAATTGTTCATTCAACCTTTTGAATATATCTTTGTTAGTGTAGTGGTTGGAAGTTTATTAATTTTAGTAAACGACCTGAGCGCAAGATTTCATTAAATTTTTTTTTTTCAATGCAACTTTATTAATAATTGCAAACAATAAAAACTGTTTAGCTTAATACAAACTTATTTTTGTTCATCTTGGTGCGTATGATTTCGTTATGACTATTAACAATTACTACTTTTGTCATTGTGACATGCCTCTCCTTTTTGTTTTCAACGCAATTTTATGTAATTGCAAATAATAAAGAAATGAATTACTTGTTCACAAGTTGTATAAAAACTCCAGAAAAAAAGAATATTTATAATTAATATATAAAATAATAACTATAGAATTCAATGAAAATATATACCATTGACAAATTCGTACAAAATTTGAGCCTTATATAAACCATTTTTTCTATGAAATTGTATTAGGATCATATTATATTCGCAAATTTCAAATTTTTTTAGCTTCAATAATTATCCTAATTATTTTGTGATTTCAGTTATATATTCTAGTTATTACGCTCGTTTGCCCCTCGCTAATTATGGCTTAAAATTGGACTACATTAGATTCAATTTAATATATGCAATGTATTTTTTACAATTGTATTTTTTTAATAGTAGTACTAGCTTAGGTAGGAAATTTTTTTTTTGCTCCACCATTAATAACTTTTATTATTAATTAATAATTATTTGTCATTTCGCCCATTCTTTACTAAATTTCTGGGTCTGCCACTGTTCACGACACACAATTACTTTTCCCACTCTTACAAAGGTTTACTCTCTCTCAACACACAAATTCTCTAACCCATACAATCAATGTATCCCATCCCTTATATAGCCTAGTAACCTTTATCACTAAGTCATTTCCTTCCTGAGATATTTACATGAACATCTTATGGGGAATAAATTCTTACACATAAATATCCTAATGAATACTTCTCTTGCACAATTATACCCTAGCTAACATAAGATCCCTTATAGTTATCTTTGGCTGGGCACCTCCTTACCATTCCATTTCCCCCTGTGCTTGGTCCTCTTTTACCATTCATTTGGGCCGAGTCCTTAGTCCATTAATATTTCTCGCTCGCGCGGTGGTATTCAGGCATACCAAATTTGGCACCCACATTAATAAGGTGGTTAATCATCTCTTACTGGTCAGGCTGTAAAGTTTTGGATATCTCAATACTAAAGAATAAGATGATGTAAATACTTTGTCATGTGCAGCACTATTATCTATTGATAAATAAAAGTTTTTGTTCCAATTGTTGTGAAATAAGACACATCTTTGTGTATACTTTAATCTTCCATGATGGTTGAATAGTTTAATCTTCCATGTCGTACATGGTTTTACTTCATCTGGAGATTAAACAATAGCCCTTCTACGCGTTGAGGAAATGCGCGAGGGAATGGGCGAGGCGCATCTTGAGGGGAGTGAAGGATAACACCCCCTCTCTCGCCCATTCTCTCGCGTGTTTCCTCGATATTTAGAAAAAGCGATTAAACAATTACTACCATATAACAACCATACTGATCATGGAGCACATTGTTGGAAATTTTGTAATTCCATATTTATTGAATGTGTAAATTGTATGTTGTGTAAACTCACTGCATGAGATCATTTATGTAAGTCTTTAGACTAACATATGTGTTGGTTTAATTGTGTCATTTAGGAACATGTACATAGTGTTTCATTTGCTATAAGTAAAATTTTAAATTGATTATTTAAAATATTCAAAATATTAACAATTCATCATTACCACAACAATCTAGCACACAGTAAAAAAAAATTACATTCAAATCAAACAAGTTCTCTTTTGTTTATTTTAAAATCAATTCTTTTTCTATTCGTCTGAATTTCTGTCCTAAAATGCATTAGGAATAGAGACAAATCTGTCATGTGTTTCTATTGAACAAAGACCATCAAAAGACACATGCATTAGGAGCGAAAATTTTATCATAACAATGAATTTTTTCACCTTGGGTCATTTGTTCAAGGCAGAGTGTTTGACACCACCACATCCCAATGTTGACACCAACACCTTTTGTTTACCAGTTAAAAGGACAATACCTATAAATAAATGCCTTTTTCCTCTTTTTTTTTTTTTTTCTCTCATTCTTCTCTTCGATCTCTTCCCAACAATAAGGAACAATAGCGGTAGTGACGTTGCTGCCACATTTCGCACCTCCCCCACCTCGACGACGCCCACCCCTCCCTTTTTTTCCTCCCCTCTCTTTTCTTCTAGACAACAGTTTTTCCTTTTTTTTTTTCTCTCATTATTCTCTTCGATCTCTTCCCAACAATAAGGAACAATAGCGGTAGTGACGTTGCTGCCACATTTCGCACCTCCCCCACCTCGACGACGCCCACCCCCTCCCTTTTTTTCCTCCCCTCTCTTTTCTTCTAGACAACAGACTGTTGCAGGCTTTTCTTTTCTTCTCAACAACAACCAACAAGAGTTGCAGCAGCGGTGTCGCTGCCGTCGTGCCCTGCCATCGTCCCCTCCCCCCTTTTGTCTATCTCACTTGAACATCTCTGAGGACGGGTGCCAATCTCGCGAAGGTTCAGGCAAGAGCAAAGGAGAGGAAAAAAAAAGGGGGTAAGGAGGTGATGGTGGGGCGGCTGGCGACAACCATCATTTTTGGTGTTATTATTGCAGCCTGTTGTTGATCAGGAGAAAGAGAGGGAAGAGAGGAAGAGAAAAAGATAGGGTAAAGGGGGCATGCTAGCATCGATAATGGTGTGGCAAGGTGGGAGAGAAATGACGGTGGCAACGGTAGCAGTAGCGATGTGGGAGGTGGTGTCAAAGAGTAGGATATTGTGACTTGTTATGCTAAGACTGAGGATGTTGATTATATATATGGGTAAATTCAAAATTATGCAATGTGTCTTATTTCTATCGGACAATGACCCAGTGAGCAAAAACAAATTGTAAAAAACCCACGGATCAAAGATTTTCTCATCAAAAGCAGTAAGTTGCAACCTTTTTATTTCACTTGCTGGAACAGTTACAAACTTATTATTGACTTCATCTATCACCCCACAGTTACACAACCTTCTTACTGACGACCTCTTATCATTTTTTTTTTCATGCAATTTTCTTGCTTTGTTGTAAAATATACATTTTACATGCATGAGAATTTACCACAGCAGAGACTTGCCCCTTAACTGAATACTGAGTTGAGTGCTACAAAGTTTAAACAATAAATCAGAATCAAAGATGTGTTATATACGACAAATACAGTTGTCTATATCCTAGAGCCCTTCTAGGGGCGAGGGAATGAGCGAGCAAGGGATGGGTGTACCTCGAGATGGGTGGTTACACCCATCTCTCGCTCCCTTTCCCTCGCCCCCTAGAATTTCTGCTATATCCTAACTTAAACTATGCCTTGGGTGAAATTCAATATTAATGTCAGCATCTTTTATGGATCTTACTGCCCACAAGTCTCGAACATCAGCAACAATTGTTGAGTTTAGGCCAATGTCTGTCCAGGAAGCAGTGATGGATGCCTGTGATGATCCTCTGTTCCATAATACAGCAGCAACTCTCCCACTACTAAGAGGGCCAGCCCAGATCTGCATGTTTTAAGACCATTTGAGCCATTTCTACCCTTCATGCGTAGGGTTGTTATTAATTAGTAGATTGCTTTTGATTTATGGAAAAAAATGTTGGGAGAATGTCACCTCTAAATCTCCATCCTTCTTAACCTTCTTGCCTTGAACTCCAAGTGAATCTGTTCAAATCAAATTTGCATTGCATGAATACACCTAAAAAGGAAATGACAATGAACACTTGGATAGGTCATTTGATAACCTATTAATTATAATCACTTTACCTTGATTAACATCAATAACCTCCTTGTTGCTAAGCAATTCAGTAGTCACATTGTCCATTGATCTAATATCACAACCAATCAATAGTGGAGCCTGTATATGTTCAAGAATCACATTATCAGCTGATCTTGGATTACACATAATTTTAAAATTCACTACCATACCTTAACTAATGCCCATATACTAAAATGAGATCGGTATTCCTCTGTGGTCATACCACCATTTCCGACTTCGAGCATGTCAGGGTCTGTAAAACAAACATGTAAAACTATCAACTTCTGACTACGAATTTACAAATGAATCACTCTGGATTTAGAGAGGTAGCATGTACTCTTCTTGATGAAAGGATGTTAAATTTCAATAGTACACAACTACTTGAAATACTACTTTACCATTCCATGCACCTGGTCTAGCATAAGATGCCCATTGATCATTTTGATCTGCAAGTGACGTCATACTGCATGCCCACAAGATTGTACATCAGCTTCTTTGAACAAGATAATTAACTTTACTCTATGTTAATGTTAAGTTGTATACATAACATCAAATTGAAAGAAGTTTTTCTTTTAGTTGAAACAATAATAAAATAACTCTGCTGTGTATCAACATTTTTCATTACTTCCCCCAGTTATCCTCTATATCTCCTGTTGTCCTCCAACTATTTCCTAAACCAGGTGCCCAAGTCGCTGGGTCTTCGCTTCCCCTGCAATTTTGCAAAGCATCATCAATAGATTAAATTATGACAGGATCATCTTGAGATGAATCAAATATGTATAATCCAGTCGAAGATAAAAGGAGTCTTTTATTTATGTTTAGTTAATTATTTTAGACCATTAGACCACCTAAGCTTGCACAATTATTTCTTTACATATTGACTTACCATTCACACAAGGAGAAAAATATGGACCGTCCAGAGTTCAGTAAAGCTCGACTCATCTTGGGATACCTGTTTCATACAATGATGTAGAACATCTATGTGCACTGACTTAAAATGCATTGCCAATTATACTACCAACTGTTTCAATGTAAGAAAACTACCTGTCTTTAGGGCTCGTACCAGTATTGAAACAATTATCGTATTTCAAGTAATCAACTTCCTGGTTAGATAGCATAAATAACAATAAGCCAAGAACAACTTTTACATTTACTATTCAAAACATTCCTGTATTCTGTCAAGATTTGCAAGAGTTTGATGAAAAATCTAACGAAACCAATCCATAAATGAAGAAGGCGTAAACATACCCAGGAGGCAAAGGTTTTTGCATCTTGTTGTTCATGGCCCAGAGATCCAGGCATGGTTTGACTGCAAGTATAGGTCCTAACATCAAAAGAATCGTTTAGGCACCAAAGTAAAGAAGTAAGTATCTTAAAGGACTACATGGAAGTCTTGTTAAATTGCCGTTTACACTAAAAAGCTCAACCTATTAGAGAACACAGATCTACCACATATCAAGCAGAGCAGATACATGGCGTTTCAGATAGAATAGTGCACCCCAAGTGATACAGTGCAACAAAGGGCAATAAATTATTTAATACGATATGATCAAATGAGGTCCACGCGAAGAGGAAAACCCGAAATGAATAACAACGGTCCGCCATGGACTTGCCGTTTTTAAACCGGATTCCATCAAATCTTTTAATAGCGTCTTTGCTATTTATTGTTTTAGCAGTTTTAGCGAGTCTTTCAATTCCGTTTCAATTCCGCTTCTTTTTAGAATGTCTTTATTAATGAGTATAAGGATTTTAGAAGTATTTCGATTAAAATAGGAGTCCTACTATATTTAAGAAAGTTCTTTTTTTCGGGTAATTGTAAAATAGGAGTCTTCTTTTATAAATTGGTGATTGTAATTTGTAATAGAGGAGTTTACTTTTATTATGAATAAGAATTTGAATCAGTTCTAGAGAATTTTCTCTTGCTGCGTTAATTCCCTATTGTTCTTGGTATTCTTCTTGGAGAATCAACAAAACAGTGGAAGGTTGTGTTAGTCGCCTAGCTGAATTCGTTCCTTAAAAATGTTCCCTACATCAGTTGGTATCAGAGCCTACGTCGTTTTCCTGCACCATGTAGCGTGGAAGACATCCTGGTGTTCGTGAAGTTCCGCTAGATGAGGTAATCGAACGTGATGATATAGCGCGATTGGCACAACAGTTTGAAGCACGGTTTGAGGCACTGTCACAGCAGGTGGCTGCCTTGACTGTCCAACGACATAATCACCCCCCAAACCCACGTTATGTGGAGGAGGAAGACGCCGGTGATGATCTTGATAACCCCTTTGCCGAGCAAGGACACAGGAGGAGGAGACCGGTGGTTGAAAATCCTATACAAAATCGTGATTCGAGGCGATGGGAGTCTGGGTTGAAGGTAGAAATACCCGAATTCCATGGGGGTTTGCAGCCCGAAGAATTCCTTGATTGGGTTAATACCGTCGAGGAGGTTCTCGACTTCAAAGAGGTTCCTGATAACAAGCGTGTTCAGCTGATAGCAACGAGGTTTCGTGAGAGAGCTGCTGCTTGGTGGCAGCAAAACAAACTTGCTCGAGCCCGACGTGGAAAAACTAAACTTGTTTCGTGGGAAAAACTTAAGAAGCACATGCGCTTGGCATTCCTGCCTCATAACTACACGAGGGCGTTGTACCAACATCTTCAAAACCTTCGACAAGGTGCTAAATTGGTCGATGAATACACCACAGAATTTTACCAGTTAGTGGTGCGCAATGACCTGGCAAAGACAGACGAACAACTTGTATCTCGGTACATTGGAGGGATGCGACAACAATTTCAGGACACTCTCAATCCGTTTGATCCGTTCTCAGTCTCCGAAGCACATTAGAGAGCATTACATCTTGAAAAACAGATGAGTCAGAGGGGCGGTAATCTTCCGTGGAACGACACTAATGCGAGCATCCAAAACAGCGTTGGCACACAACCCACGAGCCGCACACCAGCCCAACAAGGTGCTGCCAGTAAGCCGAATGTCACTGGACAGTTACATAGAGCATCCATCTCGGGTACCAAATGCTTCAAGTGTGGTGAAACAGGCCACTGAGCAGCTGAGTGCATGAAGGGTGATCAAACAGGAAAATGGCTATTTGTCGAAGGCGGAGACCTTAGCGATGAGCAATTTGGGGACTTCGAACAAGACCCTGTGCTCGATACCAATAGTGATGACCCACCGCAAGAGGAATATGTCCCAGGCGATCAAGGACAATCATTGGTAGTACGAAGAACATGTTTCACTCCGAAGGAGGCTGAGGGCGATGCGTGGCTTCACAATAACATCTTCCATTCCACGTGCACCATTGGCGGGAAAATTTGTCGCCTAGTCATTAGTTCTGGCAGTTGCGAAAATGTGGTGGCGGAGGAGGTTGTCCGAAAGCTAAAATTGGATACCATCCAACATCCAAGTCCCTACAAGCTCTCCTGGCTTAAGAAGGGCAATGAGGTAATGGTTTCGAAACGTTGCTTAATAAATTTTTCTATTGGCTCTAAGTATAAAGATAAAGTGTGGTGTGATATTGTCGCCATGGACGCGTGTCATATTTTATTGGGTAGACCTTGGCAGTTTGATAGAAGTGTTATGTATGATGGGCGTAAAATTAATACTTATAGTTTCATGTGGGATGCTACCCGAATTGTACTCATGCCTAGCAAAGAGGTTGCACCTAAACCACCAGCTGGGGAGGGCTCAAATCTCTTATCTATGAATAAATTTGTAGGTGAAATGGAAGAGTCCGGGATGGTATTCGTCATGATAGGAAATGATGAACATATTAGCAATGACATTCCGGAGGTTGTGCAACTTCTGGTTGAAGAGTACCAAGATGTGTTTCCAAGTGACCTACCGCAAGGATTACCTCCTGTCAGGGATATACAACACCAGATTGACTTGGTATCGGGCTCCAACCTTCCTAATCGACCACACTACCGTATGAGCCCAAAAGAACACGAGGAACTTTGTCGCCAGGTAGAAGAACTTTTGTCCAAGGGTCACATCCGGGAGAGTCTTAGTCCATGCGCAGTACCTGCACTGCTCACGCAAAAAAAAAAGGATGGTAGTTGGCGCATGTGTGTCGATAGTAGAGCCATAAATGAAATAACAGTCAAATACCACTTTCCTATTCCTCGGTTGGATGACCTGTTGGATCAGCTGTGGAGCCAAGGTGTTCAGTAAACTTGATCTTAAGAGTGGTTACCATCAGATTCGAATTCACCCGGGAGACGAATGGAAAACAACCTTCAAAACGCGCGAGGGGTTATACGAATGGCTGGTGATGCCTTTCGGTCTTTCTAATGCACCAAGTACTTTTATGAGGGTCATGAACCAAGTGTTACGTTCTTTTATTGGTCAATTTGTGGTTGTTTATTTTGACGATATACTGATTTATAGTGCTAATGCCGACTTACATATTCAACATCTTCGAGACGTTCTTTCAGTGTTACGCAGGGAGAGATTGTTTGCAGCAGCCAACAAGTGTTCATTCATGACCTATAGGGTACTGTTCCTTGGGTACGTTGTTTCCAAGGATGGCATTTCAATGGATGAGTCAAAAGTGAAAGCCATCAGGCAGTGGCCAACGCCTTCCAACTTGCATGAGGTGCGGAGTTTTCATGGGCTAGCGTCTTTCTATCGCCGATTCATTCCTCATTTCAGCACCATTATGGCATCCATCACCGACTGTATGAAGGCTGGACAATTTTCATGGTCTGAGACAGCAGATGCAGGCTTTTGCGTGATCAAGGATAAGCTAATTTCATTGCCTATCCTTATTTTGACTGATTTTTCTCAACCGTTCAAGTTACATTGCAATGCCTCCAAAGTGGGTATTGGCGCAGTCTTAAGTCAGCATGGCAAACCAGTTGCCTTTTTCAGTGAAAAGTTACATGACGCAAAATTAAATTACAACACCTATGATGTGGAATTTTATGCAGTGGTCCAAGCATTGAAACATTAGCGCCATTATTTGATACACAGCGAGTTTGTTTTATATTCTGATCATGATTCATTAAAGCATATTAATAGTCAAGATAAACTCTCCTTTCGACATGGCAAGTGGGCTACATATTTGCAGGAATTTACGTGTGTCCTCAAACACAAGGCTGGCGTGCAGAATTGCGTGGCTGATGTTCTTAGTCGTCGGTCTTCTTTACTCACCCCTATGCGCACCAAGGTATTGGGTTTTGATTCTTTCCGTGAGTTATTGGCTACTGTGGTGGATGATGTACTAGCAGGCAACCGTTCCGACTTTGTGGTTTGTGACGATTTTCTCTTCAAAGGGAACCAGTTGTGTGTGCCTAACTCTAGCCTCAGGTACGTTGAAGATCATTCAGGAACTACATGGGGAAGGGCATGTGGGGAGAGATAAGACGTATCAGCTTGTTTCTAGCTCTTACCTCTGACCGACAATGCGCAGAGAGGTGTATAAATTTGTGAATGGTTGTCGTGTTTGTCATGTTGCTAAAGGCAAAGCGACTAATGCGGGTTTGTATATGCCTTTGCCTGTTCCGAGTCAACCATGGACTGATGTTAGCATGGATTTCGTGTTGGGGCTTCCTCGTACCCAACGCGGTTTGGATGCTATTTTTGTGGTTGTTGATCGTTTCTCCAAAATGGCACACTTTATTGCCTGTAAGAAAACAACGGATGCAGTGAATGTGGCTCAATTGTACTTTCGGGAAGTTTATCGTCTTCATAGACTTCCTATGTCTATTGTGTCGGACAAAGACACACGATTCCTTAGTCATTTTTGGCGAAGCTTATAGAGACTTGCCAGTACCAAGCTCGATTTTAGTAGTGCTTATAATCCGCAGACAGATGGGCAAACAGAGGTTGTTAATCGCTCATTAGGTGATATTTGCAGTTTGGTTGGGGCTCATTTGAAGACGTGGGATCAGAAACTCTTTTAGGCTGAATTTGCTTTCAATCATAGTGTCAACCAAAGTACGGGATTTAGTCCATTTTGTGTGGTTTATGGCTTTAACCCAAGGTCACCTCTCGATTTAGCACCTGTGCCAGATCTGAATCGTGTCCATGGTAAAGCTGAGAACTTTATTGAACAACTTCAACAACTTCAACACATTCATGAATATACTCAGAAGAATTTATTGGAGTCTGTTGCTAAATATAAGGTTGCAGCTGATAAGAAGCGACGACTTGTGGATTTCGCGGTTGGGGACTTCGTGTGGGCTGCCTTAACTAAAGACAGATTTTCAGTTGGAGAGTATAACAAACTTGCTGCACGGAAGATTGGCCCGTTGGAGATTCTTGAGAAGATAAACTCTAATGCATACCGGTTGAAGTTACCAAGTCACATTCACACGTCTGATGTGTTTAATGTGAAGCACCTTATTCCGTACCATGGTGATAGTTCTGATGCTGATTCTTTGAATTCGAGGGCGAATTCTCTCGACCTAGGGGAGAATGATGCAGTGCAACAAAGGGCAATACATTATTTAATACGGTATGATCAAATGAAGGAAAACCTGGAATGAATAACAACGGTCCGTCATGGACTTGCCGTTTTTAAACCGGATTCCATCAAATCTTTTAATAGCGTCTTTGCTATTTATTGTTTTAGCAATTTTAGCGAGTCTTTCAATTCCGCTTCTTTTTAGAATGTCTTTATTAATGAGTATGAGGATTTTACAAGTATTTCGATTAAAATAGGAGTTCTACTATATTTTAGAAAGTTCTTTTTTTCGGGTAATTGTAAAATAGGAGTCTTCTTTTATAAATTGGTGATTGTAGTAGAGAAGGAGTTTAGTTTTTTTGATGAATAAGAGTTTGAATCAGTTCTAGAGAATTTTCTCTTGCTGCGTTAATTCCCTATTGTTCTTGGTATTCTTCTTGGAGAATCAACAAAACAGTGGAAGGTTGTGTTAGTCGCCTAGCTGAATTCGTCCCTTAAAAACATTCCCTACATCACCAAGTTGATATTAAAAGTTTATTTAATAAGTGCGTACCGTGGGTGCTACAACACCGGAGAGATCTCATATAGGCCATACCCACCGTTAAAATGAACTCAAAATATAAGAAGAAAATTATGGAGAGTATGGATTTAAGTACCCTGCATCAGAATAGATTCCAAGCTTAAGCCCCTTGCTATGAACATAATCTGCAAGAGCCTTTATCCCCGTGGGAAATGTTGAAGCTTTAGCAACTAAATTTCCCTGCCGAAAGAATTATTCTAGGGATCAATATTTATGAAGCTCGCTCATAAATATAACCACATGTAGATAGCTTTATCACAAAGTCGAGATAAAGTTTAGATAAGGAAAATGCACCTGAGAGTCTCTATTAAGTTCAGCCCAGCAATCATCTGATGATTAAGTCAATAAAGGCACATGTTTAGCTTATTAGTTGCAAATGTGAATGTATTATTAGCTAGTAAATCAGGAATCTGATATACCATACCTAAATTGATGTATTGATATCCCACAGAGGCAAGTCCAGTTGACACCATTGCATCAGCTATGTAAAAAAAAAGGGATTGATTAGCCATTTTTTACAATAAACTTGCAACTAGCAAGTATATTAAAGGTGTCACATTTAACATCGATTTCAAACTTAAAGGATCAAGGAAAATGTTAATTACCTGTTTGCCTTATTAATCCTTCTTCAATGTCACAATGAAAATGGTTCCAACTATTCCATCTGATCAGAAAATCAAGTATAAATCTTAGACTTATATCAACAAATGGTACTGGATGTCTATATAACAAAGAAAACTATCATGCACATTTATACATGAATAAATTTGAAGAATGTTTATAGTCTTAATTCCAATCCATATGGGTATCGAATAATCCTATACAGTCATGATCATATATGATTTGAGATTCTAACACATCAGGGGCACACCTTGTTACTAAATACCCACAACCGTTTTTACATTTCCTACCATCCGCACCCTAAATATCCACAACCTTTTTTACTTTCTCGCTATGAAGAAATTTGACGAATTTTATAGTGGTTGTGTGTACCTATACATCTTACCTCCATCTATCTATTTTAAAATTTAAGCACAAAATTATGATAAGATCTAATGTATTTGTGCTGGTAGGAACATACCCGAATAATTAAACATGAAGACAACCGTGTGATTTGAACCAACTCCCTTCTAAACAAAGCTAAGTAAGTTTTATCATTATCCAGAGAGTTGGATCATGAAAAGCTCTTAATTAACTCTTTCAAACATGTCCATGATATCTTCTCATATTCAAGAAACTTGAAATTTTTTTAAATAATCTACATTTTTATGTGAAATATATATGTTTGTCACAGAAGTTTATTTGGTTCTACTGCTAGCAAACATGTGATGGGAAATTTTTTTTTTTTTTCTGCAAAGTATAGAGTGGTGAATATATTGCTTATGTGTCGATCATGACAAGAAAAACTCTGCTATACTATTATTCACTATGTGGATATTAATATTTTATGCAATTTTTTAGTGGAACAAAATTAAGGATACAATTGATCATGAAATATTTTCAAATATAGTAGCAAACGGCTCCACCAAAGGGATCATTGTTCCTGCTAAAAATAGTTGAGCTTGGCAAGAAAAATGAAGTTATGAAACAAGACGTAAGTTTGCAAATTCAAATGGAACAGGGGAAGTTTAAAATTGCAAACCAGGCGTGTTTTGTATTCTTTTATGATGCTGTAGTATTATGAAGGAAGAAAGAAGTTACCCCATCTGAGGTGTTCGAGCAAGACCATTTTCCAACAGATTACGCCTTATGATTTCCTCGTCTTTGAATCCAATGTTCCTCACTCGAGCACAAGAAGCAATGGCAATAAACAAAGAAAAGATGATGAAGAAGAAAGTGGGATCAGTGGTGGAGATAGACATGGTTGTTTTCACCTCCTGATTCAGTGATCTTCTTCCTTTTCTCCTACTGAATAGGAGGAGCAAGCCAAGGTAAGCTGCTAGCTGCCAAGCCTCTGCAAGGAGACAAGGAAAGGTTCATTCAATTCAACACTAGCTATATGATATATAGCCATGGGGTGGTGTTGTGTGGTCTAAGGTGACGGGGTCGCAAGTTTGAGTTGGGCAACGCCACACCCCAACACCTATAGCTTATTTGATCATGATCACATGCTGACATCATCCTTTAAAAAAAAAAAAAAAAACTAAAATCTCCAAATAAATAAATAGTACTTAATTTCTCCTCACCTGCATGATAAAAACATGTCATTGATATTAATGCCCCTCTTAAATCATAGTCAAGACCCCTCGAATTCAAAGATTTGATTCCACAAGTGGATCGATCACTTAAATCTCAAGGCTAACCGTGCATCAAGATTTGAAACATTGATCACATTCCTGTGCTAATGCAAATTAGCTTTTGTTTATTAAGAGTGTGATTCTCACTCTTCAGTACATAATTAAGTAATCAAATGTTGTTATACTGATTATGGCCTGGTCAGACCTTGAAAGTTTGTGATCAAATCATCATTTAGCACATTATGATGGTGGTATTTGTTGACTTTTTTGCTTTTTAACAGTGGAAGTACGTATATTCTGATTGATACAGGTGCTTGTAGTTTTGTAATTGGTAGTTTGTGAATTTGTGGGGAGCACAAGATAGGTAAATATGATGCCAAGTTTGTTTTGTTTGATGGATGTGGACATAGAGATAGTGGATGTTAAAGGGTTGTTGGAGGAGAGCAAGGGAGGCATGATTAAAGATAACCAAGTTATTATAGAGATGAGATGATGATGATGATGATGATGATGTTGATGAGAGTGGGCATAAGGCACAAGCAGGCAATGGAATGAATGACATAGCATGTGAGTTTCCGTCACTTAGTAGCTATGCTATTTGTCTAACCTCCTCTTTTCTTCTTTTTGTTTTTCTGTCTTCTCCTCTCCTCTACTCTACTCTCCTTTTTCTTCTTATACTCTTTATAGTATACTCGTGTGGTTGACGGTCTAACACAACACTTTCCACATCCTCTCTTACTAGCGAGCTGGGTTTTTATAGGATCACATAACCTATCAACAAGGTGTGATCTACAAGTCAACACCATAAGAAAGTAACCATACCGCTGACGGGTCTCGAACCTAGGAGGTGAGGGATAAACCCACACAACCCTAACCACTCTATCATAATACCATTGGCAAACATTACTACTACCTGCGTCTGATACAATTAAAGCAAACATTATCCAACTCATCAAATGTTTTGTATATCCTCGCAAAGCCTTTACTAGGTCTATACAATCCAGTTTTATCCCTTCTTTGGCTAAACCCAAAGCAAATACTTTCTCGGTTGCAACAAGTTAGTTAATCATCCTAGTATTCATTTGCCACCACCTTTATCCAAAATGCCTCCATGAGTGTCCAAGATATTCCCATTGCTATTACCTAGTATGAGCATCAAATATCTTTCAGGACATGTGACCTCAGCAACCATAAAAAAATGTTGCGGTTCAATTTTAAAAAAGATTCATCGAGCCAACTCAGAGTCTCTACCTCGAGATCCATGCCAACATGGTATATTGGAGGAGTTGCGCATACTACAAAGTATTGTTTGTAATAATTACCTCACAAGGGGCACACTAGCCTCAACAAACCTCAAGATATGCATCAAGTACATTTCGAGATTCACACCAATATGATATATAAAGTATTAGTAATTGATGACACACAAAAATAGTCACATTTCTGAGTCATACACGTGTCATGATGATCTTGAGGAATTACGGGCCCCAGCATTAGCCCAACACTAATCCTGCCCAAGCGGCTCCAAGCCCGCCTAACTCAACCCGCCAAGCGGCTGTCCTCAATATCTGTAAGCCTTACAAAGGCAAGTATCTCGAGGATCAGCTTCGGACAGACAATTATAACAGCTCTCTGCTTTCAACTAGGAAGCAAATACCAAAATACATTTCACGCAGGGAAACTTCCTTTTACGGATTGATATGGGATTGTGAATTATCTCCCGCGTATCTAGGAGCACATGGCTAACATGGAACTTTCCTCCCACAGCATGACTCTTAATTAGAGAATGATCTCCACGAAGATCTCCTTCCTAGACTATGCCTTTGATAGCCTGGTAGAACCAGGACTCATGCACTATAAATTAGACATGAGGTTGGTAAACTAACGTACTCTACAAATTCCTTGTTTACAACATTACACCTTCCTCAAATCCATGTCTGATTTTAGCATCAGAGTGTCATCGGCCACCACAATGGTGGTCCGTGGCTCACGTGCGTTACTTGTGCAGGTCAACAAAAATAGGTCAAAGTAGGGAGCGGAAAACGACTGCATCAGTTTGGCGCCGTCCGTGGGGACAACAAAGTTCCTAACTTTTCACTAGAACTGTCTCCCTTCAAAATCTGGAGAGATGGTGACCATTAGATAACGCAACAACGAAAAACAAGGGGACACGTCAAACGCTCAGGCTGGCACTATACCACCACTTTCGACGGTTTCGGTCATGCACGAACAACAGACTCGTGCCCCCGCACCGACGACAGCAACGATGGACCCCAGAATAGAGATGTTGTCATCTCAAATACAGTAGATCGCCAAGACGGTGGAGGCTCTCAAGCGACAAAATCCACCATTTGCTGATGAAGACTAGGAGCAGCACAAGCAGAGTCTCAGGAAGATGGCAGAGAGCAGGCACAAGAGAGCTAAACCCTCGCTAGTTCTTATTGGACTAGAGGAGGTTGCGCGGCTAACGCTGAGTCTGCCACCAGGGCAGAGAGGCTCGACCCTCAAAACCCCCTTCGAAGAGGGGCACATGATCCGGACATGTTGTATCGTCTCTTTGTCTCACCATTTGTGGACCGAATCATGAATGAGGCTCTTTCGATGAAGTTCACTCCCTCGAAGCTCGACTTCTACGACGGAACCACCGACCCATTCGATCACTTGCGCCATTACCAACACGTAATGGCTCTCAAAGAAGGATATGAGGCTGTCATTACGCTGCACTGAAACAAATAGAGTGCTCCCAGATCTAATTGAGTCTTACGGAGCAGCCTAAACCAGTGCCAGGTTGAGTGACAGCGGAAACACCACAGTCAAGTCATATAGGAACAACCTGCTCTTCACTCAAGCGGAACGGAGAGGCTGAGGCAAACATGAACACAACCCCGACCTTCCGACGGTATGGAGATTAACCACTCTGCAAGGTTTACTTTTCAGTAACGCCAGCAAATTTTGACAACCACTGAGAACACTAACGATCCGCAAAGGCCATCCGAGTTCACACCAAGGCTAGGATCAATCTCTCTTAGTCAACAGTTAGTTTTTTTCGATTGTTTATTTCCCTTTCCATAGTCAATGTAGAGTTTTAGTTCTTAAAGGATTATGTGATTTGCAATTATTTAAGAAGTAAATAAAGGATTACAAAAACAAACTCTATTGATTACTAAAAGTATGTAACAACAAGCGCCTTGAGGCAGATACAAAAGACTACATACTACAAACATCTAAATTCGGTGTGACATTAAGTAAAGACTTGCTTAGACGATCTAACTGTGTAAAGGTGTTTGAAGGAGACCATGCCAGCTATTTGTAAATGACATCAAAGATATTTAATGAGTTTCGTTCGACCCCTTCTCAAGATCAAGGACAAATTATCAGAGGGGATTGAAAGGACTGAGCGATCGATTGCTCCGTCAAATCACCCCAGGAAAGCGCCTCTACAACAACGTTGTAAACCTTACAATAGACGGCTGACTTCCCCAAAAGGTATCCTACCTCCTTGATGACTTCCTCGAACAATTTTCGACCTCCCAAAAAAAATAGAAGAAGGCGGATGAGGATGGCCACAACAACGAAACAGTCAAGGTCTCAGAATGCTTTCAAGCGAAGACACTTTTCACATGCGTGGTACTCGGGGAGACTGAGAGCTACCACCACCGGAAACACTGTGCATCCACGAACACTTCGATCAACCATAAGTTAATAGCGGGAACCGCATACATGCGGACATAAGCGACACGAAGTAAGACCAAGGTGTCTCTCTTGATGGCAAACCCGTACTACTTTTCCGCAATGTGAAAAGAAATTACGAGATCTCGGTAGATCAGCTGTGTGCCCACCTAGAACAGGTGACCACGCATAATGACAATTATGATCATGCCTGATCGGTGCAAATGTCAGAACATTCGAAGACTCCATTGCTGGAGATCTCTCTTCAGCCTTTAAAAAACCCAAAACATTTTATTCAAACAAGAACATTACAAGATATACGTTCTGCCAAAGATAGTGCCTACAACGATGGAAGAACACCATTATATAGACATGATGGTTCACCAAACGGACACCCCAACATTAACTATCAAGCATTGAATATCGTATGGAAAGTGAAGAGACGACGGTTCCCAAGGAAACTGCGCAGACCACGTTCATTCAATTAATGGCGCTGCACGTAACCCCATCAATTGGGGGGAGGAACCGATACTCAACCGTCTCGTAACTTACATCGTACACGTGTTACCGCACGATCTATGCCGTACACGTAATGCAACCGTACAGGAAACCCTAACTCTTCCTCTGCAGGCCCAAAGGCTCGAGCCACCATTCAACCATTCAAACAATATTTTGTTACATGTTTGGCACGAGTACAAATCCAAATCAACTTTGACGCACGGATCGCTATTTGATTTAAGGTAATGTTGTCCACACAGTGCGCGACACTAGCAGACATGGGTTCGCATGCCTTCAAACGGGTGGAACCTCTTTCCAACCGAGCAAGCTTAGTCAGCCAAAGCTGATGACAACGACTTCTGGTACGTCCTGACACCTAGTCTGCCCAGCGCGGATCCCCGATGGTTTAGGAAGTGGGAGTCTAATCAGCGTTATCACGCCTGGTAACGACGACTCACCAGAGATCGTTGCCCCTTTGGTGGTCAATGATCGCTGAACCCGATCAGGTAAGCCTAGCCGGTGACGACTTACAACGAAAGCTTCTGATCAAAGCCCATACCATTAGCCCACACTATGCCGATGTAGATGGTTTGGAAGGTGGGAGCCTATTCAGTCCCAAACTAATTCCAACGGCTCACCACGAGACCACTGCTTTTCAGCGTGGTTGCCGAATTACCAACCTGAGACTTGTAGCCCCCATTGCTCGGGTGTAGATAGTTTAGAAGATGGGAGCCTAGTCAGTCCCGAACTGATTTCGATGGCTCGCCACAGGACTACTATTTTTCGGCATTTTCGCTGAATTACCAACCCTGGACTTGTAGCTTCACTGAGCGGGTGTAGATAGTCTAGAAGGTGGGAGCCTAGTCAGTAGCAAACTGATTTCGACGGCTCACCACGGGACCACTGCTCTTTAGCGTGGTCACCGAAAACTCCCAAATTTGTACCTTGATGAGTACAGGTGTAGATGATTTGGAAGGTGGGAACCTAGTTAGTCCCGAACTGATTCTGACGGCTTGCCACATGACCACTGCTTTTCAGCCTGATCGCCAAACCCCTTTGACTCGAACTTGTAGTCCCCATCGCGCAGGTGTAGATGGTTCGAAAGGTGGGAGACTAGTCAGTCCTCGACTGATGTTGACGGCTCGCCACGGGACTACTGCTCTTCAACGTAGTTGCCAAATCCTTACTACACGATCTATAGTCCACATTGTTCGGACATAGATGGTTCAGAAGGTGGGAGCCCTAAGCAGCTCGCCACACCACCACTGCTCTCCTATGAAACAACGGCCACAAAGTCAAATATAGCTAAATCCGTATCTTCACTCTCAAACGGATTGACATCCTATTAACAACAAAGACAACTCACGCCGACACATAACTCATCCGGCTAGTGCCCAAATAAATGCTACATAGTGTGTCAGCCCGCCACAAACACTCCAACGTGTACGGTCAGCTGCCGCAACTCGCCCTTAGTAGCAATTGCAACCGACCAATCAGACAAGTGAGGCCAGCTTCCAGCAGCTTACCTCGAGGATAAGACAACAACCCAGGAAAATCAGGCTAAACTATCCGCAACATGCCCGCCATTAGACATGACTATGCAATGGTGACTCCGAGTCATTCGCAACAAAAATGGTCAAGCTCCTGGTAGCAGACAGACCACTCGACATCCTAATGATTCAACAAGCCTATGCCAAAGTAATACGAAGGCGAAACGAAAAACATACAATGGAAGCAATTAGCACAAAACGGGTAAAACAAGTTTCATTAACGATCGAACAAAATGAGTAAAGAATACAGAGTTCACTCCTTATCAGGAGAAGTTACAGAAACAGAAGGGCTAAGCTTAGTGAGAAAAGGAGCAGGAGTCGCGTCCACACGCACTACGACTTGGGCATTAGGGTCCAAACTGTCCTCCTCGTTCGATGACACAAAGGCAACAAACAAGTTTACATACGACATCTTCTTATAGCGGCTGAGATCCCACTCCAGATGCTTCTCCTTCATCAGCGCTAGTAGCTCCAGCTTGCCGTGTACGACCCAGTGGAGTTCACCTTTGCATTGTTCCTGCAGAAGCTCTTCCTCTCTCACATCCGCATCAACAAGTTTCCGCTCCAACAGCTCCAACTTGTCTGTCAACGTGTCAACCTGAGACTGTTATGTGGCCAGACTACTCTTCACATTGTTGAGCCCATGCCATTCCAATTCGAGCTGGTCCTCGGCCTTGCTTGCCTCCCAGGCATTGAACTCTACATCAAATTCCAATTGTTGCTTCTGAGCAGCCCAGTCAGCCTCCTTCGAAGCATCCTCTTCAGCAAGAGATCGCAGTTCAAAATGCGCTTCAGCTGCAGCTTCCTGCACAACCTCCGTTTCTCAGTAGACCCAGTTCAACTCCTGCTTGAGTTCGTTTATCTCGTACACCACTTGCCTGTTCACGCTCAAGGGCCTTCAAACGAGCCCTCTGAGTCTCAGCAACCACGACTTACTGCTCCATCCCATTTTCCTTAACCTACTTCTGTAGCCGCTCAATTTCATAAAGCGCATTCGAGTACATCGCCTGCATGTGTGAGAAGACACGCTCCATGGTGTATACACTCTCACGAGCCACTTCGACTTCCATCCTAGCAACGACCACCTGGCTCAAGTGAGACATACTCAGCATAAGATACTTAAAACCCATATCCATACACACCCTTCTAGCGCATCCTCCTCGGGTTTCAGAGCACAATCCATCAGCCAGTTGTGACGCCTGCATATATGCTTCCTCGAAGCATACTCCATATCAACCTCTTGGTGCAAAACCTGAGTGCTCATATTTACTAAGTCTGGTGCAAATAGGCTTATCCGCGCATCTGGATGAAGCTTTTCGGGATCAGGAATCATGCCTGCACCACCCTTCACAGTTGCCACTGTTCCTAGGCTCTCCTCCGCGACCTTTCCCTTGTCACGAACAACCGACCTTTTAGTGTGAGATGACCTGATGGGATCCGGAGGGAGAGGAGGAAGCAAATTATCCAAAGGACCCTCAAACACTTCAAGTTGTGGCCTGGTATGAGATGGTGAACAATGCAGACTACATGAAACTTGGCTTGTGCCACCACGACCACTATCAGATAGCGCACCAACGGGACGATCATATTCCACAACTTCAGGTAGATATTCATTGGAGCCTTTTATTGGAACGATATTCATGCAAATCAACGCCGACAAAAGCCGCCATTGCAACCCGCACCAGCCGCTCATTCAAAGCTTCAGTCTGTCTTCAACCCTGCAAACCGCAGCTAATCTTTCTCCCAGCCGAATACATCAGTCTCCGCCCTGACAGGCCGATCAGATTTACACTCTTCTCTCAATGGAGCGTATCGTGCTGAAGGTTACCCAATTCTGACACGGGACCTTTTCGAACTCACAAAAGAGGCAAGCGTCTCAGACGACTCCTTCACGTCAGACAAAACATGAGCTTTGGCCCTAGCAGCCTTCCTCTTCCTAGAAGGGGCCCCATCTTCAAGCTTAACCCGCGATGCTCGGTACAAAGTGGGAGCTACGTGTCCCACAACCCACTACGGATGAAGTTGGGGATGCTTATAGTATCCACCACGTTCCTCCTTGACAAGCCGCGAAACGCCTCTATAGTATTTTTCTCCTCTAAGGTGAGGGGAGTAGTTGGAAACCGTCCTACGAAAAAACACCAGCAATGATTAGCTAACCTACAATCAAGCATAGTAGAGTAAAAAGAAAAAGTTACACTTGAACGACCCTTGAACTGAAAGTACTTTGAATTTGAAGGGGTCAATATTTTTGCCAAAACTTAAAGTCGTCTAGCAAATTTGTGAAATAGGTTTGCGACGTCATCTTACAGACATAATTACCCTTCAATCGAGGAGAAGTCAGCAACTGGATTATCCACAGAGTCACGTGCATGCTAACCTCCTTTGCCCTATTAGAATGAAGAGGTTAATCCTATATCCATTAGGCCCCAATTTGGCCCGAGGAATCCCAAGGAGTTCCAAGAATTCCCAAATCACATCCAGAACAGGAAAACACACTCCAGTTTGAAGCATCCCATGATGCAAGCAGATGAACCCTGCTGGTTGCGACATTGGTGTTTGGTCACCTTTCAGGACATACTACGGCCGGTCCTCAGGGACCCCAAACTTTGTAGGAATTTCAGTGAGGCCGGGCTAGGAAAGCAACTTGTCTTCGAAGAACTCCAGGCCTTTGGCCAAGGTTCCGTCATCAAGAAGGTCTTGTTGAGCCATGAAGAAGACGAACAATCTTTTCCAAATCAAAAGATGAACATAGCTTTATCTTCAAAAGCAAAGAAAATAAAAGAGTCAGACTCCGCACTACGGATGACCTAAATAGGGATTAGGCTCTCTCCTCTTTTTCGCTAAATCAACGCACATTCAATTAATGCAGCACGTGGCTCAAGCAACGATTCAGACTCAATCATCATGAGCGGCGTATCTATTCAAGAGATGACTTAGTGAACCGATGTGACGACCCACTAACTCGAGGGGAGTAGCTGATGATACACAAAAATGGTGACATCCCTGAGCCATACACGTGTCATGATGATCTCGAGGAATTACGGGCCCAACATCATCCCAACACTGATCCGCCCCAAGCGGCTCCAAGCCTGCCTAACTCATTTCGCCAGGCAGATCCCAATTCTTACACATGCTAGGCCCACACGTTTCACAATTGTCCTCAATACTCTAAGCCATACTAAGGTAAGTATCTCGATGATCAACTTCGGACAGACAATTACAACAGCTCTCTGCTTCCAACTATGAAGCAAATACCAGAGTACATTCCACGCAGGGAAACTTCTTTCTACGGATTGCTCTGGGATTGGAAACTATCTCCCACGTATCTAGGAGCACGGGGCTAACATGGAATTTTCCTCCCACAACATGACTCCTAATTAGATAAGGATCTCTACGAAGATCTCATTCCTAAACTACGACTTCGATGGCCTAGTAGAACCACGACTCTTGCACTATAAATAAGACATGAGGTTGGCAAGCTAAGGTACGCTACAAATTCCCTATTTACGTACAACATTACACCTTCTTCAGATTCCTGTATGACTTTAGCATCGGAGTGCCATCGGCCACCACAACGGTCGTCCCTGGTTCACGTACGTTACTTGTGCATGTCAGCAGGTCAGCGATACTAGGTCAAAGTAGGGAGCAAAAAACGACTACATCAGTAATCAAATGCCAAAATTTGTCCAAAGCATCCTAATTGTACAACACAGTGGTTATGCAAAACTTTGCAAAATCTTAATTAATTGGAGCCAAATTTCCTTCAATAGTTTATTCCGTAAGACTTAAAGATACCTAATTGGATAGAGATTTGATTAAGTCTTTAGAGCATCTCCAATCATCCCTTAAAATAGTTTTATTTAGCTATTTTAGGGGGATGATTGAAAAAAATACCCCTCCAACTATCCCTTTAACTCATCCCCTATAATAGCTTTTGCCTCAACTTCCCCCTAAATTTAGGGGGAAGTTAACCACCCCCTATATTTCAAATATTAATAAAATATTTAAATATGTAAGTTTCTAAATTAAAAATAAAAACAAAAGTATTTAAATTATAGTATAATTAAAAAGAAATTATTCAAAAGCATTTAAATAATAGTATAATTAAAAGATAATTATTAATACTAATTTAAATAATCATAAATAATTAATTAAAAATTATTAATAGTATAATTAAAAACAAATTAATACTAATTTAAACAAAAGTAATTATTAATTCTAATTTAAATAATGATAAAATTATTAATAGTAATTATCTAAATAATGATGTAAAAAATGGAAGATATATTTAAATAATGATTAAAAATTAATTATTAATACTATTTTTTTTAAAACTCCTAATTTTTTTAATTAGTCAAGTTTAAATTAAGTTTAAATTAATAATAGTATAATTAAAAAATATCTATATAATAGTATAACTGAAAATAGTAATATTATATATTTAAGTTGAAATTAATAATAATATATTTAATAATATAATAATAATATAATTGAAACTAATTAATATAATAATTTAGTTGAAATTAATAATAGTATAATTGAAATTAAATTGGTATAGAAAAGTTGAAGATATATTAAAATAATGATGAAAAAGTTAAAATAGGAGATGTGGTTGGAGTGGTGAAGAAATAGATGATTCCTAAATTTAGTTTTTCGTTAAAATGGGGGATGGTTAAATTTTACCATTGAAGATGCTCTTATATGAATTGTTTTTTTTTTTTTTTTCCAAAAAACACTATATTAAGAATTCTAATCCAAGCCAAAACTAGCACAAGGCAACCTATATATACAAGTTTTGCCCGGACATGTGCGGTGCCCAAGGCGAAATCTCGAAATGGCTCCCTTTTATATATAATATAGCCTTTGTTTGTGTGTGTGTTTAGATATAACTCGAATACCGAAATCTTTTGATCACCTCATTGATCCGGCTCATGACCGGTGGTGATCTTAAAACAACGAAATATTTTCATCTGATCGATTACACCCCTCATCTGGTTCCATATCCAATTTATTGAAAAGTGACATAGTCGTTCCTGCAGTGGGCTTCTAACCCCTTCATCTTCGCTGAAACATCTCAAGGGTAGGGCAACATTGCATCAAGCTAACACTTTTACTTATCTATTTATTCTCTCTAAAGGTATGTTTGGCTAGGAAGATAACAAGAAATTTTCTTATTCCCAATGTTTGATTGCATTTTTTAGGCTGGAAATTTTTGGCGGCCAAAATATCTTAATAAATAGTCCAAAACTCGAAAGATGTGATAAGATCAACTTCATTACCATATATAACTATGAAAAATCATTAATTTTATAAGAATAATGTGTGTAGAAGCATACATTGTTTGTGGACAATTTAAATAACATCACAATATATATAGTTAATGCCACAAACTTACAAATGTTAACCATTCTGGAACTGACTCCTTTGGTCGACAAGACTAAATCCTGGGAATTTTTCATATAATTGGAATAGATTCCTAGATTGGGTCGACTAATTTTTAATTAATAGAACCAAAACTATTGTTGGGTAAAGTTTTGGTCTAAGTAGGTCCCTCTAGGGTCTTTTAATGTTACATGCCAATTCTCGGCAAGGTGGCCGAGGGATGTTGGTGTGCTGAAAGGCCCTAGACCATGAAGTAGTGATGATTACCCTAGGTTGTATCCCATGAGTTTAAGTGGCAGTCCAAGTGAAAATTCTTAAGTGTCAATAGTGGTCCTGCATTTTTCTAACATTAATACTTTTTTTCGTTCAATGACAAACAAATTATGGGTTCAATCCTTGCCAGGATTAATTTCTTAGTTAGTTTGTTCGAGCTAAAACCCCCCAACACCTATGTCGGTATGGTTAAATGGAGATAATATTGGTGTACGAGATAAGGAGGGAGATGACACTGTGTTTGAAAGAGGTATGGCAATAAAAGGAAATGATTGCTTCAATTGGTATCTCACATGCTTAGGCAGTCATCGAAGTGAAGATTTTTAGTATGGACTTGCACTCATATGGCAATGAGGTATTTTCATCTTAATCGATTAAGCTTGGGGCATATGATATCATGGGCCAGGGAGTTCAATCCCTAATATAATCGATTTGTTGGATAATTGCTTTGAGTGTTAAAAAAAATTACACCTCTACAGGGGTGGGGACAATAATATGGAACAACAATTGATTGTTCCTGTTAGAATATGTAAGGCTTGCACTCGACATAGTCAAACCCAAGTTCAAGATTGATTCACCTCTACAAGAAGGAAACTACAAGAATATGAATAAAATAATATGAAAATTAGAATAGTTAAAGAGCCCTACATATTCTAACAGTTCCATCAATTAATTCGATATATATACCGAGAAAATCTCACTAGATACTTAAGATCTCAAAGTACCTAAAGCATGCACAAAACCAAAAACTTACTCTGTGAGTGACAATCATTCAACAAACATATGTATATAAAGCCTTCACAACAATTAGGTAAGAATCTAAATGAGTATAGAGAAAACATACCAAATGAACACTAACGAATAACATGGTTTCCACACACTAGAGTTTGCTTGGTGTCAATATGCCTACATTCATGGAGTAACGTGAACATAATGGAATTTGATTGGTTCCAATGAGCTTACTACATCCACTGGATGGTTATGCACTCCCATTCACAATAATCTCCACGAAAGTACAACATACATATATATGCACTCTTCAAGAGCTCATCTCTTGAATTGATTCCCACAACCTTGCAAGGTCAGTTTTTCCATAAAACGAGACTTGGTTTCACTCAAAATTCTCTTACTTGTTTTCTCTCACAAGGTATCACTTATGGTCTGTTTGGTTGCATGGAAAATAGATATGAAAATTGGCAGCGTTTTCTTGAATTCGAATCTGAGACCTTTCCTTCAAATTTGGATTCCCATGAGTAGTGGGAAAACAACCTTATTAAAAATAAATTTCATGTCAATAAATAAACAACCAAACAGCGAAAATCTGCATAACAAGGGAAAGAGATTTCATTTTCCAAGGAAAATTGCTAACCAAACAGACCCTTAATAAAAAAAAGAAATACAATAAGCTTTGCACATAAATGTAAATAGGAATGTAAAAAAGAGGGTATAATTGCTTATCATGTGGGAGATTTGGTTTCTTGTGAATGCAATTAACACCACCTCTCAAACTTGGCGGCCTCAGAAAGACAAGTTTTGAATGAATAAGAAGGAAACGATGTTTGTTAAGTCCTTTAGATATCTACAAGTTGATCAACTGAGAGGACAAACCAAACTAAAAGATTGCAAGAGATAATACACTCCAGAACAAAGTGATAAACTATACCGATGTGCTTGATGCGAGCATGAAAATGAGATTTCATGCCACATATATGGCACTCAGAGCATTATTGGTGACAGAAGAGGAACACGTACGTAGCCCATCAAGAATATGACGCATCCACACAGTTTAAATACATGTGGATGCTCAAGTGGGATACTCCGATTCGATAGTGACCTGGAATCTATGGGTTGTTTCTCGGCAGACCAAGTAGGACCCAAGAGGACACATAATGAGCCATGCGTATCAGGACATCCTGCTCAATGAACACCATAGAAGGCACAAATTAGTGGGAGTGATCCAGAAGAAGATGTGATTGTAAACCAATATCCAGATATATATCCTTTTAAGTGACGAAGGATACACTTAACAACAACATGTGTAGTTCGTGGAACATTCACAAATTTAGTAGCATGTGTAGGGAAAATGAGATGTTTGGCATTATGAAGGTAAGGTATTGTAAGGTGCAAAAAATCACAATATCTGCATTTAGAAGAACAATTGGTTCGTATTCAATCAAGTTAGTTGACAAATATGGAATCCATGACAAGTAAGTGTATCTTCAATACCCAAGAAATTATGTAGAGAGACAAAATCCTTGATTTCAAATTCAGAACCCAAAGTTGAGGTAAATTAAGGATGCAAAAACAGACGATACGATTCCTGTCAAAATAATGTCATTGACATAGAAAAGAAAAACCATAATATGAAACTGATGCAAATAGATAAACATGGAATGATCAACCCAATTTTGCACAAACCCATTCTGAATTATGTACAAACAAAAACGTTGAAACCAAACTATTGGGGCTTGTTTGAGGCCATATATTGATGCCTTATGCAATTTGCATACATGATGTGGTTGTGTAGGACCAAGATAACCAAGTGATTGTTACATATAAACTGTGTCTATATTTTTTGCATGAATAAATGCATTCTAACATCGAATTGATGAACCTGCCATGAAAATGAAGATGCTATACTAAGAATTGTAATAATCATTGTAGGTTTGACAACCAGGCTGAAGGTCTCTTCATAATCCAAGCTAAGTTCTTGATGGAAACCCTTGGAAACTAGTCAAGCTTTGTAATGTTCAATTGTACTGCCAGAACGTCTTTTTACTTTGAAAACCCATTTGCAACTACGAGATTTTGATGGAGTGAAGAGAGCACCAATGATCAAGTCTAATTCTTAATCAATGTATTGAATTCGTCAGACTTTGCAGACCGCCAATGAGGAACGCGAGTTGCTTGAGTGTAGCAAGTAGGTTATAAATCCAAGGAACAAACTTTTTTTTAACGATTGGGTCGTTGACCCTTTTATTTATTATTAATCCATGTCTGAAGGCTACATGATTGTCCTTATAGGGCTAACCAAACCAGGCCCGAAGTCTACAATGTTGCCACTTAATATCATTTTCACCTCCATCTCGCATGGAGATTTGCTTTTGCTCCGGTCCATTGCCTCCGCCTCACATGAAGACTTGCTTTCACTCCGGTCTATTCCATCCAAGCAGCTACATTTAATACCCAAAGGCTTTTCAATGAAAGAGCACATGTGCTCCTAATAATCGGGCAAAAACTCATAAAACCTAACTAGTGAGTCTTGAATCCGCGACTCTCACAAAGAGATGGATGTCCAACCAACTGAGCTACAATTGGTGGACAAGGAACAAACTTGAATAGCGTGAGCCTGAGGTAAAGGATGTCGGGTAGCAAGCATACACTTGATAACCTTTGGCTTTCGAGTACCATCCTATTGACGTGTAATCATTGGATGAGTGTGTTATTGGGTTGGTTATGGTAAGGAGGGTAGTGATGATGTTGGTTGAGAGGATTTGTCTTGTATCAGTGGAGGCAAAGTCATTGAAAGATGATGGTGATATTGATGTCTAAATAGGAAATCAAGCCTCTTATCAGATATACAAGATAGTGGTGATTACAAGAAAGTTTTGTGTTTTGCAACATTGAGAGTGAGCTAACAAGAGTAGTAATATGAAATGCTTCTTGGGGCTAGGAAGTTGCAGTTGTGCTAATAGTGAGGCGCCAACAACTGGACCATGTGAAGGAGGTACTTGGTTTCAAAACTTGGTTAGTGAGTTGGGAATCATTACAATGCATTGTGATAGTCAGAGTGTTACACACCTTGCAAAAATTGTATAGAGAGAAGCAAATAGGGTTGTAACTTTGTAGAAGAACTTCAACTTGTTGAAGGTTCTTCCATTGTTGGTACTAGACTCAAATCAATAGAAAAAAGAGTCGCCATCATGTGAATGTGGGCATCATTGGCTAAACACGCTAGATCAAGTTGGGCTTTTTATATGATCGATGGATTAATCAGTTATTACTTACTAGATTCTCTAGATTTTGTTGTTTCGGGTTTTTGTTTGAATGTTCATTAAAATGTATGTCTGTTTATTTGAAAATTATAAAAATGAATATAAAAATACGTATCTTTTAATAATAAAATGAATATTTTTAAATGTTAAGTGTTTGTATTGATTACTGGTTTTGTTGGAAAGATCTTCAAAATTGCATTTCAACGATATCAAGTTTACCAAAATCCAACAACTGTGTAGATAGTTATGATCATTTTTATTTTGAAAAAAAAATGCTTTCTCTCTCCGCTGCATGTACATTTTACCAACTTTTTTCACAATTTTTTCATTTTTTTGCCCTTCTAGATGTTTTATATTTACAAACATGTCATCATAGGAGTTGGTCTCAACCCTCAACTCATTTCACAACTTTCAATCCAAACCATCTTTTATCTCCAATCCTCAAGTTTGTTCCAATCAGCAATGAATAGTAAAACACCAATCTGAATTGTTATATACATGGGAAATTTATTTGCACTGAGAATTCTATTTGTGCTTCCATGTGTTGTCGTCTTCGTTACCATTTAGGACGCAAGGATACACCAAAAAAATCCAGCATACGCGTGTCGAAAAAACTCTGGATAGTGTTCTAATTTTATCATGGTATATCTCATAATCAACGGCTAGGATACGACCAAACACGTTTTGTTTGATTTTATTTTTTTTTCCTTGCAAATTGCGCGCTAAGATGAGATATGAACTTTATTTTTGGTGTGATATGTCATGTTTTAGATGCATATATTTATGTGTGATCACCTTTTGGAATTTTACAAATGAATGAATTTATGTTTATGAATATGATTCAATTATATTACCATATTTTTTTATTACAAAAATATTTTGTAATTGCTATCCTAATGTTGTATCCTATTCATACCCATTATCCTCTATTTTGAAATTTGACGTATTTTCGCGTCATTTTTGTATCCATATCTACATCGTGCAACCTAGATTACCATGATGATGTTTTAATTTTATAGTATATCTAATGCTCAAGTCAAATTCTTACTCAATAATATCCAATACGTTGTATTTGTATGCATTTGACATAACTTCTATCCAAAATTACTCTCTAACAATACCATACAAATACAAATTTGAGATCTTTTGATTTATCTCCAATGACGAAATGCAATAGTGATACTCAAAGCTCTGGAAACTTCAAATTAATGCTGATGATACACCAAACCATCCAGCAATCTGCACCGTACACGTGTCATGATGATCTCGTCAACAAAGTAAAGCAGGCTCAGTTGAGCACCCAATCTAGCAAAGCCCAGATAACACAAAGCCCATTGAGGCAATGTCCAGGAGATTGGACCCAAACAATGATGCCCTATTAAGCCCATACGGCATACGGTCAAGCCCAATACCGTAAGACCTAATAAGGCAAGTATCATGGAGTTTGACCTAAGACAGGTAGGCTAGTAATACATTGACACTGACTAGGAAGCAAATATCAGAGTATAAGTCGTGCATGAAAACTCTCCTGCATGGACAACACTCCACAAAGGAAAAATCCCCAACATATATCGGAGTACAAGTCGTGTATGGAAACTCTTCTACATAGACGACTCCCAGTAAGGAAAGGATTTCTCAGTAGATTTCTTTCCCTAACTATGCCACCAAAGGCATAGTCGAACAAAGACTTGCACATGATAAATATAGCACAAGGTTGAGGAACAAATGTACGCTTTAGAACCCAATTTATAGCATTACACTTTTCTCAAACCTTGTCTGATTTAAGCATCGGAGTGCCATCGGCCGCCACAACGTTGGTCTGCTCACATGTGTTCCTTGTGCAGGTCTAGGTCAAGGAGAACAGAATTTGACAACATCAGTTTGGCGTTGTCCATGAGGAATGACAAAGTTCCTAAGAAAACAATGATAACACCACTTCATTATATTCCAGAAATATGATAACCACGAGATCTCGCAATAATGGAGAAATTGCTGAGCCCTCGAACGCTCGAGCCGGCGCAGCGCTGCTAGCACCAGCGGTACCGGCCCTGTGGGGAGAACAACCTCTGGCCCTCGCACCAGCAGTAGCCACGATGCACTCTAGGGTGGATCGACTGACAGCCCAAATGTATCAAATCGCGCCAAACGGTGGAGATACTCAGTCAGCGAAACCCTCCACTTGCGGAAGGAGACAGGAGCCGCAAAGAACCCTGTCTCTAGAAGACACCAGCGAGCGCTTTTAGGAGAGTCACTATACCTCACAGAACTCTCTGGAGACAGTTAGCTCTCAGTGGACCAAGAGCAGTGGATCAGACTACGAAGACTCGACATCTAAGGCCGACAAACCCGCCTCACAGAACCCTATCCGGCTTGGGGCCACCAATGCGGACGTGCTATACAACCTCACCGTCCCCCCGTTCACGGATCATATCATGAACGGGCTACTACCGAATAAGTTCAGCTTGCCAAAGCTGGAGTTTTATACGGATAACAGACTCGTTCGACCACTTATGCCATTACCACCATGTGATGGCGCTCAAAGAAGGATTTGAAACAGTAATGTTTCGAACGTTTCCCACCAGCCTGAAGAAGGCAGCATTGACCTCGTTCCATAGTCTCCCTTCGAAGTCTATTGACTCATTTAGGACGCTGGCCAAATTGTTTATCACCCACTTTGTCGGCAGTCAACAGATCAGAAAGGGCCCGTATTACATGCTTAGGCTAAAACATAAATTGAATGAGACACTGAGGGAGTACGTCACATGCTTCAATGATGAGTTAACTTTCATTGACGACAGCTCAGTCACAGCCTTCACCTCGGGACTGAGGAGTGGACAATTCTACAACTTCCTCACTCTTGAGCCTCTGACTGACATGGCGAACTTGCTGAAGAGCGCTCAGAAATACATCACTCTTGAGGAGATGTTGGCCGCCAAAAAAGAAGGAGAAGCTGACAAGAAACATCCCTCTCGTCCCAAAGATAAAAATGAGGGAAAGAAACAAGAGGACAATGACAGAAGTAAAAGGAAGCGGAATGACAACAAACCAGACTCTGGTCGCATGAGGCAAAATAAAGCCTCTGACTTCGTTTGATCCAAATCCTTCACTCCCCTCAACTCCTGCCTGATCGACGTCCTCAATACCATTAAGAATTGGAGAGAAGTGAAGTGGCCCACCAAACAACGGGGAAATCCCTCCTGGGGAGACAACGGAAAATACTACTCTTTTCACAAGGACGACGACCACGACACTGAGGACTGCAAGAGTCTCAAAAACGAGATTGAGTATTGGATCAAGAAGGTAAAGCTCAAGGAAATCCTAAGCTCAGAAAATAGACAAGATTGGGCAAAATAAAAAGCAGTGTTCTAAAAATCGCTAGGCGCTGGGCGGGCGGCGAGCAGGTGCCTAGCGCTCAGGGGCCTAGGCGGCACCTAGGCGGTCTTAGGTTTTGTATTATTACTTTAATAATTTACAAAAGTTAAGCATAATACCTTATCAATTACATCCAATTTAATGCCAATATACATATGCAAAATTTAAAAACATGAAAAATTAACAACCGTGAACAAAATTTATTAAAACTCAAATGACTGAAGTTGGTCATGATGGGTACTTTATATAAATTTGAATTTGTGTACTCTTTTATTTTTCTTCAAATTCCATGAATAACCTCAGTTATGTTTGATAAAATCTACATTAGTAAAATTGGTACCGGCAGATCCTTTGAGAATTTCATTAAGTAATCATCATTTGCTACATTTAGACATATACTGAATAAAAAACAATTAAATAGTTTATTTCTAAAAAATAGGAAAGAAATAAAATAAGAACACAATCAGCCTTATTAAAAAATAACAAAATAAAATAAATAAAATAAAAATAAAAATCGCCCAGACCGCCTAGACCCCGCCTAGAGTCCTCCTAGACCCCGCCTAGACCCCACCCAGACTGCCCAGAACCGCCCAGACTGCCCGCCCAGCCATTAATCTGGGCGGTTTTCCACCTTCTAGCACCTAGGCGCATCCTAGGCCGATTTTTAGAACACTGATAAAAAGAAGATGTCGTCAAAGATATAGAGAAATAAGCTCCTGGGATTATATATGTCCTTCATGGGGTAAGCTCAGAAGGTGAGCAATCCAACAGGTCCCAAAATAGGACATTCCATGAGATGCGAACTCAACCCACTTACGAGGACCGACAAATGTAATATGCGCTTATTCAGAATCCGATCTCATCATTGACATTCATGGACAAGGACCTCATTGGCATCTACTCTCCTCACAACGATGTCCTGGTCGTCTTAGTCCTCATAGCGAAATGGAAAGTGAATAGGTCCTTGGTAGACACGGGGAGCTCTCTAAACGTCGTGTTCCTCAATGCGCTCTGCAGCATGCAGCTCAAAAAGGATAACTTGACTCTCGCCAATCACCCCATGATCGAGTTTAGCGGAGAGAAGTGTTTTCCTATCGGGAAAATCAGACTAACGGCAATGGCGAGAGAGCCGCAACTGCAGAAAGTCCTATTCCAAGAGTTCATGGTGGTCGATGCCTCGTCCACCTACAACATCATCTTGGGAAGGGCTTGGCTTCATCAGATGGAAGCGATAGTTTCTACTTTACACCAATGCATCAAGTACACTACCAATCAGGCGAAAGGAACCATTCGAGGAGACCAACCGTCAGCATGAGACTGCCACTACACAAAGCTGAAACTGCTGGATTGTTAGCAATTAAAACTTGGGCTCGCGGGCCAAACATATCCGAGCCCAAGCCCAACTAAGGGATGAGAATCACCACACACGGACGATGAGACTTTAGTCAGTCTGAGAGGAAGACCCAATGCCCAAACTTTATTGATTATTAAGAAAATTGTTACGAAGCTTGCCGGACTGATTAGTACAAAAGTATATAAACTACAAGTATCTAAGTTCTGTGCGAGTATGGATCCGCTGAAACACACGTCAAGACTTCGCTTCGTCAATCTGCCTTGAGAAGATGATTCGGAAGTGAAAGTAAACGTACCCAAAGTAGGTTGTAGGTACGCATTTGAAACATTGTACCGCCAATCTACCTTGAGAAGAGGATTTTGAAATGAAAGCAAATGAAGCCAAGGTGGGCTGCGGGGGCGATCCCTCCGAATGTAATGCCCGGGGTGAAACAAACTCTCAAAACCGCAGGCCACGTCCCTCGGAGTTTTGCTCTGCCAATCTGCCTTTCGGCTGTGGCATCACGCGTGAAGCCCATGAAGGAGCAATGTGAACAACCACCCAAAGTTGGATGCAGATATTATCTCCCAAATTGGAGGGCGTGAGAGGTCGTAGGAGTACCGAAAGATGAAAGACAAACTTGACCCCTAAAGGGGAGTTTGTACTTCTTCTACGCAATGTAAGAAGAAATTATGAGGTCCCATGAAACAAATTGGATGTTCACCCAAACCAGGTGGCATCACCCAATAGCAGGTCTTTTTAAGACTCATCGATGCAAATGTCAGAACATTCGGAGACTCCAACAATGAAGATCTTCCTTTAGCATTTGGAGAACCAAAACCATATTTTATGGAAATGTACATTTGAGAAACATACTCTACAACGTTCATGGTAACGCTTGAAATGACGAAAACCAACCTATATATAGGTGCGACGGTTCAAGAAACGAGGTCACCCGGCAGCTATGTCAGCATTAAATGTCATACAGGAAATAGGGAGGCGACAGTTCCAATTACAACTACATGAGTCCACATTCATTGAATTAATGGAACTGCATGCAACCCCATTAACTGAGGGGATTAACCGATATCAAACCGTCTGGCAATCTACGCCGTACATGTAGCATGATGATCTCATCAACAGGCCCAGACAAGTTAGAGAGCCCAAGTGAGCGCCAAGCCAAATTCAACCCAAAAGGCGGAGAATGGCCCAACACATACTCAAAACACAAGTGGTGAAGGCCTTAAGTGCCCCCGGAATGAAAAGCACCTACGGAGATATTATCAATAAATCCAAGGTACCTGCTTTATTAAAGTTGCAGTGTTGCTCATCAAATCTAGTTGAAATTCAATCTGGTCAATCTATTGTGATTCGGCTCAAGTATCAGACTTGTTGATCCGATCTCGATGCCAGACTATTAGGTGAAGTAAGCCAACACACCCAAGTCAGACTTATACGCTCAAAGCCATATGGTGGCCGAACCTGACCAAAGTTTAGTCAGTTATGACTGATGACGATAACTTTTGGTCCATTCTAAGTCATAGTCTGCCAAGAGTGGATGAAGACAACTTAGAAAGTGGGAGTCTAGTCAACACTCACGACGCCTGATCAAGATGACTTGCTAGGGATCATTGTCTAACTACAGACAATGGTCACCGAACCTGACCAAAGTTTAGTTGGTTACAACTGATGATGATAACTTCTGGTTCGCTCTAAGTCATAGTCTGCCAAGAGTGAATGAAGACTGCTTAGAAAGTGGGAATCTAGTTAGCGCCCATGATGCCTGGTCAATATGACTTGCCAGGGATCATTGTCCAACTATAGACAATCTCGTTGAGCTCAACCAAAGTTTAGTGGGAGTCTAGTCAGCACTCACCACGCCTGATAAAGATGACTTGCTAGGGATCATTTTCAAATCATAGATAATGGTCGCTGAACCTACCCAAAGTTTCATCAGTTACGACTGATGACGATAACTTTTGATCCGCTCTAAGACGTAGTCCGCCAAGAGCGGGTGAGTATAACTTAGAAAATGGGATTCTAGTCAGTGCTCACAACACCTGATCAAGATGACTTGTCAGGGATCATTGTCCAACCAAAGACAATGGTCGTCGAACACAACCAAAGTTTAGTCAGTTACGACTGACGACGATAACTTCTAGTCCGTTGTGAGACCTAGTTTGCCATGAGCGGGGAACTTGCCAGAATCATTGTCTAACCATAGATAGTGACGCACGCAATCGACCAAAGTTTAGTCATTATGACCGTCAAAGACAACTTTTGGTCCGCTCTAAGTCGTAGTCCACCAAGAGCGGGTGAAGATGGCTTAGAAAGTGGGAGTCTAGTAAGCGCTCACAACGCCTGATCAAGATGACTCACCAGTATCTCTTTCCAACCACTTGCAGTGATGCACATGCTTGACCAAAGATAGTCAGTTCACTTAGACTAGGAAAGACGATTGATGGTCCCGTTTACAACCTAGTTTGCCAAGTGCAGATTAAGATGGCTTGAGTAAAAAATATGATGAGTTCGAATAATCTATTGTTTTCTAAGATTATTCCCCTGCACGGAGTTTAGCCAACTTACAGGGTTTAACAAAGACAACCTTCAGATCTCTAAATAGTACAGACCACAATTGCTTAATCTCAAGAGCAACTACAAGATAAGCGATCAAAACTCTCATCAGCAGATTAATTAAACAATTTCCTGACTTAGCGAAATCTCTTGCCTAGAGGCCAACACCATGGCAAGGCGACACAGAAAAGATTTAGCGGGAAAAATTCAATAAAATACAAGTACAAAGTATCCAAAAGAACAACGTCTACTCCTCATCGGGAGGAGATTCAGATACATTGGAACTTGGCTTAGTAGGAGAAAAAACACGGGACATGTCCGCACGTGTTACTGCTTTGGAACCCTGATCTGTGTCACCCTCTTCTTGTGATTGATAAGAAGCTTCTCCAAACTCCACAACGGCCACTTCTCTGTAGTGGGAGAGGTCCAAATCAACATGTTCCTCTTCCATCAGCTTCAATAGCTCCAGTCTTCTTTCACAACTTTGCTAAACTCGAATGTACCCTAGGCCTTGAGGAGCTTCTCCTCGCGTACTCTTGACTCAGCAAGCTCTCACTCCAGCTGCTCCAGTCTGCCCGACAGTCAGCTTTGGACTGCTAAGTATTTAGATTGTCCTTGACTACGCTAAGTACATTTTGTGCCAGGAGAAGTTGCTCTTTTGTTGTCCTCGTGCTCTTGGCATTGAAGTCAACATGAGCCTCTAGCTACTAACATCGAACAACCAACTCAGACTCCTTTTTTGCCTTCTCAATACTCAGAGCCTGCATTTCAACTAGGGATGGCAACGGGGCGGATTGGGGCGGATTTGTGCAAATCCATCCCCGCCCCGCTGAAAATTTCGGGTCCCCGAAACCGCCCCGCATATCCGTTTATCTTTTTTTTTTAAAACCATCCCCGCCCCCGGCGGGTAGGCGGATATCCGCCCCGCCCCATTTAACCCAAACAACAACTAACACAACCCAAAAAAATTTCTTCTGCATACAATAAATTCATACAAAAAATACAATAAATTCAGATAAAAAATTACATACAAAAAATACAATCGAAAGATACATACAAAAAATTACAAAAAAGCGTACAATAAATTGCAAAAAAAAAAAAAAAAAATCGAACTACAGAATTTGATATCAGAATCGATCAGATCGGATCAAGATCAGAATCGATCAGATCAGATCAGATCAAGATCAGAATCGATCAGATCAAGATCAGAATCGATAAGATCAGATCAGATCAGAATCGATCAGATCAGAATCGATCAGATCAGATCAGATCAGATCAGATCAGAATCGATCAGATCAGATCAGATCAGATCAGATCAGATCAGATCAGAATCGATCAGATCAGATCAGATCAGATCAGATCAGAATCGATCAGAAACGATCAGAATCGATCAGATCAGAAACGATCAGAATCGATCAGATCAGAAACGATCAGATCAGAAACGATCAGAATCGATCAGAAACGATCAGAAACGATCAGATCATAATCGATCAGATCAGAATCGATCATGGGGAGAGGAAGGCGGATGAGGTGGGAGCTTCGATCTGAGCTTCGATTTAGACTTGCTGATCAGATCTGAGAGTTCGGAGAATCGGAGTTCGGCCTTCGCTGTGAGAGAGAAGAAGGTTGGTCGCTCGCGACCTTCGCTGTGAGAAAGAAGATGGAGGTTGCTCGATGGGAGGTCGCTCGAAGGTAGGTCGCTCGCGGCCTTCGCTGTGAGAGAAGAAGTAGCTCGAAATCGCTCGGAGGTTGCTCGAAGTTTCTATGCTCGAAGGGAGGAGGTTGCTCGAAGTCGCTCGAAGGGAGGTGTCCGAATCACAGGGGGAGAGGAAGGAGTTTGCTCGAAGTCGCTCGAAGGGAGGTGCTCGAAGTCGCCCTCTGTTAGAAGTGAAGGTTTTGTGATTGAGAGAGATAGAGATAGGTGAGATAAGGGTTGAGGTTTTGTGATTGAGAGAGATAGAGAGAGAGGTGAGATAAGGATTGAGTTTTTTTTTTTTTTTTCAGCGTATACGGGGTTGTGGGTATTTTTGTAATATCATAACTTAAACGGATATCCGCGGGGCGGATATGGCTAAATCCGTATCCGCCCCGAATAGTGAACGGATATTTTTTGGATACCCAAAATCACCCGAAAATCCATTCAACCATAACCAAAACCGCCCCAAACGGATTGGGTGGGGCGGATATCCGTGAAAATCCGCCCCACTGCCATCCCTAATTTCAACCTGCATCGTGGTTGCATTCTCCTGAGCAAGTTTTAAGTCACGACGACATGGTTCAACTCTTTCTCTGACTTGTCCTTCGCCGACATCACGTCTGCGATGTCAGACTCAAGTGTTTCCAAGTGGACCCTTTGAGCTTCCGATCTTGTCTGCCAAGCCTCCAAATCAACATGTGATTGAGCAGGCCTCCGACTTTCAAGTTTCTTCTTCAGTGATTCTCTTTCGTGAAGAGCATCAGAATACGACTTCTGCAAATGCGCAAAAACTCGCTCCATGGTGTATACTCTCCCACGAGCAACCTCTTCTTCCATCCCAGCAACAACAACTTGGTTAAGATGTGACATCCCTAGGATGAGATGTTACTACCCCTTGTCCATATGCTCTCCTAGCGTATCCCCTTCCGGCTTTGGAGAATAATTCACCAGTCAGTTATTCCATCTACTAATATGCCTCGTGGAGGCATAAGAATGGGGTGAATTATCTCTCGAACCAGTCGTCACCGCAAGCTGAGGTTGAGAACGGGATGGAGGACAGTACAAACGATGTGAAGGGGACCCTTCGCCATAAGGACGATGGTCGGGCGACTTTTCACCAGGGTGAGAGGACTTTCAATCCAAGGAAAAGTTATACTTAAAATCCTCCAAAGAAAAAAGATGAGTCTGACCCGCATCAGATGAAGTGACCATCCCCGCTTGCAGCAACAAGTTTTTCATAACGTTCACCTGGTCAATACTCAGCTTCATTGCATCTTCAACGCCCCACAATTTTCAGAGATGCCCTTTCCAAATTGGGAAGGGAAATGGGAGTTTTTGCCTGAGCATCATGCCTCTCGGGCACAACAGCTTTCACCCCAGCAGATGTATCAAGATCTTGTTCCACAACTTTGAACCCCTTTTGAAGGGGCCAATTGCCTAGAAGCAGGCTTGGACGCGGTGCGAGACTTCTTAGAAAGCGAAGATGAAAAAATTGTCTCGTCCAACTCCGCCCTCCTTGACGGGCTAGCGATCTTGACCTTCGTGAGCTTCCTCTTCTTCAAAGGAGGTTCGTCATCTGGCTTCGATTTCAAGACTTTGAAAAGAGTGGGAACCTCATGCCAGTAAGCCCACATTCTCTTGCGCTTGATATTGTCAAGCTGCAAAACATCCTTCACCCGCATTAGGGGCATGTCACAAAATTTATCCATGACCACTTTGTCCTCAGGAGAAAGGGGCATTGTTGGAAATTTCCATACAAAAAACACGAATAATAGTTCAGTATGTAATGAACACAAGCGAGATCGAGAATGGAATTAAATTCATTCAGTTGCTTGAACTTTTGTTCAGTCGAACGACCATCAAGCTCAAAATACTTTGAGTATGCAGAAGCCACAAAACAATACTTCTGCAGAACTCATAATCATCAGGCAACTTGCCCAAACAAGTCGGTGACTTCAACACACACAACATGCTCGTTCGCCCGAGGATAGGCGAGCAGTTGGGTCGCTCTTGGAGACACTCAGACACCAGCATCCTTCGCCTTGATTAGAATGGTGATCACAGTTCTGTACCTGTTTGGCACCAACTGAGCGGGTGGAATGCCAAGGTATGCCAAGAAGCGCCAAATTTCATCAATAACAGAAAAATGAACACCCGATTGAAGCATACCTTTGTGCAAACAAATAAATCCTTTCGGTGAGACAAGAGCGTCTGACCAACGCCTAATGTGAAAAACACCAGATCAGATTCAATACTTCTCGCGAAGGCCAACTAGATTCACCTCTGAAATCGATCTCTCCTCAAAAAAACTTATGGCCTTTAGCGAACAATTCATCGGGAAGTAGATCCTAACCCGCCATGAAAAAACGTACAAACTTTCGATTATACTCGTGAAAGCGAAAGTTAAGCAAAGCCAAAAGCGCTGAAGCGAAACAATAAAACATAATTTCTCTGAAATTGCAGAAGTAAAGAAATTAACTTTGCAGATAAGGGGATTTATATAAAAACAAAGATTCTTGCCTTTTCTGAGCAATCACATACCCAATTAATGATGTGTGCCTCTCAAGGAGATGATTCAGACTCAATCATCCTGACCGCCCAGTTCCTTCATGACATGATTTAGTGGACCAACAACTTCCCACTAACTCGGGGGAGTAGTTGATGATACATCAAACCGTCCAGTAATCTGCACTGTATACGTGTCATGATGATCTCGTTAACAGAGTAAAGCAGACCCAATTGAGCACCCAATCTGGCAAAGTCCAAATAACACAAAGCCCACTGAGGCAAGGTCTAGGAGGTTGGACCCAAATAGTAATGCCCTATTAAGCCCATACGACATACGGTCAAGCCCAATACTCGTAAAACCTAATAAGGAAAGTATTTAGGAGTTTGACCTAAGACAGGCAGGCCAGCAATACATTGACTCTGACTAGGAAGCAAGTGCCAGAGTATAAGTCATGCACGAAAACTCACCTGCATGGACAACACTCTACAAGGGAAGAATCCCCAACAGATATCAGAGTACAAGTCGTGTATGAAAACTCTCATACATAGATGACTCCCAGCAAGGAAATGGTCTCTCAACAGATCTCTTTCCCTAAAATACGCGACCAAAGGCATAGCCAAACAATGACTCTCGCATAATAAATAGAGCACATTGAGGAACAAAAATATGCTAAAGAACCCATTTTACCACATTACATCTTTCTCAAACCTTGTCTAACTTAAGCATCAAAGTGTCATCGGCCACCACAACGATGATCTTTGACTCACGTGTGTTCCTTGTGCCAGTCAAGTTCAAGAGGAACAAGATTTGACACCATTAAATGCTAGCTTATTTCATAGGGAATGATGGCTTTTTGTGTAAGAGTATCTTAAGTTAGCATAACAAAGTTAAGGTGGAGTTTGAGGGATGATAATGGCAAATAACAACTGCATTTGAGAGATGCTCTTATAACATGGAATCCATTATTATAGCATGATGAAGAGGATAAGGAAAAACTCTTCTCTCATTTGATAGATATCTACATTCGTAATGCATACACTTGTGAATAAGAACTAATTCTATTTCTGAAATGTCATATCTTACATGCTAGGTTATTTGCAACCGTTGCACGTGTATGATTAACACTTTGCTTAATTACTCGAACGTTTCATCCTTCCATAGACAAAACATCATCGATATTGTGATGTAAAATATCATCATTCAAGACATCTCCTTCTCAAAGGTATCTCAATTACAATTTTCCATTTTTATCTCTTTTTCACATACTATTTGTTACCCATTAGAGAATATAATTTCTATGATTAATTTTAGGGCTTTCGGTTTGAGAATGTGAATTCCTTTTTTTATTCATAGTGACAATATGCAATTGTGTCGTATATGATAGATTGCTTTGCTCAATTGATGTCTATTGACCATGACATAAGACATGGTTGTATCGAAGTTGAACATGTTTTCTTTCTGAAGTTTTTAGACACTACTTGTATACGACTGGTTTCTCTCTAGTCTATACAATGAATATGTTGAAATTGGATGGTATCATTGTGTAAATTCGGTTTATATGGCTTCCTAAAGTTTTGTCGAGAAAAGTGTTGTTTTGCATGGTACACCATTTTCAAAAGTGCTAGGAAACTATCTAATAATTAAATTGTACAATGACAAGTGCAAGTTTAAGGCTACTCACAAGGCTATTATCGGTAGTAGTAGGTGGGCCTTGTCAAATCAAAATTTTGGTAGTGGCTCTTAAATTCTATATTTTTGAATGAGTGTAGATATTCTGTTCTAGAAGCAGGAACGATCAATGATACTCCTCACAAAAATTCAGCCAAGTCAATGTTTGGGTGTTAACTAAGGCTCCTAGCTAATTTATGGGGTATTATAAGTAATTAAAAGTAACTTTTTCCAACTAGGAAACTCTAACAACAGTCAATTCTCATATTTATCTCATCTCATTCTCTTCCTGAAATTGCCTATCTATATTAATCAGTTGTTAAACATAATTATTTCCCTCTTTAATTTTAAACATAATTTTAAAATATAATTTTAATCAGTTGGAAATAATTTTAAAACATAATTTGAGTTATTTCCCTCTTTACTTGTATATCCTCTCAAACAGTCCAATCAACAACAATTTTTATTCACTAGATTGAATTGAATGATAAAACAAGTTAATGACATATAATTTTTTTATCATCATTTTGTTTTTCATCATGTCTTCATCTTTTCTTCCCATCCACATCCATTCTCACTTTTGGCAAATAAAATGATAAAATTAAAACATATAAACATATCACCCAATGCTAGAAAACACAAAAATATATAGCTATACGTCATGTCCTGAATGATAAAATAAAAACGACGTAGAGACATATAGCTATATTGTCCATCAAAACTAGAAAACACACATAATCAAAACAAGTGAACCAAAACATAATTATGCAAAAATATTATATACTACCATGAAATAAAGAAGCTCTACTACATTAATATTGAATAATTTTGTTAGTTATGCAGGTCAACTAATAAATTAATACATACATCTAGTCTCTAATTAATTGTATTCAAATCTCACAGTTTTCAAGTTTTCTCATTACCAACTCTTTTTTTTCTTCATAATTTAGAACTAAGAAACTGTGAGTCAAATTAGCATCATTTGTGACATACATAGTGAAAAATCGAAAGTTAACCAAAACTCTGCTAACAACGTTCTTATGTAATTACTAACCAAGTTAAACTAAGAAAATAAGTGAGCTACTAATAAATATTCAACCTCAACCAACAACTTACAGAAAAATCGAGTAGTTTTCTTGCAAAGCTTAACATGGAATCAAATAAAATTGACAACTTTGTATAATACATAAGAGGATCAAAAGAAAAAAAAAAACTCTAAAACATAATTACATAGAAATTATAACAAAATCAATAATACCAATTACTCAAGTAACTATGATTTTGATCCAAAATAAACTTCAATACAAATTTAGCAACAACCACTACAAGAAATTGACAATTTAGAGGCGGTTATCTAGCGACGGTTTGAAAAATCTGCTGCTAAATACCATATTCAACGACGGTTATTCAACCGTCGTAGAATAATATTATTTAATGACGGTTATAATTAATTGCGACGGTTTTAACCGTCGTTATAAATAAAACATCAATTTTTAAAGCCAAATGTGAAATCTCGCAGTTAGATGCAGCATCTCAGTTGGGGTTTATTCTTCTCTTTGGTCGATCTAACATAAGAAAGAAAAAAAGAGAATGTACAGAACAGAAGAAGAGAAAGAGAAGAACTGAAGAGAAGAAGATCAGTCAATCGACGCACAGAGCCAGAGACTTAGAGAGAGACGATCGACGGAGATCGATGCAAAGAGAGATCGAGGGAGATAGACGAGTGTATGATCGATCGATCTGCTGCTGCTGCCAGTGAAATCAAAATCAAAGGTATGTTCTTCGCAAACCCTTCGATTTCTTCTTCTTCCCCATCCCCCATCTGAATCATGGTGCTTGAACCTGATAATATCGATATCAACAACGAGAAGAAACCTCGCCCTTTTGATGAATATGATATAGCTCTCCTCAAAACCTATGTATCTACTACTCTGCTCTCTCCCCATTTTTTTGTTTTAGAGTTTATTCTTCGTCATCCGTCTCTAGGGTTTCTGATTCACTTAAATTTGGTTTGTTTTTCAGGGTCTGGGACCTTACTCTAACATCAAAGGATCCTCATTCGATCGAAACTGCCAAAATGTACTCACCCACTATCATCAAACAAGGAAATTAGGGATCCAGCTTGAAAAACGCATTCTATTTCCTTCCATTTTCAAGGCTTGCACCAACCTTCAAACCTTCAAGGAAGGAACTTCTCTTCGCACTTCTATGACAAAGCGAGGTTTGGATTCCTTCACTTCTGTAAATAATTTTGTTATCGATTTTTATATGAAATGTGGGACCTTGATTTGTGCTATGAATGTTTTTAATTCAATGGGTGTCAAAGGACTCCTGAAGTTATAAAATTGCCCATGTAGGTTTTGTCATCTATGGGTTCGCTATTCGAAGTGGGTTTATCAATCTGGTTTCATTCCAGAACTCACTGCTTAGCTTGTATGCTGAATTTGAAGACTTGGTTCTATAAAAAAAATTTGTTTGACGAAATGCCTGAGAAAGATGTGATATCATGGAGTGCTGTAATTAGGGCATATGTGAAGAGTGAGGAAGGTCAGGTTGCATTTCAGTTGTTCTGGGTGATGTTTTATGTGAGCTGGGCTTAACCCGATGACCTTACTGTGGTTATCATTCTTAAAGCGTGTGCAAACTTGAAAGAAATTTATTCGGGAAGGTTAGTTCATGGCTATTTTATTCGTAGAGGTTTTGGATTTAGTTTTTTTATGAGTAATACTTTTTTAGTACGATATTGGGTTTGTGTGGATTTGGAATGGGGGTATCAATTGGTATTGTGATTAGGTATTATCTCTTCATCTACTTTCAGCCTACTGATGTTAAGGTTATTAGTTTTTCTGCCTCATTGTTGTAATTTCTCCAAATTTTGATTTTTATGTTGTTTCTGAATCAAATTCATTTGGTTTGGTTTGGTTTGGTTTGGTTGGAGGGATCAATAAAGTAATTATTTTAGATCATTTGGAACTGCATGCATATTTTTAGTTATGACGACCCTTGAATTAGCTAAATGCTTTGAATTGAATTCAGAAAGTTCTGTTGCTATTTTGAGATTAAAGGTATAGTTGTTTTATGTGGCCATTGATTTGTTTGAATATAAGTTGTAAGATGGCCATTGATTTCTTCTTGTACCATTTCTATGCATGTTGATTGAATATTTGACTTTTAGCTTTAGGTAGTGTGAGGCTTATTCTGATAATTTAGGGTGAAAGGTCTTAAAATTTCAGTGTGAGAATTCCCTGTTTATCTCCCCATTCTTTCTTAAAAGAAGCATGCAACAGGAGACGTGTGAAAATAATGCTTGTAAATGTGTTTGATAGGGTTCCAGAGCAATTACCTTTGTATAATATCTTGAACGAGTTCCAGAAAGGTCACAGTCACATGGCTGTTGTCATTAGGCACAGCGACAATCCGGAAGATCAACCACCAAACAAAATTTTAGATAATGGTGAACATTTTTGTTTGACGTGGAGTTGTTTTGTGTTGTATCACAACCTAGGTACCCCAAAAGAAGTGAAGCTAGACATTGATGGTGAAAAACTTCTCCAAGAGAAAAACAAAAAGAAGATGAGGGCAATGCAGAAGTGGAAGAGCTTTCCTAATAGCAATAATCAACATCGGGGCCTCTCAATGACGAGAAGCAAGAAATGGGCGAGAGATATTGATGCCGATGTTCTGCAACTTGATGAAAGATGTCATTGAAGAGCTATTACAGGTATGTATGTATACATATACAACTATTATAAGATTGTTTTGATGTTTCTTTATAAACATATACAACTTAAGTGGAATCATGTCATTGCTTCTTGTTAAATTTGCTGTCATTTGTGAATGTTTTTGCAGGAGGAGATATTTGATGAGACGGATCATCACGATGAGAATTCATAACACATTTTGTTCTTGTAGTATGTACAAAGTGCTAATTGTGACCGTTTTAAGATTAGCATTCGTTTATGTTGTAAGACTTGTGTTCCTCTGGTTACTCATGAGGATTTGGAACCTTATATTCAAAGAATTACTTATGGAGATTATTCCCCTATTCTTACAGGGAAACCCATATCAGCTGTCTCACTCAGGTATGGTTTTCGACCTCCTCTCTATCTCGAGTTGCTATTTGGTTAATCTGGTTCTCTCTATCCCTATTCCAAAAATTTCTGAAATTTGAGATTTCTTGTAGCTCTGGCACAATGCAAGGAAAGCCTAAGTTTGTTCCGTTCAACGATGAGTTGGTTAAATCCACAATGCAGATATACAAAACCTCATTTGCTTTTAGAAACAGGTAAAGCGAATATTGTTTAAAAAAATTTGTACTTCATTCATGTTTAAAAGATTATTTTGTTCTAGTATAGCTGATCGTCTTTCTAAAGATGTGTTTTGTAATTCAAAAGCATATGGGCTATATCTCAGTCCAGAACCAGATCTCCAGATCAATGGTACCATTAGCTTCAAGTCAGCCAAGTATTTTTAGGTGTTCTCATTATATTTCAAGTTATGATGAACCAAATGTTTAAGAGATTATTGAATTTCCTTCATATTTGTCGAATTTCTTTGTGAGAATTATTGTACTTTGGCCTTTGCTTTAGCTTTTTGGAGTGTTTTTTCTGGACAGCTGGTGATTTTGTTCTTGACAGTATACTCCACATCCATTAGATCATTTGGAACTGCATGCATATTTTTAGTTATTGACTAAGTTGCAATCAATTTCAGTTCTCTTTTCTCACCCTAACATTCTACTTGAATAGCTTTTGTTGTTTCCTCAATATACAAAAGCTTTAAAGATGGAACTACACTAAATGCAGCAAAATCCTTCAAGAAGAACATCTCTGTCAAGAAGTTGGTCTCTGTTTCACACAGGTACCTTAAGTTCAACCAAAAGGTTTCAGCAGCAAGTAAAGATATTGAACTACCTGTGAGAGCTGAAGATGCAGTCGTAGATGAGGAAAGACCAAGAGAATCAACTCGAAGATTGAACCGACTCCTGACAATGTAATCTCCATTCATATCTCAGAAGATAGGTAAGAATAAACTTCACCTCCATCCATTTTATTATGTCAAGTTGTTCTTGTGCATCATGACCAATATAATGCCTCGTAAACATATAATTCTAGCATTATTAATGAATTTTGCATTCTAATATAGGTTTCATCGCATTATACTTTGATTATTGTAAATTTTTTTCGTGTTAATTGGCAAGTATTTATTGATTATAAACAAGTGATGGTAATTATTTTTCATTTTCTGTGCTTGTTATTTATTCATTCTCTCCTCAACCTTTCTTTTTGTCTTCTCCATTGCAGATGTCTACTGCAGTTGTTGAGCCTTACAACAGTGTGCTATCCACTCATTCTCTGCTTGAACACACAGATGTTTCTGTGCTTTTAGACAATGAAGCAATTTATGACATCTGCAGGAGATCTCTGGACATTGAGAGGCCAAGTTACACCAATTTGAACCAATTGATATCTCAGGTCATATCTTCTTTGACAACTTCCTTGCGGTTTGATGGAGCCATTAATGTGGACATTACAGAGTTCCAAACTAACCTTGTACCATATCCCCGTATCCATTAGGTATTTAGCGTCAAGTACTTTATTAGCTTCGATCTCAATTAGCGACTTAATCAGATGTGTTTTTTTGGAATGTGAGATAGGTTTTTTTTACATGAAGTAACTTTATATCGAAATATCAAATACTATTCTTGTCTCCTAATTAGTGCTACTAATGACAGGTTGTCAAGTTAGCAGATGTAGTTGAGGAGCTGTTTGTGAAAAACTTTGCTGAAGACGATAAAAGGAAGGCAATGAAGTACCTTAAACCACGTCAGCGTAAAGAATCCCATGCCGTAACATTCTTCATTGGTGATTATCTTTGCCCCAAATCTGACTCAATTGAGTTTTCATTTGCTGTTTTAGCTACTACATTTCTTTACATTTGATTGGTTCAAAAAGGACAAAAGAGTCCAATAGGGAACACCATATTAGTGGGATTATAAAGCCAGAAAGCCAATGTAACCCATTAAAATGCTAGGTCCAGCCTTGTCTCCCAACATGAATTTTGATTAACTTTTGAACCTTGAAGCTTACTAGACAAAGCAAATTAGCAGGAAAGATGTCCAGGTTGTAGAACCTAGACACTATTTAGCTGTTCCTCTTTTCTGGTACTAATTTCACTCACAAAGTTATATCTCATAGTCTGAAATGACTAAGTTGTACGGTTGATTTATCTGCAGGGCTCTTCACGGGATGTTTCATCGCTCTCTTTTCTGTTCTAAGTTGTTTAAATTGTTTAGCAGTATTCATGTTATCAACTTGTGTGCTTCAATGCCTTTTAATTGATTGTGCATGCAAATTCATTTCTAAGCATGGTTGAGTTTCAGATAGTAGTTCTATTCTCATGAATGGAGACGTCATAATGTTGGTACATGTGGGGTGTTGGAGCTGTTGTAGGTGCATTATCTCGCAATCTTGCAGAACTCGATGACAATAGAGAAAGTTATTTGTCAATTTATGACCATCCTGCTCTTTCGGTGCAGGTATTTCTTTGTTGTACATTTCATTGAATCCTTTCTAGTGTTGTTTTTGTTTTCCATGTTAACATTCACCCAACATGTCATGATTGTTTTTGGTCACCCATGTGTTCAAAATCTTGTAAACTGTCATTTGCAGGATCCTGTTATTGAGTCAATCAAAGCAGTTGTAGACAGACCAACTCATTCAACAAACTTCCTCCACTTTCTAGGGCAACATGTACTAATTATACAAGAAGAAGAGCCACCAAGTGCAATGGATGATCATGTTGATGACCAAAAATATGATTCTGTCTCTTTTCTTGAACTTGGCCAATACATTCTTCGGTTTTGGTTGTTAGATGTAAGCATTGACAATTTGTAACAATTTTAATTTGTAATTTTCTTCTGGACCATGTATAATATTGATTTTGAAATGAAATTAAAGTTCCTCTTAATGTATGATGATGGTATCATATGAGTTTAGTTTAGTGTCGTTTATATTTGATTTTTGATTTGAGTCTAAAAGTTGTAGTGCATATGTTAGATAGATTATCTGCATCCAATGAAAAGAAAACACTACAGGTTGAAAAATGTGATTTTTATATGGTAAAAAAATTTGAATTATCAAAGGGAATTTAGCGGCGGTTGCAAATCGTCGCTAAAAGGCAAAAAGTTGGATTGTTCATCGAATTTTGTTGACGGTTTATAACCGTCGCTAAATTGTATTTAGCGATGGTTATAAACGTCACTACATTAAACCGTCGCTATATAGTATTTAGCGACGGTTATGCCAGCGGTTGCTTAAAACCGTCGTTGAATGACCTAGTGACGCCTTTATTAGCGGCGGTTTTGTAACCGTCGCTGTTTTATTTGGCGACAGTCATAACCGTCGCTGTATACCTTTGGTGACCGTCACTAAAATACAGTTTTCTTGTAGTGAACAACACTCAATAATAGATAACTCACCAAAGTTTTAGTTGATAGCACCATTCAGTCCACCCCTCATAGCATCAAATGCTAACTCGAATCAGGTAATACAAACAAAACGTATTAGTTATACTTGCTAGGTAAAGGTTAAAATTGATGAAACAAAGTATACGTTATTAACATTGTCGGTATGCATCTCTCATATACATTGTCATAAACTACAATACACTAACCTGCTAAAGTCACTTTGTTTTGCAATATTCCTTATAGACAAGTTTTTTTTTTTTTTTTTTTTTGTTCTCTGAATGCAAGCCCAAATATCATCAGCTATAGTTAACTCTCCTCTAGCTCTCTTACAGACCTCATTCACAACATGACATAGTGCATTCGGTTTTCGTCCATTATTAAACTTCTTTATACATTGTGTGTATTATAACGTCATCTTTATAGATATTCCAGTAAAATTTCTTTCTAATGGAGTTTTGTGATTGAGACACAATCTTAAATTCAATATCATATTTATTTGCATAACTGTTAATAATGTACAACTAGAAACACCAAGAAAAGCAATTATAAAGTAATCCACAATGTTGCACCTCATTCAAGTATATCGATAGATCAAAGTTTGTCTAACAATAAGAAAGGAAGAAAATAGTGTCCAAATTAACAATAAACATCCTAATCAATATGGAATCAAATTAAATCCTTATTTATAATAAGATTTAAGAAACACATAGCTTGAGTTTTATACAATAAACACTACTAGTTAAACTTGCTTACACAAATACAAATCAAAATGATATTAAGAGATCTCCTACAAAATCCATCAAACCAAGATAGAGTCAAACTAGGTAAACAACATAATTAATGACATTTTCTATTCAAGTACATATAAAGTGTTTCTTGACATTGTTCCATAGGTGAGGAAGCAATATGAATGTCAGCATCATCTTCATCGTTATCATCAATGTCTTCATCTTCATACACATCATTAGGATCCCTATCTCGCAAAATGTTGTGCAAAACACAACATGCAATAATTATTTTTGTTTGTTTGTCCACACTATTGAATGGAGTATTCCTAAGGTATGCAAATCATTTGGTTCTCTGAAAGACATTATGTAATGATGAATGACGAAAGTTGAAGAATTTCTTTGAGGTTTCATTTGGTGAATTCCATAATCACGAAGATGCTACTGTGTCCTACAATATGGTGTAAGGATCCCAAGAACCAACGAAACACCAACGTCGACGAGATATTGTTTACTTGTTTTCATATCAAACTCCGTATTATATTGCATCGATGAATAATAAAATAATTTTAATAATGAACAAAACTAAGAGTAAATTCGATGTCGGTCCATTGTACTAATAGGGTAAATTACTTTGGTCCATTTTATAAATTTAATTTGAACTTAGTTCCTTATTGTTAGTTGACCATCCAATCAACCATTATCTCATTCATGACTTCACTCGTGTTGCAAGAAAAAAAAATTACCCAATTTTGAAAGAGATTTTTCATGTTGGAAAACCCTCTATATCCCAATCCCGTAATTGAGGGTAGTTCAAGCCATTTTTTTCATTATGTGCGAAGCATATGAATAAGATAATGGTTGACTGGATGGTCAATTGAAGGCGAGTGACCAAACTCAAATTAACTTTTTAATAGGGACTAAATTCATTTAACCTATTAATAAAAGGGATTAACATCAAATGTACCATAAAACTAACATATACTGTTGGGACTTATGTCTCGCTCAAGTCACTACATCCCTCAACAAACATCAATCTTGAGCAGACCATTCTGAACTTCTCAGACCCTTTATTTTTGTTCATCCTAGTCTGTTAATGGCAATAAATATCACTCTCCGTATACATACGTCTTTCAACTTCTCTTTTCTTACCCCTACTTATAGTAAGAGCCTTATGAAGTAAGTATTTTTTATAAACAATAATAACTGAAATGATTTCTATACTTATCGATACCAATATTGCCACATTTGATTAGTTCGTTCTTTTAGGCCCATTATTCTAGACCTTTATCAAAAAAATATAACAAAATTGGCAAATAACATTATTCATAATTGAAAATCCCATCAAATCCAAATAATAAGCTTAATATTTTTACTGAGCCATCAAATTAGGTTTTGTCAAAATTGCAACTAACAAAAGTTTTAGTCAAGCAAACATAACTACCACAGCAGAAAACATGAGAAGGCATAATCGATTGATGCATTAACAGCGTCAAGACAAAGACAAAAGCAAACAAATCAAGTAAATTGTTAAAAGATGATCATACCATATAGAAACACAACCCATATTTTGTAAAAATGGCAACAAAAAATAAATCAAACATAAACACATGGTTAACATAACCATATGGTTGTTTTTTAATAAAAAAAAATCAAACCCCAAAACCAAATTGACTATAAAACTCCATGCTAACCAAATAAAAACCAATAATAGATGATCATACCATAAATGTTGCATCTATGGGGCAAAAGAAACATAGAAAACAAACTCATCTAAAATTTACCTTTAAACATAAGAAGGTATAGACAATGCCTATTTGGTTCTGAATTAAAAAACAAATACAAACAAACTTTACATATAATTGAATTATATGAATCAAACACACCCTACTACCAATGTGATCATAATTTTGCACTACTTTCTTATCATTCCCCTAGTTGATTAATTATCAGTGGTTTTCATATCAAAATATTAGTAAAAATATTGGTGAGTTTCACCTTTTTGAAGATTATGTTACAGGGATACAGACATGAATATCCTATATATACTCGTGTTGGATAGCACAAGTTTTAAAAATCGGAAGACGCGTTGATGATATTAATATTTACATATACATGACATTTTGATGGAGCAAGTTGACACCTATTTTAGCCACCAAAAAATGTCAAAATCGTTGTGTTTCATTTGCTTTTTCGGCTGAAGATGGTGGACATACTATTTAAAATCCTTTTTTCCTCAACTAATTTCTGACCATCCAACAATCTAACCATTAACCAAACATGTGATGACACTTATGTTTGCTCATTACTTGTGGAATATAGTCCTTATTTGAATGAAATCGAATATTTGTGAGCCTTAGGTCAGGGTAAATCTTTTGAGTGATTTTTCTTGAGATGTTTTGACAAAGATCCACGTGTTGGATGCTAGATCAATTGCACTACTCCTAGATTAACTGGATCTGGTCCAAATGGGGGAGGGGGTGGGGTATATATGCAAAAACACTTTGATGCTCAAGTCGAAAAAAGCTCCGGGAGATTGAAGATACTATGATTGGGTTTCATAGATGTCGCTATACTAGGACTAGAATTTCTAAAGTCATGTTTCATGCAAAAAGTATAATTCTTACATGTACCTAATAAGGTTCTTATTCAATTAGCATCTTTAAAGAATAAATTGTGGCGCAAATATAATGAATAATATCTTGTGCCATTAGGGTGTTTTGAATGAATTCTGACAATTGTACAAACTACGGTTCATCAATAACATTCTTAGGGTGTCAAAAGTACCAATCATCACAATGGTTTAGATATCGAGCAAACAAATTGACATTGTTCTTGAGGTCTTGCTTAGTTTAGAAGATCTTGCATGGTAGCACATAAAGGTTCTTTGTGCTACACATAACTATAACAACCAAATTAGCACGGTTCTCAAGGTAGAGGCCCTGATTTGGATCCTGAGTGAACGTTTGTTATTGTTGCACCACAACAATTATGGTGGCTAATGAGGTCATGTGTCATAAAAATATTTAGAATATACGTGTATATCAACAAAATTACCTAAAAAATAAGATCCTGAAAAATAATAAACTATCTATATGTGATTATTTCTTTCTTGACGTTATTGCTTCAAGTGGATAGGAATGTAATATCATTATTTGATCCACAATCATGTATCAAGTTACTTCTATTAAAGAGAGGATCTTATGAAGTATGCACTCCTTTCTTATCATGGCTTCTAAAATGACCAGCGTCTGTGTTTAGTTTTTTCCCAATATGTTTTTCCCTCTCTTTTTTGTTAGGTTATGTGATGCAGGTTATTTTGTTCACAACTTAAAATAGATAAGTTGAAGTTGATCGAGCTCTGTGGCACTTCAGCTCTGTGGCACTGGAGGTATGTCTTCCATATTTTTTGTATGTAGTATGCATTTCTCAGTCATCAAACTAGTTCTAGACACTGAGCTTCAGCTCACACCACTTGTTCACTGGGTGTGGTGTGCTGCTTAGTGTGGGAATGCGAGTGCTGCAGGAGCGAGGCTGCGGATTGAGCAGGGAGGTGCACTAACTCCACAACAGAGTTGCTAACTCTGTTTTTATTTTTGGTACTTCTTTATGCTTATGTGCTTGTTTTAAGTGATTGTTAGTGGGCTTTTAGTCTTCAAGTCTTGTTAGCCAGCTTGTGGCTGGGGTTGCGGTAATTTAGATTGGACAAGGTTTTTTGTCCATTTTTGTTTGGTTTTTATACAGGTAAAGTCGTAATGTACCCCCGTTTTGATTGTAAATCAATTTTTTTGATAAGTAATAAAGGTATGGCATCCCATAGCTGCCCCTCCCCACTGGAGGTTTAACTATAAAAAATAAAAATAAAAAGGTGTGTGGCTGTGATTTTGCTGCAGCAGCAAAAAATATTTTAAATTTTTTTTTTATTATATTATTTTGCAACGGTTGCAAACCCTCGCAACAAACCATATTTCTTTTTTTTTTGAATTTTGTTTTGACTGGCCACGGCTTAAAACCGTGGTAATTCATGCTTGCCACGGCTTAAAACCGTGGTAATTTATTCTTGCCACGGCTTAAAACTATGGCCATTATTTGCCATGGCTTAACACCGTTGCTAAAATTATTGCAACGGCTTAGAACCGTGACCATAAGTTGTCACGGTTTAAAATCGTGGCCAGTACTTGCCACGGCTTAAAACCATTGCTAAAATTATTGCCACGGCTTAGAACCGTGGCTAAAATTATTGCAACGGCTTAGAGCCGTGGCTAAATCATCAACTATCCTCGAGCATAAAACCGTTGCTAATATGTGTTGCCACGGTTTATAGCCGTGAATGATGATTTCGCGATGCCTCTACTGCCCACGCCTCTAAGCCGTGACAATTGGTTATCCCCACGGTCCCAAACCGTTGCTGATGGGTATTTTTGGTGTAGTGTGTCTCCTATCGTAGGTATCCGCATACCCTAGGAATGTGTCTTACCAAGACACATCCCACAACGTGCACCAGTACCACTTCGGAATTGTTTGTATCCCAATGGGGTGCCATCTGGCAGGATACAAACTCAAGTGTCCTGAACGATTGGCCTAACATGGCCAACCTAACACAAATCAAACTCAAGCGCGCTGAGACAGAAAATGAGTAATCTCCTAAGCACGTCCTTCGGAACCCGTCCTACTGCACTCTCTAGTGGCAAGCGCGTGCGAGAACTCACTGCACCTCAGCAAACTTGCCACATGCAATAGCGTCCACAATGTCTGTAGGTGTGAATCATCTCAAAGCACCACCAAACTCACGATGAGAGCAAGCTCCTAAGCATCGGCACAACATGCATTACAGCGGGGTAGAAACACTTACACTAATATCAACATGCATGTACAGCATGCATGTACTATGAGACTATACAGAGTCTAACATAATAGATGTGTTACAATAATCAGCTAAACAATCCCCACAAGTCCACAACTACACTAAGGTCCCAACATGACCCAAATCACAGAAAAATGTCCCTCAAGTCGAACAATCATAAAGGTTCAAGACTCGAGATTCTATGGTAAAACATGCGGGACTGATGTTACAATGGTCCGACTGGACAACCTGGCGTGCCAGTGCTAAAACGCATGTAACTTCCAAACCGTAAATCCAAGACATACAACTCAAATGGTACAAAACATGTTCTAAAACACTGCTTATAAGCTCAAATGGTGTTCTACCAAAGCCTAAACACATCTACATTCAGAAACGCAACTAATGGTCTAAGATTCATGTCAAACCGACATGAATAAGTCTGCCAAAACACAAATACAACCCAGTGAAACTGTTGTCAGAAAATCTAGACACAAGTCCAAGACATACAACTCAATTACAATCATGTATATCCTAACTTCAACAAATTCAGTCCATAAATCCACTCTCAAATGTACCAACATAGCAACTAAACTCTTAAAATTTTCATAGGAGTCAAATTCTTAACTTGGAGTTCAAATACACACAATCAAAGGCATATAGTATCAATTCAGTTCAAGATTTTAAATTAAATATTTCTCAAAGTAAAATTATAGTTACACTCACCTGAGCGGAATGGGGTTTTGAAACCCAAATTCTGGCGATAATCCTCCAAGAACCACCCTACACAGGTTTGATCGTCTCCAAACAATACAACTGGCCAGAGACTAGTTGAAACAATGCCATAAACCCACAGACCAAATAATCGCAGCTCATCGGCGTAATTACCGCTCAAATCCGCGCCAAAGAACCTCCCTAACAAACATGCACAACCTGATTTTTCTTTGAATTTCTAGCCACCATGCAACACCCTCTGCATGTGGGAGTTTTACCCTCGAGCCGACGCGACCAACACCCCTGAAAGGGTTTATCAGAGCTACGCTGCCTGATCAAATAGAATCAGCGTCGACGATCTCACACAATCTGATTTTACTGTTTTTGAGCAGGAAATCAAAGGAAAATGAAGAGAGAAGGAAGATGAAGGAAATGGTGAAGAAATGAGCAGGCGAATCGCCCAAAATCAAGATGGAGAAGAAACGGAGCAACTCTACTCGCGTGCAAGGAGAAAATATGGAAGAAGAAGAGTTTAAAAGGTGAGTGGCTATTTTCCCTCACTGGATTTGTAAGGGCATCCCACCAAAACAAATCCAGAAAATAATTTCAAAAAAAATCCAAAAACTTTTCTAAAAATCATTTAAATTCCAAAAACTTTTAAATCATTTTTTTTAATTCAAAAACTCTATAAAATAGCGATAAAACAAATGAAAAATCTACGGGTGTTACGTCTATAGTATATAACGCATTTTGAAAATCTAACATTATATAATATCCCTATAATTTATGTTTATTCTTGTCTTATGTGCCTTTTCTATATGGTAGTTATAAAGCAACAAAAAAGTAATTTAAGAACCCACATTGTAGCAAGATAGTGTCATGTGGGTTGTACTGCACCGTAAAGCATGTGTAGCATTTGATTAGTTAGGAAGATGCCACGTGGTGAATTCTCTTATACATGAGAATGCCAAAATTACCCTTACAGAGTTTTCAGCATTAACTCAGATTTATCTGTAAATAAAACATAATTAAAAGGGCATTTTAACCGAATGTGTGTTGTTTGAAGACACTGGCACTGTAGATTTGGGGCTCGGTACTTATAACTGTAGATATAGATAAAGGCAATTGTTAGAGTAACACCCACCATATGGAGGAAAGACGGCAACAATTGAGAGTCACCATGCTAAATTGATCCCATTCAAAGAGGCACCATGACTTTTAAGAGCCACCACTGTGTGGTCAAAAGTGATTGGCCTCAGATTCTTATCTCACATCCCCAAATCTAAGTGTTTAGCAGAGAAAAAAAGAAGAAAAATAGGAGGGTTTCAAAGAAGAGGGTTTTTTTTACCAAGCAAAAGGAGGGATTTCAATTCAAGTAACTTTGTATACTCTTCCATTTTCAGGTTTATTAGATTGCATTTACCAAAGCAATACAAGTTTTGTGAAGACTTTTGAAACAAATCTAGGTTGTAGCGGTGCTTTAAATCGTAATAATAAAAGAAGAGATATGAGACTAGGCAATAATTCTAGCCAGTCATGTTTGCTAGTTTTTTTTTTTTTTTTTTTTTTTTTTTTTTAGTTTTTTACACTTTTATAGATAGTGTTTGTGGTTGTATTTTAAAAAAAATGAGTAAAGAGTATAAAAAAATGACAAAAAAATAATTGACAAATATGACTAACTTGACTTAACGAGTTAAGAAAGACCGGCCTTGGACAAAGCTTGAAATGGACGAGACCAAAATGGGCCGGTTAGAAAGGAAGCATAAAGGAAAATCAGATCAGGGGAAACGTGAGAAATGAGATAGCCCACCAAGTACGATGGATGCTCGTTTGGAGAAATGGTAAGAGTCAAATTCAAAGGATTGGGCTTGGTTTTGTCTTGTTTGTACTAGGTTTGGACATTTTAATTAATACCCATGCAGCCTTGTTAGATTTAGTCTCAAACAGTTGGATTGAATAATATTTGCAACCCTCCAAAAGCACAAAACTATTCCGCTGCCAATCACTCGTTTGATGAATTAACATCTACACAATTTGAACTTACATTGAAATGGTAAAGGATTTACTTTTTTTTTTTTTTTTTTTGGGAAATTGAGTCAGGGTTTGTTAAGGATCCCTAAGCCTAAAAAAGAAGATAGTTATGTTTAGGAGTGGGCAAACGGGTTGAAGAACCGTGGATTCAAACCGAACCGAACCGTTTTATTCCAAACGGTTCGGTTTTAATTTATAAAAATGTGAAACGATTCGGTTCGATTCCGGAACCGTTCTTAAACGGTTCGGTTCCGGTTCCAATTTTTTTTTTCAAAACCGAACCGTTTCGAACCGATTACAAATTTACATATACCCATACCATACACCATACCCAATTAAATATCTCTCTGTCTCTCTGTGCGAGATGGAAAATTCTAGGGGTCGAGGGAGGGAACGAGGGAGGGAGCGAGGGATGGGTGGTAGCCACCCATCCGCCCCGAGATAAGCGCAATTGCGCATCTCCAATCCGATGCGCTTATCTCGAGGCGGATGGGTGGTTACCACCCATCCCTCGCCCCTTTCCCTCGCTCCCTCCCTCGCTCTGTAGCAAAGCTCGTGCGAGATCACCCAAGAAGTAGCGAGATCTCCCTCTCCTCTCCTCTCTCTGTCTCTGTCGAAGAGAAGAAGCAGCAGCAGCAGCTCCCTCAGCGAGATCTCTCTCTGTCTCTGTCAAAGAGAGAAGCAGCAGCAACATATCTCTCTGTCTCTGTCGAAGAGAAGAAGCAGAAGCAGCTCCCTCTCCTCTCTCCGTCTCTGTGTCGAGAAGCAGCAGCTCCCTCTTGTTGCAGATTGTTGTCGAGAACGCCAACAAATTGTTGCAGGCTTGCAGCTCAAGACTCAAAAGAGGATGCTTCCATTTCTTGCCAAATATCATGTGGTATGTATGATATTCAATTTTCTTGAGTTCTGCCTTACTAGGATGAAAACTTAAGAGGATGCTTCCATTTCTTCACCTACTCTACCTCTTTTTCTGTATGGGCATCTCTGACAAAGTTTGAGTAATACTCCATTGCTTGTGACACGGAATCACCATTTATAACTTCAAGAATCTTGCTGAATGTGTCTGGCAGTGATTTTGCAGTCTCTAGAAGTTCCCATCTTACATTTTTACCCTGCAGAGAGAAACAATTGTGGTTCTAGCTTGATTACAATTTACAAATGACTGAGACTTCAAAAACAATATATGTTAAGTGATAGAGAACAAGCCGATGTTGGGAAGCAGTTGTATGCTAAGCCCTAAGAATCTTAACCTGCAAACCAAGCTCTTGACAAGCTTCTATGTATTTAGCGGCAGATAAAGCTGCACTTCTTTTAATCTCAACCTCCTTGCAGTCAAGTTCTGTTAGCTGTTGCTGAATCTTCTGTTAGTTCTGCCTTACTAGGATGAAATTTACATTATAGTAAATGAGATTGTTATGTTACTAATTGTGTCCTGTTTTTCTGTTTTCTTGGCAGAAGAAGAGTCCATTAGGGAGTCAATAGACCAAGAACAACTACAAGACAACTCGCCATGTGACATTGAGGTGAATAATGGGAAGTTACTGGAGTCACAAAAATCAAAGGAGATAGGAACGTCAAAGGAGATGGGTGAAATTTTAGGAACTTTTTTTTTTGTGTGTGTGCAAGTGATATAGCTACTTGGCATGGAGATCATTATATCTGTTTTTACTATGGTCATTATTTGATAATACAATCAGTTCATTGTTAGCTTTCACCCAAGGAGGAATTAACATCTCTAGAAATCAGTCCAGAAGTCGAGAAGTTGATTTAATGTCATGGCATGAGGGTGGCTGTTTGTGGAACTGTTGCAGCCTTGCAGTCTGTTGCTTTCATGCAGATTCTAGCATTTTACTTGCTTTCATGCATTTGTTTCAAGGAACCGTAGGAACCGAACGGTTCGAGTTAGGTTCGGTTCCAACGTTCAAAATAGAGGAACCGAACCGAATCGGAACCGATAAAATTTTAAACGGTTCGAGTTAGGTTCCTCAAAATTTGGAACCGAACCGAACCGTGCCCACCCCTAGTTATGTTACATTCTCGTATAAGTTTTCCCTATTCTATCTTCATAGATTATGGTAAAAGGATCTACATGTACCTCATCAATGTCTTTGAAATTAATAACTTCTGAATAGTAGGAATACATTATTTATTAGCATTAATCCAATCTTTGTCTAGCAAAACAGAAAGTTTGGAGCACCATATATTACAAAGAATGATGTTTACTACTACTCCCTACTATTATTTCCAATGGAACAATTCCTTTAGCCATTTTCTTGTAAGCCTAGAAATGTTGATTTTTGTTGTCAGCAATTTGTTATTTTCTTCGAAGTGTTGGTAGTAATAATTTTAATTGGAGCAGTTCTACATGGCGAGGAAACGAGCGAGGAAATGAGCGAGGGGAGGGAGGTGGCGGGGTGGGGACCGTTCACCTCCCTCGAGATGCGCGCGCAAAAATCGACGGCACGCATCCCGAGGGAGGTGAACGGTCCCCACCCCGTCACCTCCCTCCCCTCGCTCGTTTCCTCGCCCACTTCCTCGACATTTAGAATTTCTGTTTTAATTGATGCACCATTGTCTACCAGTACTTTCTTTATTAGTTTCTCATTGAGCCAAGCTTGATAAGTAGTGGTCTAATGTGTTTAACCATTTCTTTTGTTGTTTCCTCAAAAACATAAGGTAATGGGGCAGTATGAAACAAAATTGTGGTATACAAACCTCTTAATTCTCATTCAACCAAATCTCTAAGTTCTCTAAACTAATTGGACTATATTTTGGTTCCTTGATCTCTTTAGCACCAAAAATTCATGGGGCAATGTGAAAGTCATGCTTACTGCTACATCTTGAGGTAAGGTTTCAAACTAAATGCAAGAATTGCCCACTTTCCCATCAACGTGCATGTTTTGTATCATGTCATCTTGCAGATCCATGTTGATATCTTCTACTGTCTTTGCAGGTTTCATATCTTACTCCATTCCTTCCCCTGTGACTTTCAGATTGGGCTTGTTAAGTGCAACTTGCCAAATATAATACTTGAATTCATTTTTCATTGATGGTTGAAAAATGATTTTTGTCAATCCTCATTGTTGAGTCTGGGAACTTCCAGTTTCTCATTTTTTAACATTTCTTAAATTTTACCCTAAAAATAGAATAGTCATTAGTAAAGTGATGTCAAGAATCATGCTATTTACAACCGCATTTTCCTTTCAAATCTTTTTTCTTGGCAATTTGATCCCTTTTGGAAGTTTTCACATTTTTTTCCTTCCAATAAATGATCAAAGATCTTGTCCATTTTAGAGATATCAAATGGATATTTCTTCATAGGACCCTTTTGTAAGTTTCAACATTACTGATGTAATTGGGTTTCTTTTAGTACTAATTTTATTAGTCATATTGTAATAGGATCTTTTTAGTAACAGTCCATATGATCAAGGTTTTAGTTTTCAATTAGGTTTGTTTGTTTTCATAGAATTTATGTTACCAGGTTGATTTATGAAAATAATTAATTTTTTTATTTGTCTTTCAGTTATCCTCAATTTATTTCAATTTTTGCTTTATTTTCAATTTTCTTTTATTTTGCAAGTTTAATTATATTAATTGGTATCTGAGCCGAACAATCTTTGAAGAATATTTTTTTAAGAAAAGTTAGGTGAGCCGAACAATCTTTGAATAAATTTTTTTTTGAATAAAAGTTTGGGAGATGACAAAAGCAGACCTCATAGAGTCATCCGGGAGGATGGGTCGGATCTTCGACAAGGTTATGGGACAGACTCAAACAACACCACTGCCACCTGCAGAGCCACAGCGGTTCTCAGCCACTATGGTTAATGGCGAGGCATCCATTGGACAGTCTACTGTCACGATCAATCAAAGCTTCTCTGACCAGGTCGATCAAACCCGCTAGACGCCAGCTTGCCAGCCAGCGACGCTCCACTAACAAGTTTTTCAGCTCCCTTCCAACTTCAGTCGATCAATAACCCACCTCTGTATTTAGATTAGGTCGAATAGACTAATGTGCTACCAACACATCAATGTTAGGTTTAGGTAGTCATGTCCCTTTCCATCTGTAGCAGTGGTTAGTTTGGAATGGAGCCCTTTCTTAAGCCATAACTTAGTAATAACACTAACTTATTCTTTAGGAAGGCTCAAGTTGTTGAGTAGTCACGTTTATCCGAGCAGATCAAATTCTCATAGTGACATAAGTTTTACATCGCAGATGAGTTAATATTGTGCAGAACTTGTCTTGGTGATTACACTCAAACAGTACACGCGGTCAATTGCAGTAAAGATTGGGGTGTCGATCCCACAAGGAAAAGCGATCTACAAAACAAGGTCTAGGAAGAAAAACTACGTGAAACTAAATGTAAGAAATTTTAGCAATTTTAAAATATGAAATTGAATTTAGTTTAATAAAAATTAAGTTTAGAAAAATCACAAGGTTTCAATAAACCCTCTTAAATTTCACGCGCCAACTAGTATGGATTCGCTATGATGACTCGATTACGTGTTTCACATCCCAAACAACATAATCGGAAATATAGTCTTTAATGCACCAATATATTCTAATGTGAATGGATTTTAGATTTCAATTTTTCTAGAAAGCACAAAGGTTGGTCATATGTGATATCCTAAATTTACGATATATCCGGAGACAATAACGTAACAAAAGACGATCATATATAACTAACCTACCGAAATTAATTGATCCTTAAACATTCCACACATAAGAAAAGCGTGACTAAGCTTATATGGAGAAAAAAAAGACAACCATCGGAATAATAATCTACGAAGAAGTTGATGAAATTTTTGTCACTAAATAACATAAACTCCTATATTAAATACAAGTGAAAATTCATAAATACCATTATTCATCGTGAAAGCATAAAACGAATCAAATACCAATTAAGTGTGTTACATCTAGGAGTTCTTCTCTTCGCCTTGCGTGGGATTTAGTGACACATGGTGAAGGTGATGACAACAATAGCGGTGTGGAGCTTCATGGCAGCGCGTGGTGGCTTAGCGATGCGTACTCGGCTGTTGATGCGTTGTGTGCCTCTCTTTCCTCAGTGTTGCTGTATTTATGATAGAGAGAAACAACTCCTTATTGGAAACCCAATTGGAAACCAAATACAAATTGGAAACCAAGGGTGTGTTTGGTTGCATGGAATCCTATGTCATGGGAATCCATGAAGGGACCCCTACATTTTAGGCTAAATTGATATATCACTCCACATCTACCATTTGATTTTGTGATCAACGGTGAGAATGAAAGTCCCATGAACATGGGAATCCTACTCTTTGGTCTCCCAAGGCATGTAATTCCCATGTTCATGGGACTTTCATTCCCACCATTGATCACAAAACCAAATGGTGGATGTGGAGTGATACATCAATTTAGCCTAAAATGTATGGATCCCCTCATAGATTCCCATGGCATAGGATTCCATGCAACCAAACACACCCCAAATATAATTGAAAATCACCCTTTTTGTTTAAATTTTTTTCTAGGAAGGGTGAGTTTGGCTATGTTCATCCATATCACTTCTTTGTTCCACAAAAATTCAAAACTAATTTTTCTTTATTTTTTTCTTTGGTTCTCGTTATTAATCTTTGGCTTGAGTGTCTTCCGCACCACTTCATCAATTTGTCTATGAATTTCCAAATTTGCCATGCTAATGCACTTTTGTCATATAAACTCCAAATCCTACAAAAATACAAAAATAAAATAATTAAACTAAAATACGCTATTCGAAACACTAACAAATATAACTTAGGAGGTATATTATGTAATAATTATGCGAACATCAAATACCCCAAAACCTATATTTTGCTAGTCCTCGAGCAAAACAAAATGAAGAATAAAATCCTAACTCACTTTCGTAGGAATCACGGTTGCACTTACCTTAACGTGCAACAAGGCTTTAAACCCCTAGATTACCTCTAGTGGACGAGTTATAGTCTCGTGAGGGTTTCCGGAAATGTTACCCCCAAACATTACTGACTCAATAAAACAAAATCTATTTTATAAAAAAAAAATAATAATAAATAATGCAAAAACATGGGCATTCTCCTTTATTTTCCTTAGAGTAATTTTCTAATTGATTTAAATTCAAGAAAAACAACAAACTAAAACTGTCACAATAGTATACCAATAGAGTACAATAATTTTAATAGTATCTAAAGGTTAAATAAATTTCATAATCATTCTCAACTCAAAGTGTGTGTGTGAGAAGCCTTATCAACATAACTCTTCATCTCATAGTAAAGATGTGATAAGGTGACATTTAGAAAGTATACTTCGACTACAAATTTCTCATGTCACTCAGAAATAAAACACTCGGTTTATATGTGAGGAAAAAGGATATAAATTATGGAAAATGCAAACGTCTCACTTATAATCATCATGAAAAACGGAATTTTCAAAGAGTGAAATGAATATGATCTCATGGACAGGAATATTGATTAGTTTTGAGAATGTTGAATCAAACACCATAGTTTTTGCATATTCAATCTCCACATCTACTGAACCAACTTTCACTTAAGATCAATTAGGTCTTTACTAGGTTGTAATGAGGCTTGGATTATGGCAAACAATAATGGACAAAAAGGATACAAAATTTTTCTGAGAATGGCTACACCCTTGAATAAACACATAGGGCTTTGAAGAACAAATCAATGTTGTACACCATTAACTTTTTCTTCATTATTTTCTTCTTCAACCATTTTTTTTTTCTCTATTTTTTTTTTACATGTTTTTCCCCATTTATACAATCAAACACTTTTACTTTGAGGGCGCATGAAATATCTATTTTCAACTCTTTCTATTTGCCCATTCCATAAATATATCTCACCGTATACATTCTCAGAAAATTGGATAAAGATAAAATAATATAAGTATTACTCATTGATTTGAGTAGGTAATGAGAATGGGGTTAACAAAAAGAAGGCTATTTAAAGGCTCAAAGGGCTGCAAATGGATATTTAGTATTAGGTAGGCTAAAAGGCAAATAAAAAAACTGGTTTAAAGAAAAAAAAATATGCCTATATCACTTCATAAGTTCTAATTAGTACTAAGACATCTCAACTAAATAAAGCAATAAGTTCTAGTGTAAAAATTCAATTTTTATGTCATTCTTAAAGCAATCAATAAGAAAGTCAAAAATAATGAGATCATCAACGAAATAATGCAGACTCAAGAAAAATCAGAGTGTAATTAATAACTCTCAAGAAATAAAGAACGGCTCAAAACTCAGAAGGGTTAAAGTCTCCACTATTATTCTAAGGTTTTCTAGTTCAATATCTCACTAATCAACTTCAAATCATGTTAACTTGGCTTATAGTGCACGAATAGTCGAGTTGAAAAGTTTTACGAAATACATCTAACATAAGGATAATATCAAATATCATGTTTTCTACTAATATAACTATGTGACACGTGTTAGTATGTGTTTTCTCAAAATTAAAGGCAACAAAAATATTCTCTAAAATTAAAAAGACTCAAAACCCCTTTTTTTATTAAAGTCTTTTTTAAAAATACACCAAGAGTTCAGATTTCGAATGCATTTTCATAAATATTTTGCACAATTACCATAATCATCTAAGTATTCAATGGAGATTGAGTAGAACACAAAAAATGACTCGATTTAATTGTAAAATACGTTTTAAGCTCAAAGATTTTTGAAAATTGAACAAAAAATCTAATAACCACCATCACCCCCAAACCTAAACAAAACATTGTCCTCAATGTATAAAATAATAATCATGACAAATGAAGGAAAAAGAAAAGAAGAGGGTTAGAGTGATATTACCATGGTGAAGCTTTACCAATTTCAAATAGATAATGTCCTCACAGTCACCAAAATATAAGAAAATCATACCAACGGAAGAAAGGAACACATGGGATGAGGGTCTCCGAGTCACTCCAGTAGCAACACCTAAAATAACCCGAAACACTACAAAAAAAAACATAAAAGCAAAAACCTAAACAAAAAATAAAAAAATAAAAACCTATACTAAATATAGGGTGGAGAACATCAAATCAAGTAGACATGGGCAACCAGAGAGATCTCCTATGGCACCTCTACTCGCTCCACATAGTGCCCATTTATTCTAAATACTCTCCCATCTTTTGGATCTTCAATTTCTATAGAACCATTGGGAAAGACTTGTTTTACCATGAATGGGTCCGTCCATCTCGATCTTAGCTTGCCAGGATGAAGATGAAGTCGTCAGTCATAGAGATATACTCATTGATTGGGCTCGAAATGTTTCCTCAGAATTTGCTTATCATGAGTTGCTTTCATATTCGCCTTATATATTCGGGAATTGTCATAGGCATCATTTCGCAACTCCTCATTTTCAGCTAACTGAAGTTTCCGCTGAATACCTGCATCATTGATATCAAAGTTAGTGCTTTTTACAGCCCAATAAGCGCAACTCCTCATTTTCAGCTAACTGAAGTTTCCGCTGAATACCTGCATCATTGATATCAAAGTTAGTGCTTTTTACAGCCCAATAAGCGCGATGTTCTAACTCAATAGGTAAATGATAGGCTTTTCCATATATAAGCCGATACGGAGACATCCCGAGAATTGTCTTATAAGTGGTACGGTAAGCCCAAAGTGCATCAGGAAAGCGCAAGGACCAATCCTTCCTATCAGGATTCACCATCTTCTCCAAGATTTGTTTCACTACTCGATTTGCCAACTCGGCTTGGCCATTTGTCTGCGGATGATAGACATTGGCAACCTTGTGTCGAACTCCATACCTGCGCATCAAAGCTTCAAAAGAGCGATTACAAAAATGAGTCCCCTGATCACTAATAATGGCTCGTGGTGTACCGAAACGGGATAAAATGTGTTCTTTGATGAACCTGACGACAATGTTGTTTTCATCGTTCCAACATGCCACAACCTCTACCCATTTGGACACATAGTCCACTACAAGCAAAATATACAAATATCCAAAAGAAGGTGGAAAAGGTCTTATAAAATCAATCCCCCAACAATCAAATATCTCAATGACTAAAATGGGGTTAAGGGGCATCATGTGTCTCCGGGACAATGCACCTAACTTCTGGCATCTATCACAAGAACGACAATAAATGTTAGTGATCTTAAACAATGTAGGCCAATATAATCCATACTGTAAAATTTTTGCAGTGGTCTTTTTCATAGAAAAATGGCCTCCACAAACTGCACTGTGACAAAAATGTAAGACACTTTCAATCTCACCTTCAGGGATACAATGTCTCATGATTTGGTCAGGGCAATACTTATATAGATAAGGATCATCCCAATAAAAATTTCTTACCTCGACCAAAAATTTGCGCTTATCTTGAGCACTCCATGATGATGGAACTTTGCCGAAAACCAAGTAATTAACAATGTGTGCATACCATGGTACTTGAGTGACGGCGAATAGGTGTTCATCAGGGAAGTCATCACGAATGGGTGGGCCATTGACAGAGTCACTGAACTCCAGACGAGACAAGTGATCAGCCACAACATTCTCGACCCTCTTCTTATCCTTTATAGTTAGATCAAATTCCTACAGAAGTAAAATCCACCTAATCAATCTTGCCTTAGCATTCTTTTTAGAAATAAGAAACTTAAGGGCTGCATGGTCAGTAAAAACAGTGATAGGTGTACCAATCAAATAAGCACGAAATTTATCTAAAACAAAAACTACAGCTGGCAACTCTTTTTAAGTGGTCGAATAATTCTTTTGAGCATCATTAAGTGTTCGACTAGCATAGTAAACAACAAAGGACTTCCCTTCCCTTCGTTGTCCCAAGACTTCCCCCACAGCATAGTTGCTTGCATCACACATTATCTCAAATGGTAAATTCCAATCCGGTGGCTGCATGATGGGGGTAGAGGTAAGCCTATCAATGAGTGTTCGGAAGGCGTCCTCACACTCTTGTGTCCATTGAAACACGACGTCTTTGACCAGGAGACTACTTAATGGTCTAGAGATGGCAGAAAAGTTTTGTATGAACCTCCAATAAAAGCTCGCGTGCCCTAGAAATGATCTCACATTCTTGAAACTTTTAGGTGTAGGTAATTTAGAAATCAATTCAATTTTAGCTTTATCAACCTCGACTCCTTTATTAGAAACTATGTGTCCCAGAACTATTCCATAGGAAACCATGAAATGACATTTTTCCCAATTAAGCACCAGACCCTTCTCTTCACATCTACTTAAAAGCCTTCAAGTAAAGTAAACATGAATAAAAGGAATCACCAAAAACAGTCAAATCATCCATGAATACTTCCATATATTTTTCAACCATGTCACTAAAAATACTCATCATGCATATCTGAAAAGTAGCCGGTGCATTACACAAACCAAATGGCATACGCCGAAAAGCATAAGTACCAAAAGGACATGTGAAAGTAGTCTTATCCTGATCCTCTAATGCAATCTCAATCTGATAGTATCATGAATACCCATCTAGAAAGCAATAGAAATAATGACCAGCTACTCGCTCTAAGATTTGGTCTATGAATGGAAGTGGGAAGTGATCCTTGCGGGTGGCAGAATTAAGTTTCCTATAATCAATGCACATGCGCCACCCTGTCACTACCTTTGTAGGAACAGGCACCCCCTCATCATTAGTCACCACTGTTATTCCAGATTTCTTGGGAACTACTTGAGTTGGACTAACCCACTTGCTATCAGAGATGGGATAAATGATGCCTGCATCTAACAATTTTAAGACTTCCTTTTTCACCACCTCTTTCATAGTAGGGTTAAGTCGTCTTTGAGGGTCTCTACGGGGGTGAGCTCCTTCTTCTAAGTGAATCCCATGGGAACATATTAAGGGGCTAATACCTTTGATGTCAGCTATAGTCCAACCTAATGCAAATTTGTGCTCACGTACGTAATATATTAATCAATTCTTCTTCGTGTGAGCTATCAAGAACGAAAGAAATAATAACAGGAAATGTATCACCTGGTTCGAGGAATGCATGTTTAAGTCCCTTAGGCAGTGGAGCTAGGTCAACTTTCGGAGTTTTCACGGTGGATGGTTGTGGTTTCTGTATTTTCTTAGGCAACTCCTCAAAGCATGGTTGCCATTGTCGTCCTCCTTTATCCTTTAACCCTGAAACAACAGAAATATCAAAAGCATTGTCAGGATAAAGTAAACTTTCAGAATCAAAAGTAGAAAGGAGGTACTCTAAGGTTTCAGAATTTGCGCTCAGGAGCGCCTCCTCTGATATCAGCGTGTCTATCATGTAGGTATGATGACACTCATCATCATCACATGGTTGCGTGCTAATATTGAATATGTTGACCTTCAAAGTCATGTTCCCAAAAGACAACTTCATTAGACCGTTCCTGCAATTGATAAGAGCGTTAGTTGTGGCAAGAAAATGTCTACCTAAAATAATCGGAACCGTAGACTCCACATTAACCGCAAAATGAGTATCTAAAATAAGAAAGTCGACGGGATAGTAAAACTTATCAATCTGCAGCAAGACATCCTCGACTATTCCTCTTGCCTTTTTAACCGATCTATCGGCCAATTGTAGTACCACGGATGTGGGTTTAATCTCTCCTAGACCCAGTCGCAAGTAAATAGAATATGGCATTAGATTTACACTTGCTCCTAAATCCAACAAGGCTTGGCCGAACTCATGAGTCCCAATTTGGCAGGTGATTGTAGGACACCCTGGATCTTTGTACTTGAGTGGTGTCCTCTGCTCAATCACCGCACTTACATGTTCTGTCAAGAAGGCAGTCTTCTTGACATGATGCTTCCTCTTGATAGTTCATAGATCCTTGATGACCCTCGCATAAGTGGGTACCTATTTAATCACATGCAGCAAAGGTAAGTTAATTTTAACCTGTTTCAAGTGTTCTAGAATCTCACCATGCATTTATGATTTTTTTTTCTAGTAGGTCATAGTGCTTGAGGAAAAGGAAAAGGAACTGGAACTGGAATGTTCTTGTTGGGCTCATCTTCAGGGATGCTCTCCTTTGCACTTGGGGGGATGCCTATAGTCGTGGACGAGCTTGATCCATCTAAAATCTTACCACTCCGAGTAATGATGACATTAACCTCTTTGACATTCTGAGAGTCTGAAGTAGATGTTTGTGCCATAAGTTGGCCCTTCGGATTTGCTTGAGGTTGTGACGGAAATTGGCCCCGCTCATGTATTGTTAATGAACTTGTCAGCTTGGTTATCTGGCTTTTGATCTCCTTGTTCTCTTCTGCCAACTGTGTCAATGCAACCTCAAATTTTTGATTAGTTTTACCTTGTGCCTCTATAAATGCATGTAATGTGTCTGATAAAGAACTTCTGTTAGATTGCGCATTGTATGGAGGTGCAGGGTATGACCTAGGTGGCTGTGCCTGTGAGTGTGTAGGTTGGTTTGCTTCGGACCTCCAGCCTAAGTTAGGGTGATCTCTCCAGCCAGAATTTTAAGTGTTAGATAATGGTGAGTAAGGCTTCTTGTACATCCCTAAGGCGTTACATTGTTCCTCATAAACCCCTCTCATCTCAGTCAAGGTCGGGCAATCATGTGCTAAGTGTTCAACTCCCCCGCATATAAAACAGGTGTCATGTAGCTCAACTCTGGCAACAGTATGTGTGGGCCTACCATCCTTGGCCTTAAGTACTTCTAGCTCCTTGCCTTAAGTATGAGCCTTTTTAGCCAAGTCATTTAGGTACTCAGTGGCCTCGTCAAGGTCCTTTTGCAAAAACTCTCCATTACACATCATCTCAACGAATTGACGCACTCTACTGGTGAGCCCCTCATAAAAATAACTGACTAAACACCAACTCTCATACCCATGGTGTGGACATGTATTCAAGAGATCCTTGATCCTCTCCCATGCTTGATATAATGTCTCGCTATTCTTTTGGGTGAAGGTAGAAATCTGTCTCTTTAGACCGTTGGTTTTGTGGTGAGGAAAATATTTATTAAAAAATGCTTGGGTCATCTCCTCCCACGAACCTATAGACCTTGGTCGCAAAGAGTATAACCAACTCTTCGCTTTTTCCTTAAGGGAAAAAGGAAAAAACCTTAGTCTAACCGAGTCTACAGCCTCAACTTTGTTGTGAAAAGTGGCCACAACTTCCTCGAATTCCCTAATGTGAACATAAGGATTCTCACTCTCTAGGCCATGAAAAGTGGGTAATAATTGTATCATACCCGGCTTAAAATCTAGCTTTGGTGTACTTGGTGCAAACATGATACATGATGGAGTAGCAGTGCGCGTGGGGTGGAGATAGTCCTTTAGCGACCGAACATGGTCATCTTCATGATTACTCATGGTGTTAGAATTAGAAGTATAACTTAATTTGGTCTTAATGTGAATTTGTTGGTGTTCTAAACTTGGGACCCTAATTAGTCTTCCTAAGTGGTATCTATTCCAACTCACACTCCCCCAATGTCCTTTTTTGTTTTTTGCAATTTTTTTAGAAATAAAAAAATACAAAAAAATAAATAAACTGGACCTAAAACCTAAAAATAAAATAAAATAAAACAATGAGCAAGAAAGATAATACACGAAACCTCCCATGTAGAATTACGCTTGTTCCCCGGCAGCGGCGCCAAAAATTGATTACGCCCAAACAGTGCACGCAGTCAATTGCAGTAAAGATTGAAGTGTCGATCCCACGAGGAAAAGCGATCTACAAAACAAGGTCTAGGAAGAAAAACTACATGAAACTAAATGTAAGAAATTCTAGCAACTTTAAAATATGAAATTGAATTTAGTTTAATAAAAATTAAGTTTAGAAAAATCACAAGGTTCCAAAAATCCCTCCTAGATTTCACTCGCCAACTAGTATTGATTCGCTATGATAACTCGATTACGTGTTCCACATCCCAAACAACATAATCGGAAAAATAGTCTTTAATGCACCAATATATTCTAATGTAAATGAATTTTAAATTTCACTTTTTCTAGAAAGCACAAAGGTTGGTCATATGTGATATCCTAAATTTACGATATATCCGGAGACAATAACGTAATAAAAAACGATCATATATAACTAACCTACCGGAATTAATTGATCCTTAAACATTCCACACATAAGAAAAGCGTGACTAAGCTTATATGGAGAAGAAAAAGATAACCACCCGAATAATAATCTATGAAGAAGTTGATGAAATTTTTGTCACTAAAATAACATAAACTCTTATATTAAATACAAGTGAAAATCATAAATACCATTATTCATCGTGAAAACATAAAACGAATCAAATACCAATTAAGTGTGTTACATCTAGAAGTTATTCTCTTCGCCTTGCGTGGGGTTTAGTAACGCATGGTGAAGGTGATGACAGCAATAGCGGTGTGGAGCTTCATGGCAGCGCGTGGTGGATTAGCGATGCGTACTCGACTGTTGATGCATCGTGTGCCTCTCTTCCCTCTGTTTTGCTGTATTTATGGTAGAGAGAAACAACTCCTTATTGGAAACCAAATACAAATTTAAAACCAAATATAATTGGTTTTTGTTTAAATTCTTTTCTAGGAAGGGGGTTTGGCTATGTTCATCCATATCACTTCTTTGTTCCACCAAAATTCAAAACTAACTTTTCTTTATTTTTTTTCTTTGGTTCTCTTTATAGATACTTGGCTTGAGTGTCTCCCGCTCCACTTCATCAATTTGTCTATGAATTTCCAAATTTGCCACGCTAATGCACTTTTGTCATTTAAACTCCAAATCCTACAAAAATACAAAAATAAAATAATTAAACTAAAATACGCTATTCGTAACACTAACAAATATAACTTAGGAGGTATATTATGTAATAATTATGCGAACATCACTTGGTCTAGATGACTAGACTTTTATAACGAGCTGCAACACTGTGTAGAAGTTAGGGAATTAAGAAATCATCTCTTGTCTGCACGGAGTTGATTTCTGTAGTGTACGAGCTCAATCCTAAAGAGGAGTTGAGCTGTAGAGAAGTCGTTTCAGCCCGAATGGGCTAGACTTCTATAACGAACCCTAATCTTGACCAGGAGTTAGGTTGTAGAGAAATCATCTTTGTCCGAATGGACTAGATTTCTGTGATATACAAGCTCAATCTTGAAGAGGAGTTGAGCTGTAGAGAAGTCGTCTCTACCCCGATGAACTAGACTTCTATAATACATACACAGGCTCAATCTTAAAAAGGAGTTGAGCTGTGGAGAATTCGTCTCTGCTCGAATGGGCTAAACTTCTATGACGAACCCTAATCTTGAATAGAAGTTAGGTTGTGGAGAAATTCATCTTTGTCCGAACGGACTAGATTTCTGTGGTATTCGGGCTCAATCCTGAAGAGTAGTTGAGTTGTAGAGAAGTCGTCTCTACCCAAATGGACTAGACTTTTATAACGAACTCTAATCTTGAACATGAGTTAGGTTGTGGAGAAATCATATTTGTTTGAACAGACTAGATTTTTGTGGTATACGGGCTCAATCCTGAAGAGGAGTTGAGCTGTAAAAAAAGTCACCTATGCCCAAGTGGGCTAGACTTTTGTGATACATATATGGGTTCAATCTTGAAGAATAGCTAAGCTGTAGAAAAGTCGTTTATGCCCGAATTGGCTAGACTTCTATGAAAAACCCTAATCCTGAACAGGAGTTAAGTTGTGGAGAAATCATCTTTGTCCGAACGGACTAGCTTTCTTAGGTAAATGAGCTCAACTTTGAAGAGTAGTGAGCTGTAAAGAAGTCATTTCTGCCTGAATGGACTAGTCTTCTATAATACATATACGAGTTCAATCCTGAAGAGGAATTGGGTTGTAGAGAAGTCGTCTCTGCCCAAATGAACTAAACTTTACCTTTGTGCGCCATCTTGGTCCCTTGGACGGATTAGGCCACTTATTCGGCCAGTTGTCGACATCATAAATAGAACTAGTCTCGGCCGTTGGGTGCCATTTTGGTCTTCTAGTCGAATTAGGTCATCCGAACGCGGCAAGATGTCACGAGACTAGACTTAGTCCTCTTTGCAACACCTTGGTTCCTTAGGCGGACTAGGTCACTTAGACGCGACGAGTTGTCGACGTCCTTAATAGGACTAGACTCGGCCGCTATGCGCCATCATAGTCCCCTAATCGAACTAGGTTTGCCCCTGTATACTGAGTTGAGTGTGAAATGGTAACTTTTTAAAGAGCGTACCTTTATTGATAATTCTTCTCTAAATTGCTCTCTGACCAGTGAGCTTTTGGCCCGTTGGTCTTTCTTCAGGGGGTTTTGGGACATAATGGCTATTTGCATGAATGTTTCATTGTCGTGTAGTAGCACTCTCTTGTGGTTGATTGATCTCCCCTGATAGTCCCCTCATTATTATCGGCGAGGTACTTGAGGCATTAGTGCCGAGTAGAGACCACTACTCCCATCTAGTTGAGCCAAGGCTTTAGGGCTGAAAACCGAACCGACTTAGGTCGGTTTTAAAATTTTCAAACCGAACCAACCATTAACAAAACCGATCCGAAACCGAACCGATTCTAATTTATGCAAACCGTAACCGAACCGAACAGACTAAAATCGAACCAAAATCGAAATAAAATCGAACCGACCGACTATTTAAACATATTGTATTATTTATATATAAAATATATATTATTTATTATATATATTCTGCCGGTTCGGTTGGTCGGTTAAAATCACATAGAAACCGAAAACCGAACCGACCACTTCGATTTTGAATTTTTTAAAATCGAAACCGATTCGAACCGAATTTAAACCGAACTGATTGGTTCAGTTTAGATCGGTTCGGTTCGTTTAATCGGTTTGAACGGTTTTTTGTTCAGCCCTATAAGGCTTGCCCAAAATCACGTTGTATACAGAGGGGGTGTCTACGACAATGAATCCCGTCATTAGAATCCTCATTAGGTCCGGCTTCCTTGCTACCACGGGTAGCCTGATGCTTCCCACTAGGTAACTACATGGGCCACCAAAGCCAATCATGGTCTGCTTATGTTGTTTCATCTCTTCCTCCCTTAGCTGCATCCTACTGAACATCTCCAAGAACAGGATGTTGGTTGAACTCCCCTTATCCACCAGTGCCTCTTTACCCCCCCCCCCCCCAATTTTGCTATCTTGATTTTGATGACCAGGATGTCATTGTGTGCGGAGTGGACTTTTTGCATGTCTTGCTATGTGAATGCCAAATTCGGGATCGGATGTTGTCTTTGGGTATGTTGGATAAGGCGATTTCCATAGTCGAAACAAGTTCGCAGTTCTCGGACTGCTCTTTCCCTTAACCAATTTGATCATTCTGGCTCGTGGTATGCACTGTGTAGGACGTAAATAACGTCCGCAGTCTTTTCCTCGGTCTCTGGTGCAAACTCCTCATTTTCCTTCCCTCGGGGCTGCTTATCTTTGGAACTCACGAATTCATGGAGCCTCTATTTTTTAACCCAGTACTCAATCTCATTCTTGAGACTTTGGCAGTCTTGAGTAATGTGACTGTGGTCCTTGTGGTGGGAACAATACTTGTACTTGTCACGCTTTGACGGGCACTCTTGAGCTTCGAGGGCCATTTGGCGTCCTCCCAGCTTTTCAGGTGGAGAGGATCTTGGACAGACAGACATTGAGCACGGTGTAGACATGGTACTTTGAATTGACGTAGTTGGTGACCTTTTCAGGTTTCACCTTGTCAGACACGACCCTACTATCGCTTTGTCCCCTCTTGGATCTGTCCTTCTCCTCACACATCTTTTCATATCCCTTGTCCCGAGTCTTGAGGGATTGCTTGGCTTCATACTCACCTTCTTTCTTGGCCACCAGTATATTTTCGAGAGTGATGTACTTTTGTGCACCTTTCAGTGAGTTTGTAATACTCTTTAGAGGATCCAGAGTGAGGAAGTTGTAAAAGTGACCTCCTCGGAGGTCGATGTGAAGGTGGTAACAGGTGTGTTGTCGATGTAACCGTCGATCAGCGTCAGCTCATCATTGAAGTGAGTGACATACTCCCTGAGGGTTTCACTGTGTTTTTCACTTGAGGCTGAGCAGATAGTGGGGTCCTTTCCTGATTTGCTGGCTTCCTAGGAATCGGGTAATGAACGCCTTTACCAATACCTGAAATGAACCAATGGATCTTGGTTGAAGGATGAGGAACCAAGTCAGTGCAACCTTCTTCAGACTGGTAGGGAAAATCTTACACAAAATGACATTTGAACTCTTCTTCAATGCCATCACATGGTGGTAATGGCGTAGGAGATCCAATGGATTAGATGTCCAGTCGTAGAACCCAAGCTTTGAGGGGATGAACTTCATCGGCAGAAGTGCGTTCATGATCTCCTCATAGAACAGAGGGAGATAAGATCATAGAGGACGTCTGGACTGGTCACCCCCCGTCAAAGTTGGTTCTCGACCACGGTCTTATCTGCCTTTGGGGATGTGGTTCCCACGACCTTCTTCATCCCTTGAGTTCTCCTCATGGCCAACTCTTTGGTCCTTGACAGGGACATTCGCTTTCTTGGACGCGCTATCGAGCATCTTTTTGGGTCAGGGACCTCCTCGAGTATTCGCCAATCTTTGATGGTGGCTGTCGATCCTGGGTAAGCCTTTCCACAACCCACGTGAGATGATTCATAGGGAGTAGAATTTGATCTATGCGAGGGTTAGCCACGACTGCCTCGGTGGTTGGGCCTTGCGACTACTCTGCTTCCTCGACTGGATCAATTCGAACTGGAAGCAGGGTTTCCTTGGTCGGAACGTTTTTTGGCTCGTCATTTTTTATTATTAGTCGGGATTTGGCGCTGGTGACCATGTCTCGAGACTTTGCTAGTTCAAAAGAGGTCGTGTCTTTGTATTAAGGAAAACTTGTTTTCCTCACGGACAATGCCAAACTAATGCGTTCAAATCCGTCCATGTCAATTTTTGACTTGCAAAATGAACATCGGTAAACCAAGGACCACCTTTGCGGTTGCCGAAGACACTTCGATGATAAAATCAGGTCATTGAGCAAGGATGGGTGTAGACTGTTAAAATTGGGTTGCAAGTGGGTATATTTCTCATCCCTTTTGTTCACCTTGTATAGCGAGTATTTCACTCCTTAATTGACTCTACCGTCGAGGCATGATTGAGGAAGAAAATCTCGCTACCCTTCCATGATTGAGTTCCCTTCGACACTTGACTCTGTTTAGGACCCAATACTTGGTTAGATCAAGAGTTGTGAAAATGGATCTTGGGCTTGTGACAACTCAGAGGTTTGCATTCGAGTCTTATTTTCTTGGGCCAAACTCTGAGATTCGCGCCACCTTGGGCTCGAGTAATCTGGGCTTAGGTGCCTAACTTACGAGCTTAACAGTGACTAGGCTGAGCCTGGGCTAGACCATGCTTGGGCCTGCTTGAAGTCACGTTGATGCCTCTTTATATTAGAGTTGACCTATGCCACGTGTACGATTGTGATCATATGAATGTTTGAAATCTCATCAATATGCAATTATATTTGTATATTATAAGTCATCACTTTGCACGACATGTGGCAATTGATCAAAACAAACTATGAGGTCTATTGAAGTTGAAGATGTTTTCTTTATGAAGTTTAGAGACATTATTTGTCTACCAAATTATTGTTTCCCTTTTGGTTTATGCAACAAATAAGTTGAAATTGTGAAGTATCCATTTGTAAATGTAGTTGTATGACTTATTGGAGGTGTGTTCTAACGTGTCAAACTTTGTAGGATGTATTAGAAAATTATCCACTAATTAAGTTGTTCAATGATAAATGCAAGTCCAAGGCTACTTGTAAGATTGTTGCAAGTATTATGTGGGTATGTCAAATCAAAGTTTTGGTAATGGTTCTTAAGAGCATCTGCAGTGGAGAAGAGCTCAAACCTCAAACCAAAGCACGCCAATGCAGCATTCAACAAAATGTACAAAAAAATAAAATAAAATAAAAAACATGCTATTGGTCATTTGGGCTAGGCATACAGTTAGTTCCACGTCCACATGATTATTTTGGAGACGACTCTACTCTTCTTCTTCTTCTTCTATCAAATGAAATGAAATGATGATAAACTTCTTTACCACCATCTCTTCCTCTCCTCTCAATCTGAATCTCAGTCCATCTCCTCCCTCTTCTACACTTGTCTTCCCACACTCTCACAACACCCGTAAGAGATTTCTCCATTTCTCCAACCCCAATGGCCATAATCTTCCCACACTCACTATTAGACCCAATCAAGGAAGAAGAACACCATCCAAAACTCAACCCCAACAATTCGAAAACGAACAGCTCACAGACGACCCATCTATAGCACCCAAAGCTTCAGGAACAAGTGCGAGAGGGCGGAGACTTCTCAAGGTGAGGGAAGAGAAGAGAAAGAGAGAATACGACCGCACCCACAACTACCCTTCTTGGGCTAAAGTCTTGGAAGATGCTTGTAAACACGATATGGAGCTCCGAGCTGTGCTTGGAGATAGTATTGGTAATCCTGAGCTTATGCAGCAAAGAATCGAACAGAGAGTACGCGCTAAAGGCCGTGACATTAAGAAGCCCAAGACCGGTTCTGTTCTTGCCTTTAAAGTTAGTTTTAGAGAGTAAGCTCCAATACCCGTATTTTGTTTGTTTTCTGTGTTTTCTTCCAGTTTGGTTTGATATGAGTCACACCCACAAGGTGTTTGATTGATTGTCTATGTTACGTTCCAAGTCGAGAGGTGTGTGATTTTTTTTTTTTTTTTTTTTTGAAATGTTGGGTTCCAAGTGTTTGACTGATTGCCAATGGCACCATGTTGCAGCTTCAATCCATTGGACTCTCACATTTGGTTTGAATTATATGGAGCTCCAACTGACCGCGATGTTGACATCATTGGTAGTGTATGTATCAAGTGCTTTTTTATTTTATGGCTTTTAGCCATTCTTCTATTTGTTCATCTTTTATAGAACATTTTGTTTATGAAATAAACAGAGGAGTGAAATTTTACTTGATTGCCTTTGGATGCTTTTGTTTTGTTTCAGGTTATTCAGTCATGGTATGTCATGGGGCGCTTGGGAGCGTTTAACTCTTCAAATCTACAGGTTTGTAATCATTTTTTCACTTCGCACTATCTCTGCCTTTGCTTTATTTTCACTGTCACTTGTGAAGAAGGACATACAGTAGAGATTGTATTCAGTTTGTGTAAATAACACGTGAAATCCTGTATCTTAAATAGAAAGACATAAACTTAAAAACTTTGTTAAATATATTAGTAAGTCAAAGGAGCTATATGGAAACCATGGCATCTTCAAGAGTAATTTAATCGAATAAGTGTACAGGTCTAAGAATTCTAGCTGCTAAGTTTCTTCCTTCTCTTTAAACAACACTGTTATGGTCAGCCTGTGAAGCACAAGTTTCTCATGTACATAGGGAAGGCCAATGCTTCTATGTGTAGAGGAATATCGCAAGGAGTTCAAGAAGTGTGAGATGCATTTATTTTCTTCCTCAATTTCTGCCTCCAATTTCTGAACTTGGTCAACTATTTGTTGAACGTGCAAGATGGTTAAGAAGATTGCTTGGGTGTTAGAAGAGTGCAAGTCCACCTATGTAGTTAAAATGGAAAAACGGATCCTTCGTGATCCAGGGCCGATTTACGATTAATCGGTGAGTTGGATGGCTCGATTTATTGGTGACCATTAAACCAAACCACTAAATACCCAATTCGTATCGGTCCCCCCCCGATAAACCATTTCTCGCTGATTTAGCGGCGCATTAATAACACAAAAGTCCACACTTGAGAATCTTCATTAAGATAGTTTCCTCAACGTGGGTGGAAGCAATCATCACGTCATCTTAGCATAAGTGTATTTCTAACACACCACCTCCTCTTTTCCTTGGGATTTGTGTGCAACAAATATCTATCATTCTAAGACCATAAAGTTGCTTTGACATGAATAACTACCTTTAAGAGGTTTCTTCATATGCAAGTTCTCAAGCATTTCCAGAATACGTATCCCTGACATAGTGTCCACATGCTAAACACACTTATTCTTCTTATTTTTTTATTTAATTTTTTATACAAAGGGTTAAAACACTTGATTTCTAGAAAGGAAAAGTACAACAAAACAATCTCAAACAAGTAGTTATGGACCGTTGCATAAGTATTTAATTGGTGGGAAACCTTATTCAACCCATCAGACGATGAGGGAACACAATTATTATATCTCATTTAAGTTTCTTTAATTTCTTGAGGCCACTTAACACAATGAAGCGTTTTTAGGTAACTTTGCATCTCTTGAATGTGGGTCTCTCTAACTAGATCTATTTCCATCAATTTTAACTTTTTAAGTCAGAAAATGTGGAAACATGTGTATTTGAGTGAGCCACATCAAAGAATTTGCAGTTGAAATAACTACAATTGGGAAACAATTTCCTAGGTTAATATCGATTTAAAAATTCATTTTGTGGAACACTTGAGTTGTGATTTAATCTGAGGTTTTGGGGAAATCTTGGGTGTTAAAAAGGATTTATTGACGGAGGTTTCTTTAAAAAGGTAGAAGTTATGGGAAGATTGGGAAAATTTTCTTAATGGGTGTAGAAATTTTCATTTAAACTTTAGGCTTTTTATAGAATCGAGCAGTTTGGGCCCTGCTTGAAACTTGAATGGGTATTTAGTCCCTTCTCATGTACATCCCATGGCACATGGGCATGCGCCTGATTTTAGTATTTCTGGCAGAGACGATGGTTGATGGTGGCAGCCAGTGGTGGTACGTGCCTAAGTATAGGTTTCTGGTAGAGAGTATGGTTGTTGGTAGGGGTGGGCACAGGACGGGATGGACCTCATCTCTATCCCATTCATTTTATTCGGGATCGGGACGGGATATACCTCATCTCGATCTCGTCCCATCCCAAATGGATTCAGGACGGGACGAGATGAGCATGTACTATATAGTCTTCCAATGAAAAATAACAAAAAAATGCATCTCACATTGCTCACACACCAATAATGCCTAATTTATGTACATATAACTTTCATCATAACAATATAAAATTTCATCTTACATTGCTTTTAATTGTATCTTGTATGAATTATATAAGTTCTCAAGTTGTTTTAGTATAAGTTCAAAGATAAAAATATTGCTCATTGACCAAATTTTCAACTACATAATTCATAGTGAAAAACTAAACCAAACCATCATTTGCTTTGATTTTTTATAAGAATAATTGTCCTATAACTAATCTAAAATGTGAAAAAACATAAATTTTCATGGGTTTTATTTGACTTAAAATAGTTTTTATCTAAATAAAAAATATCAAATCAAACAAGTTTTCAAACAATAGATGTTTTAATTTAATTCCAACACATCCAAGCTTTCCTTTAGAAGAGTAGTTTAATTAAAATTAATAATAATAAATATTAAATAAATAAGTTTAGGATTGGACATGATGGGCGGGATGAAAAATCTCCATCCCAATCTCATCCTATTCTAGATCGGGATGGGACGGGATCGAGATTAATTTGATCAATCCCAAAAGGATTCAAAAAAATCGAGACGAGATCGGGATCGCGGGATGGATGCCCACCCCTAGTTGTTGGTGCAGTTAGTGATGGTCTGCTACCGTGGACCTAGCTTCTCAAGGGTTTAGAGGATCTTGAACTTGCTGAAGGGAGAAATTAAAAAGGATATAGAGAGAAAGAAAAGAGAAACAAGGGAAGAAAGAAACTGAGATATAAAGAAAGAGAATAGACGGGAAGTATGTGAGAATTACTTGGTGGATAAAAGAGGATTTTGAGAGGAGGAATATGCAATTGTGATTTTGGATTGCAGAGATAGAAATTGCAAAATATTTCTCACTTAAGAGAATAGGGTATGAAAAAGGGTTGGAAGCTGAGTATTAGAAAATTGCCTTTGAATTTTTTCAGTTGTGGAACCTAGGAATCTTTCTAATCCAACGAGTCACGTTGCTCAAGTCATTTAAGCTAAACATGGAGTTTAGATGGCTTAAGTTGGACCTGATAGAGTGACCTTAAGTGGCTAAATTTCTTTTCTTGAACAAAACCCAGAAACAGAGAATTATTGGGTTCAGAGAAGCTAGGGATGTTTGAGGAAGGAGATTCGTAAGGGAAGTTGCTACATGTACTTGACTATTTGGCTCGGTTGCACCAACTCTTTGTTGCACTATATTTTTGGGATGTTTTGATTTTATTGCACCAACTTAATTTATGTAACACCGTCTTACCATTTTGTTTTTAATAAAAATCATTTGATCGCGACATTTTCTCATTTGAGAGCATTAATTGACTCCTGACATTACCAAAGTAACCATTATCTATAAAATAAAAAATTCAGTCATGCATTTGTTAAATTTCAATATGCTCATTAACCATAGAGGGGCTAAAAAACCCACAACACATTAAATAATCAAACTAAAATATGTAAATTAATACATAAATTTAAATTGTTGCAACTATTAAGTCATTTTAAAAAATGCATTTAAATCCTAAAAGCCTATATCCAAATATTTACATTAGGGATTTTTCGTACAAATTCCCCAATCAATAACGTGAGTAATTTTCTTAACCCGTTTTTTTATCTTAGGGTTAACAAAATGTGGCTAGGTATACAAAACAATTTTTAAAAGCTAGATCTAAAAGATAAAGTCGGGGCATCAAGCCAAACAGTCGGGTACACGTAGCAACTCCCTTCGTAAGGTACATCAAATTTCAGTTAACCCTTTTAGTACTACCATCAACCAAGGGGACATCCATGATTCACATCCTTCACACCGAACCGAACTACAGTTGATGGTTTAAAGAAGAAGATTTCCTCTTCTTGTTTTTTGTGATGTCGCAACTAGCCCTGATTGCTAGCCTTTTCCTTAATTAAGATCTAATGTGAGATGAATTTTACTATTGATGAGAAGTGCTCATTAGAGAATTTCTAAAGAAACTATTGATTGCAACAAGAAACTCCCGTTTTATTTGCAATATGCTCTTCCGAAATTCCTCATTATATTGGATTGACTCTTTCTTTCTCATAGTCTCAAATCTTACCACGAAAATGAAAATCGATGAAGAAGGTTTTTTTTTAGAGAAAGAGAGGCTTTAATTAAGCACTTGAAAGAGCTCGAAAATGGAGGTGCTAGGGATCTAAGAATTTGATTTCGATAATCAGATAAAGAAATTATGGGTGGTGGAGGGGTTGGGCAATCTGGTGGTTTTACCTTAGACACAAATTATGCTTCTTTGCATACATATCTAGGTGAGGTCGATGACTGCATCACAAGTTTCGTTCTTGGATGGTGGTGCTATCATTACCTTCCAATCTTCTATCTTGGTGAGGCTCCAATCGTTGTTCTTACTGTTGCTTAGGATGACTCCAACTAGTTTATTGGAGTTGCAATTCCATCGGGAGATGAAGACCCATAAAGAACAATGTTCCATCAAGAAGAAACCAAAACATAACAGTAGTGATAGACTAAACTCTAAGGGTTATTTTGAATTTGGCCCCCGGTAGTTTATATTCATCTTTGTTTGACCCCAAAATAAAACTTAATAGAGTCTAACCCCACAAATAAATCCTAATAGACTCGCCTTGACTAATTTTAGGACCAAATTGCTCTTACCCCCAACATGATCCCAAAAACATTAGAAAACTTCGAGATATAAAATATTTGAGACACATTAATGGTGGAGATTAAAAAGTCGTATTGTCTTCTCCGATGGACTTGAATAACCTCCAATCCATCACCACCATCATCATTTTCCCTAGTCTACAACCCGATCCACTACCTGCCTCCCACTCTTTTTGAACCAGCTCCGCCACCACCACCTCCCAAATATTTTTTTCGCTCAACCCACCACCTAATGCTCATTCATCTCCTTTCTATCTCCATTACTGAAGATCTGTCAAGGAAGATGAGTATCAAACTATAATTTATTTAGAAACAGTGGGGTCAAAAACTAATATTTTTTTATTGACAAGATAGGATCTTGATTAAATTCTAAAATTCAACCTGAATCCTAGATTAATTGAACAAAGGGGGAAAAATTGAATTGTTGTTGTCCGAATGGTCGAAATTTGATGAAGGTAAAGAAGAGTTTGTTGAGACTTTGTTTTAGAATTTGGTTTATTAGAGTTGAGGAGTTCAAGCATATAAGGTGAGATGTTCTTAGTGGTGGAGGACAAAAACAAAACAGGGAATAGGCGGGAGGGAGGCAGTGATGATGCTGGTTCAAAAAGGGTGAAGGGTAGGTGGTGGGTTAGGTTTTGGATTCGGGAAAGATGGTGATGGTAGTGATGCATTGGAGTTTGTCCAAGTCCATCGGAGAAAACAAAAGTTTTTAAATCTCCACTGTTACTTTGCCTCGGGATACATTGTTTTGTATATCTCGATGCTTTCTTATGCTTTTGGGATCAAGTTGGGATAGGGGCAATTTAGTCTTGAATTTAGTCAAGGCGAGTCCACGTCATTGACATCACAATTCCGTCCAATTTTGGGGCCAGACTATTACGGTTTATTTTGGGGGCCAAACAGAATTGCATATAAACTAATGGGGCCAAATTCAAACCAACTGAAATTCTTATTAGTTCAAGACTTGAGTTGTCTAAACTTCATGTGTAGCTGAAAAGAGTTAAGCAACGTGACTTGTTGGATTAGAAAGAATCCTAGGTTCCACAAGGAAAATTTTAAAGGCGGTTTTATAAGGCTCGGAATCCAGACCCATAAAAAAATTATAATAATTTTTTTGGAAACCCATTCTTATCGGGTTTTTCTCATCAAACGTTGGGTTTGTATAATTTCCCTTAATTTGTAAGAAAGATTAAAAGATACAACAGTTTGGTTCTCCTTCTCACATAATGATTTTTTAGCAACTTCTTATTTGCACACCCTTGTTATTATACATACCATTTGTATCATCTATTATGTTAACTTTAGCAAAATTTCCCATGTACATACTTGTTTATATTTTATGCCATTGATATCATCTACTGGTTCTTAGTTTGTCTCAAAACAACCCCAAATTTGTCTTCTTTATCATATATGGGATTACAGATCAGTTACAGACCCCATATATTTATGCCATTGATGTAGTCTTCCTCTAGCATTTCAATAATACTGCATTCCTATTAAAAGTTTATGTTTGTCCAATCTTATTTCCAGAGGTAACCCAAATGATACTTGAGGTTTCTGAAATTTCTATGTTTGTAGTTCTCTTGCACGGGATGAGTTGTACCTTGGTTGTGAATCTATCATACCTGTGTTTATCCATATGTCAGCATCATCAGTACATTTTTTATGTCAGGGACTTGGGACCAATCCCTGCATGTATAATTGATACCTTCCTGTATAAACGGAACCACAGTATATTTTTTAGGCAGCTTAGCTTAGCTTAACTTTACAAGCTATGATAGAAGAAATCAACTTCAGTTAGCTCCATATCTCACAGCTTGTCATGCTATATATCAAAAGTCCTAGGACTATTTCCCATGTCTAATTGTTTAGTGCTAACAGATAGTCTCAATTCAAGTATGAGCAGGTGATACACCCACCCTGTGTGCCGCATAATATTTCTTTTTTGTGTTATCAAATATTACCCCTCTTTTATAAATGTTTGTGTATCCTTTGTGGATTCCAGTTGGCACATTCATCCCTGGAGTATGATCCCCTCTATGATGCAGCTAAAGGTTTCAACATAATGCCTTCATCATTCCATGATATTGGCGATGTTGAATTCCAAGATAACTGGGGACGAGTTTGGTATGTATTATCAGCATCATTAATGTCTGCATTTGATTTTTAATGAAATTGTTTTTCTCTCACATGACTCGAATTCTCATTAGGGACTGAATAATCTTGTTCATCTAACAGGGTAGACCTTGGAACTGCAGATTTCTTTGCTATTGATGTGCTTCTCAACTGCTTGACCGTATTGAGCTCAGAGTGAGTCCTAACATCCTAAGGGAAATAAAATAAAGTTATCATAAGATCATACTTAAATCAACCATGAATTATAGGAAGTAAGGGTAATTTCATGCTTCCATAATTTGGTTACACCAATTCTGAAGGGTACTACTCGTCGTCTGGAAGTGTTACCAGCATTTATGGGAGTTGTAGTTTCGTCAAAGCATAAGTAACATAATCCACAAGTTGTTAGTTACGTCTGATGTACTCAAATACCATGGCACTTGAGTCATTGCCAGCTTAATCTTGCAAAAAGAATCATACACTTGTTGCCTAAACATGAAAACTTGACCTTAATGTGGTTGTGATGTTACTTAATGACAGGTACTTGGGCATCCAACAAGTAGTTTTTGGTGGTCGGCGTATGGGTGATTGGGAAGAAGGGATGACTACTCCTGAATATGGATACAAGTACTTCAAGATTTGAAATCAGAGTGCATCCAGGCTTCTTATTGTTCAGGAGTAGGGGTGTAGCTTATAGTTGTTAATATAACAGGATAACTGCAAAGACATGGTCCAAGTTACCTCTGAAGCTCCTAATCTCTGAGATGTTCATGGTGCTAGCTGATACTTGTTACATGATAAAGATGACAGCTTCTCAAGATAATCAGATTTTTTTTCTCTGTATGAAAGGTATTATGTACACTTGAAGAGGATGTTAAAACTCAGTATCATTCATGAATATAAGATTGCATTATCATTTATTGTATCTTTCTTTTGTATGTAAATCAATATCCTAGTTAAAATCAATTAAGGTTCTAATACATTCAAGGCCACAGACAAATAATTCTCCCACCTTGCATCATTTTATGATAGACAAATTTTTCACATCATATGTGCAACTGAGGAACTTCCAGAATACAGGTGTATCAGCACAACATCAATCATCATATGGTGGGCAGAATAAACAATGCCAGTAGGCCTTGCTAATTTCATGGACCTCGCATCTTCTCCACAATGTTTCTTCTCTTTTCTTCTAGATGCCGTCTCTTCTCTTCAAGTTTCTCTCCCATCTTCTTTCCCAAGTCCATCATCCTCGCTTTCCTCCCTGGTTTCTTTGGACTTGTATCCCCACCATTGGGAATCTGCCTCTCTGAGACTGTCCTAAATGTTGGTTGATAATCCGGACTGGCTGATATGCTCTTGCTGTTGTTATCATGTGGTTCATTGCTCAGTAATGGGACTCTCAGATCTTTCAGAGACTGACTGCCAGTGGGCAGACAAGTAGAAGTTGAGGAGGCCAACAATGGTTCAGAAGATGCCAACTCCTCAGTGTGTTCATGATTTGGCTTCTCAACAATAGCAACATTATTTGTTTTTTCATGCTTGTGGTCTAGATGAATGTTGGAAACTTGTTTGCTAACCTTGGTAGCTTCTGAAGTAGTTTTCACTTCTCCAGGTTGAGAATTGGATATAGTTCTCACCATTTGATCATGACTCACTTCTCGATGTATCCAGATGAACGGAGCAGCTTTTCGAGGAACCCAGTCATCCTTTTCTGCTAGCATCCATGGGATGCCCATATATTCACAGTTTGGTTGTACCATGGTATCACGAATGGCTTCCTGGAAAGATTAAGCATCAAACAGAGCCTTTCAATCTGTCAGTTCACCAACCCGTGCATTCAAACATCATCTAACCACAAGCATTTAGGTGGCCAAAAGCTTTACCCAACTGATTGATCATAAACATCTGAGTATTTAGTTGTCTGATAATCATCATATAAATCTATACTTGAATGTTCACTGGCAAAGACACAAAAATTGTTCTCCGGGCACCATTTCTATTTAATCCCGGGACCTTGTATATTTCAAGGATAAGGTGTTTGAGCTATGTAATTACGATTAATATGAAGAAAACATAAACTACATTTTGCATGCTTCTCTAATAAGTTGAACAACATGGAACTTATAAAACTCATTGTTCTGTTCCAAGTTTAAAAATATTGCAACTATCCATCTCCAAGTTAGATTTAGCTAAATTTTGCATTCATTACATTGATCAGTTTTTTTATTCAAACTTAACAACAATTGTCTTTTATAAGGGGCAGCATTCACTTCATAGATTTAGGCCTTTGAAATATCAAAACCTCTTAGAAAAAATAAATTCAAAATATCTTACAAAGAAAAAAATCAATTTTGTTAATTTTTTACTATCCTGACAATTAAATCATATCTTAAAATAACAGCAACTCCTTTGAATTAAGTGCCTTTGATTAAAAGTTTGTTATATATTATACCATTCATGGAATGCAATTACACAGGCCTTAAGTAAAAAAATGTTCCTAAGATAAATATCAATGAAGGAGGAAAGTCGTATTTAGCAGTAGCCGAGTTCCTAACCTTAAATCGGTTCCCTAAAAGCAAAGCAACATGCCCATTGGTAACTTTATGGTCTCCCACCGTAGAGTCCAAGCTGAAATCTATATCAGGCATTGATGTGAAGGAAAACCATAACTGATCAGACGGAGGCGGCTTTACATGTAAGCACAACGTTCCTCGAACAGATTCAACCTTTACTGCTAATGTGATTGGCACCTTCAATCACAGATAAGTTAGTAAAAAGAAAATAAATTTTTAATTATAATAAAAATCCATTCTTAATATGCAAACACAAGATCAATGAACCAGAATCACGCTTTCTTCATCAAATTCAACATTTTCTCAGATGATCACAATAAAAAAAAACTATGATAGGTGCAGCATAATAATTCAAACAAATAAAACAAAATCTTTCACTACCTAAGATTCGTAGGCAATAAATAACAAAATAAAATTGAATAAACTACACCTTTTCAATCTTTAATTCAATTCAACATCTCCAAAATTGTCCATTACATTGACCAATGGCCTCTATTTATAACCAACCTAAGCTTGCTAAGCAAGAAACTAGTTTTGAACATAAATCCCAAATTCTAATTACAAAAGCAAAAACCCTAATTCTAATTACAAAAGCAAAAATCCTAATTCTACGTTGTTGGGTCCAACCCACTTATCCAATAAAATTCTAATATTTTTTTATATTCCTATATCCAAAACAAACACACTCCACTAAATGCCAGGAATAACCCGAGCTTGCAATCACATGAAACACTGCTAAGCATTGATACAAGCAAGGATTGTGATTTCGCGAAATTTCGCCAAAATTTTTGTTTTTTTGAAATTACGAAAAGAAAAAGGCCAAAAATTACATTTTTTTGAGGGGTTTTTCGAAAAAATTTCGTAACTTTCAGGGTTTTTTTCGTTTTTCGTAAAAATACAAAAATCAGCTACTGAAAATTACATTTTTTCAAAACATTTCAGGGTTTTTTCGTAAATTTCGAGTTTTTTTTCTTCTAATTATCATTTATTCTATTATTTATTAATTTTTTAAACCACCCTGTAATTTTCTAATTATCACTTCTACTTATAATATGGTTTTTAAAACAACCCCCCGATTTTCTAACTATAGGTATTTTGGTTTCATTGAATGTGTTTAACACATTTATTTACTTGCATCTTATTTTTTTCACATATTTAATATACCCTCGAAATTCATTATATATATATTTTATGTATCCTCGAAATGTTTACGTTTTTTCTTTACGCACTGAAATATTTCTTAAAATCAGGATACCGAAATTAACTCGAAAAACGAAGTCACAATTTTTTTAATACAAGACGTGGATATTACAATACAAAATTTGATGAAATGACTATTCTAAAATACTTTTCTTATTGATAAGATAGAAATTACATTGCACATGAAAGAAGCAAAATACATGGAAGTGCCTCCTCAGACAAACATTCGAAATATGATCATCTAGGAAGGATGGACGTGGGAGACAGACACGACATGAACATAGGCATAATAAAATAATTAAATATAACAATGTTAAATGCATCCAAAGTTTTAAGTAGAATGGTCAATAATTCAAAAATACTATTAGACAAAGTTAATTGAAAAGGGTATATACAAAAGATCCAAAAAATTATTATAACTCATCATAAACCAAATTAAATATTGGCAATATTGTTCAATTAGTCATCCTTCAAAATGCTACATTTTGTTAATTGCATAGTCTACTACACGAGTCATGTCCAAGAAAGTTATATATATATATATATATATATAAATCATGACATAACATGCCTAACCTTTATTCGTTGTGGTTTATCTAAGGTCTTAGCTCAACTCTCTGATTCCGTATGATTATGATTAGGGAATGGAGGAGTTCATACAACTGATTTGTGAACAACTTTGTACTCCGTAGAGATTAAACGAAAAAATGAAAAATGTTTTAAAAGTGCTAAAAGGTGTCCACAATGTGTAGGACCTGGCAAAACCTTGTAGACACCTTGTACATGCTGACACATGTCCGAGGCATGTCCAAGTCGTGTTGTGTCAAGACATGCTTCAATTTGGCATTACACACAAGACCTCCAACACAAGCCAGACTACATGGAGATAAATCGTTACCAGTGTTCTAAAAATCGCTAGGCGCTGGGCGGGCGGCGAGCAGGTGCCTAGCACCCAGGGGCCTAGGCGGGTGCCTAGGCGGGTGCCTAGGCGGTTACCTAGGCGGTCTTAGGTTTTGTATTATAACTTTAATAATTTACAAAAGTTAAGCATAATACCTTATCAATTACATCCAATTTAATGTCAATATACATATGCAAAATTTAAAAACATGAAAAATTAACAATCGTGAACAAAATTTATTAAAACTCAAATGACTGAAGTTGGTCATGATGGGTACTTTATATAAATTTGAATTTGTGTACTCTTTTATTTTTTTTCAAATTGCATGAATAACCTCAGTTATGTTTGATAAAATCTAAATTAGTAAAATTGGTACCGGCAGATCATTTGAGAATTCCATTAAGTAATCATCCTTTGCTACATTTAGACATATACTGAATAAAAAATAATTAAATAGTTTATTTCTAAAAAATAGGAAAGAAAAATAAAATAAGAACACAATCAGCTTTATTAAAAAATATAAAAATTAAAAAAATAAAATAAAAATCGCCCAGACCGCCTAGACCCCGCCTAGAGTCCGCCTAGGCCGCCTAGATCCCGCCCAGACCCGCCTAGATCCCGCCCAGACCCGCCTAGACCCGCCCAGACTGCCCAGAACCGCCCAGACTGCCCGCCCAGCCATTAATCTGGGCGGTTTTCCACCTTCTAGCGCCTAGGCGCCGCCTAGACCGATTTTTAGAACACTGATAGTTACTAAACAAATTAATTTACAGCCCTTCTTATTTAAATACCCTATTTAGTGCCAATGGTGTTATGGCCTAGTGGTTAGGGCTGTGTGGGTTTGTTCCCCACGTCCTAGCTTCGAATCCCACATGCGGCATGGTTACTTTCTTAAGGGTGTTGACTTGTAGGTCGCCCTGTTGATAGGTTCTGGGATCCTTAAAAACCCTGCTCGCCTTCCAAAAAAAAATACCCTATTTAGAAACATTATATACAAGAGAATATCTCACATGTGCATAAATGATGTGCATCCCAAGGCACAATTTCTATCATGAACCCTCTTCACCAAAGTTCTTTAGCTTCTCAAGTCACTTATCGGTAAAAGGTGAAACCAATCTGTTTCATATTAATATATGAAGTAGGTTTTAAAACTGAGTTTTTCTTCCTTCGATCTCTATTGTTCTTTGTTGTTGGAGCTCTTAAATCTTAAAGCCATGTTTAGATTTTCAGGTAGACAGATGAATCAAATGGAGTTGCCACTAATAATTTGCTTTTGATTATTGTAGTTCATGTTTCTCTGCAATTTCCTACTTCCCCCTACTAACCTACAAACTTACCTAAAAAATTCCAGGACAGCATTCTTAATTTCTTAGAGCCCTAAAGCTGTACTTTTGAGAAGATACTACTGATTTGTGGAAAGAAAAAGTTGGATCTTTAATTTTACCACATGTGATGCATGGTTCTCCTATTGGAACTATTAACTTAGGGTCTAAGTAGGAATAGCTGAAGCCTAAAGTCCAAGAAACACAAACTCAACTGGGGCCTAACCTCAAGAATCCCTTTATTAAATCACTTGAGCAAAATACAACAAATCAAATCAGTAAAAGTGTAAGAAAGATAAATGCCATCACTCATTTCGAGCATTTATTCCGTTACCTGTGAAACTTGGTTGGCGATGGAAGTTACTATAGATTTCCATCTTGAAACATAAGCAGATTTCCAAATGCTGGTTTTCTTTATTCCATCTGCAACAAACACAAGTTCCTAAGCATTGGTTAAGCAACAAAAGATTGATAACATGTGAGCATGGCATATCAAATAGATAGATTAACGCTGAAGGAAAAGATTAAGCATTCAACACTAGATGACGTAGTCTTGTCCTCATAACATCATATTAGGACTTCTGCTGTCACACGTTTGATGAATCTAAATTAATAATGTGATTAGACAATCCCAAGCTTACAACTCTAATCCATCCCTTTAGATAGTTCAGCAGTTCTGCTAAAACTTGAAAATAGTTCATATTACTCAAACACCATATGATTGCGATATTTAGCCAGGAATCATAGGGATCACATGGTAGGCCTGATCAAATGAGTGAAGAAACATGCTGCGCGATTGACATAAAACAAATGTTTTCTGCATACTCAGATCTGAGAAACCGTTGTATAGTTCACTAAGAATACATGAATATTACAATAATCAGCAGATCATATTTCTTGCTTGATAACCACATTCCACAAACCAATAGAAGAGCAAACAGATCTGTAGGTGCCAATGATTTGAGATAATGATGTTATACAGTGAGAGTTGTATCAGAAAATATTTTTAGCTGACAAAATGGCATTCTCGGAATGTATCTAATAATGGATCCCCTGAACTGATATTAAACCATACTTTTTAACCAAGGCCTTTACAAAGATAACTCAATTAGCAACTATTTGTTCTTATTATTTTTCAACTCCTTTCTCACGCCTCCTAGGAGTCTTAACCTACAAGAAGTTACATGATTTCCATATCTAGAAGGAAAACTTCATAACTAAAATCCTGCATAGAGGACAAAATTAAGGTGGACGTGTGGTAGAACCCGTAAAGATAAAATTAGGAATGAAAGAATTAGGAAATACTTAGGTCTAGCGCCCATACAGGACAAAATTAGATAAATGCGTTTAACTTGGTTTGGTCACGTGCGGAGGAAACCAAACACGGCATCAATTAGAAAATGTCTAGATTGGCAAGTTAATGGAGGGTGTAGACGGAGGGGGCGACCATTGAAAACTTGGATGAAGACAGTGAATGTAGACATCCTAGAGCTTGGATTAGGCGAGGATATGTGGGAAGACCGCATTGCTTGGAGAACCAAAATCTATGTAGCCGATCCCGAAATATCGGGAATGGGGATGATGAGACCTTTACGAGATTAGAAAATATTATGCCACTGTAAAATGTAAATTAATGCAATAAAATGCTATCCATTATTAAATTGAAAGCCTTTCAAAGTTGGTCGACAGACGGATTGGTCCTTATCCCAGTAGTATAAAACTTGATCTCTTAAAAGAAACTATCAACAAATATAATGAAAAGATATATACAAAAACAAATAAAAGAATTCTTGCTCAATTCACAAATTATTTTGACTTTCGAACAAAAAGGACATACACATTTAGCTTTGTTTGATGTAAAGAAAGAAATACGGGGAATAGGATCTTGTTTCCGTAGGAGTTCCCCATGTAACTTCTTGGGGGGGAGCAAAGAAGTGATACCCAAGGAAGTTAGTTGAAATCTAGCTTTTTAAGTCACGTGATGATCATGTTCCAAGGAATTTAATTTGCAATCAAATTGTAGAACTTGAGTCCAATTCCACTAAAACGCTACATTTCTCCCAAATCCAGTAAATCCTAGTTAAATCAAACACAACCTTAGTTTTACATATGCAAAAAACTCAACTGAACAAAAGAGTTGTAGATCATGGGATTCTCTAACAGAGAAAGTGATTTCCTGGGGAGAAAATCACAACTATCTAGAATCAAACACAAAGTATAAAGTAGATGAAGCAAGCTTGGTCTTATACACCAAAACATTCAAAAAATACAAAAACAAGAGATACTAAGTTCCCATATATAGAGTTAACTAGTGAAATGGGCTTTGGTATATCCAAGGATGCATGGACACGGACATGCGCGTCGTGTCGGATACAGACACGCCGACTCGATAATTTGTGAAAAACTAAGACTCGGGAACACATTGACATGTCATACTATTTTTTAATAAGACATAAAAAGAAACAATAATTTAATAAAGTGTCTTCCTAAAGTATCTTGAAGAAAACACTTTGTTGTAAAAAAAAAAAAAAAAAAAGTTATTGTAGAGAAGAAGTAGAGGAGAGAAGAAGCAAATGAGAGAAGAAGAAACATAGACTAACTTTATGCTTTAGTGACTTTTTGCCCTATTTGTCTTAAATCGCAATTGAAAGAGTCATTTACTTCAAATAGATCAACAACCATTGAATTAGGTGGTTATTTGCAAACATCTAAAAAGTAAAAAATTAAACAAAGTTGGGTCGAGTCTTGACTGTGTCCTAACCAAGTTCCAGGTGTATCGGAGGTGTGTCCGACACGTCTGTCAAACACCTACTAACACGTTGACCAAGTGTCCGACGCGTGTCGAGCGAGTGTCGGTGTCGGATACGGATACGACAAGTTTTCCAAAGAGTCTGTGCTTCCTTCGGTATATCTGATGAGTGACTGCACTACACAGAATATACAGTTTTAGACTATCGAGATAGAATATGTAACACACATACTTACCAATCTTACTATCACCTTCATCCCTGATATCTATTTCATCAGATACTTCTCCAGAAAGCTTCAATTGGTTCCCAAAGTGCTCAAAACCTTCAAGAATACCTGAGGTGGCCTCCTCTGAAGGGCTTGAATCTAAACTTGAGTTTACTATCCCTTTCTCAAATTCTGGTTCTCGAACCTCAAGCCTTGTTTCAATATCTAATACTGCACCACCAGAATATTCAATGTCCATTTCCATGGCCCACACCTCATTCATATCCATCGGAAGAACCCTCATACTATGAATATAAGGTGGAAGAGACCCAACATCTAAACCAGTACAGGTGACTCCACCAATATAACCGGGGGTCCTCATATTTGAAAGTGTTCTCTGCAAATAACAAATAAAGAGCGTCAATACTACCAAAATAAGTATATGAACACAGGCACACACTTTCCCATCACAATCTTTAGATTACAATAATATGATCAGCATCCTGACATGATACAAACACCATTGTATAACAACTAAGAAGTGAAACAAATCAGTATTCTTCCAAAATGTTATGGAAACTATGAATATTTCAAGGACCATCTCAAGTCACAACTAAGTCAAACTTATGAGTTCTGATCAAGCAATGGAACATGAAAACTAATTCTTATTGGGAGAGGGGAAAAACCAGCCCCCAGTTTATTGTCAAGTGGTGACTATTGCACAACTAATAATGAAACAAAATGAGTGTCTAATAATACAGAACCGCAAGTCAATACCATGGATTCTTATCGAGCCCATATCAACGGTTTAGAAATTGCTCATATTCCATTGGAGATCTCATGGATATACAGATGGTTAATGCCAATGATCAAACGGAGAAGGGAGCATCAATGAAATAAGTCAATAACTATGCCTCAAGGAGTCCAAGGACTCCACTATAAGCCAAAAGAAACAATGGATGGATGGCAGCATTAGCATGGAAACATTCAGTATTAATGCCAAGAGATAGAATGCAGTAACCAATTTCACTAACTTGATTTAGTATAAAGGAGGCAAAGATTAGGGTGGTATCTTCTCAATCAAATTAGGAAGGAAATTTTGTAATACAAACCAGATCTATGCCTCGAGGAGCAAAATGTTGGATGAAAGATAAATTTGATCAAAGATTGAACACAAATGAAACAGGTTGTCGAGATGGAAAGTGAGATAAATAATAGTCTCATAAAGAGCATATTCACAAAAGCCTCAATACGCCAAACAATAAAGAGAATAAATAAGATTTACACAGAATGACAGCAACAACTAGAATGAGCGTGCAAGTTGAAGGATCTATAAGGTGAAGGCAAGAAGGGTCCTCGATTGAGTTAGAAATGGCATATGAGAAAACCAAAAAATATTAGTAAAGGGGAATTAAGACCAATAAGACATAAGTGAGAATGAATATGCCGATTTAATGTTGCCTTCAAAAGGAATGTTGCCTTCAAAAGGTAAGTATAGTTATCGATACAGACTTAACTCCAGTTACATTCTTGGAAGATACGAGCACAAGTACAAACTTATTTCAGTTAATGAGTGTTGGTCGGTCTGGTTGCACTAATTGATGTATCCCACCTCAGCAACACATATTTTTCATAAATTTATCTGAAAGTTTAAAAAAAAAAAAAAAAAAAAAAAACCAACAACAACAACAACAATAATAATAATAATAATATAACATGAAAAACAGAATCTGTGGAATATCAAGATTTTTTTTAATCTCTCTGGCACAGTGGTTGGTGAGCCATGAACTTGAATGCTACTTATTTCTGTTACCAACACCACCTGATAATCAAAAGTTAAGCTAACACTGCAATGCAAGAGAAGTATTAAATCATTACAACCTGAATCCGTGCTTGGATGGCGCTTTTCAAGTCAGTATTTCTTTTGGCATCAAAGAAAAGCCGCAACATCAACAAATTCCAACAGACTGCTCCCTCATCACTAGCAATTTTGTCATCAACATCTGCATCAGAGTTGACTGAGAACTGACTTTGGCTTCCAGAATGGCTAAATGCTGATGGTAATGATTGAGCTGTATCTTCATCCAAGTGACCATTGGTAGCCTTTTCAATTGAAATAGGTTTTACAGATGCAGGAGCTGATAATAAATCATGGGCTGACCGTGACTTTTCACCCATCTTTCTCTCTTCGCGAATAGACAATGAAGTGACACCTGCCTTGTTATCTATACCTGTCTTATTAGACTTTTTTCCAAGCTTTTTAAGAAAAAGACGAACTTTTGAAGAAGGTCCATCAAGCCTTGTGCTCCTATCTGTTGGCTCACGGATAACCCTGGTGGAAGGTTTCATGAATGAAGGGTATCCTGAATTTAAAGATGTAAGGTAATCACCGAACTCTTTGCTCATTTTAGCGTACCAATTTTGTCTTTCACTGTCAACACTAGATGCCAAACGGAGGGCTTTACTCCATGATTCCTTCTCCCATGAAGTCTCAAAATATAAATAACAAGTTTGGCTTCCATTGTAGATTACAGAATTTCTGCTTTCAACTTTAATAGGGTACCTTTTGGACCTATATAAGTCCACAAGTAAATGAAAAAAAGTTAGACACCCAAATCTGAAACTGAGAGGATAAATTGTTTATTTTAGTTGGTTGCATGTATTGCAGAAGGTCAATACCTCTTGCCATTATTTTGTGGTAAACACGAGCTTTCCTATCTTCTATAGTATAAACAATGTCTTTTTTCCCTTGTCCTTGTGGGTCAAGTAGTATAGAAGTGATATAATTAGGAATATATTTAATTAATTTTGATTAAATTATTTTATTTACTAGTTGGATTGGGTATGTAAGTCCATTTAGGAGATGGGGATTGATTAAGAAATTGGGGGTTACTTGAATATCTAGCACGGAGTGGTTACAAAAAAGGGCCTAAGGCCATTCAATGTAGTTCAACATTGATGAAATTCAAAACTCCTTTGACAGATATATGTTTTAGCTTAATTTATTATTTTATTTAATTGTCAACAATTTTCCTTTATTTTTTTAGCGTTCATTATCTGGCACCAGAGCTAACTTGGAAGAAGACGTTTGAGAAAAACATAATTAGAGAAAGAGAAGAGAGAGTCTGACAAACAGTGGAGGGAAGAAAAATCAATAGGGAAGATGTGGATAAAAGAATAAGAGAGGTTTCGGAAGAGAGAATGAGAGATCAAAGAGAATATGAGAGGGGTGGCGATGTTCAAACAACCTCCATAACCATTGTGTCAGTAGCTAGTAACCACCGTCAGGCAGCCAGCCAAACCCTACCTGTGACTGACTGATCAACACCACCTCTATGCCACAAGGCCTGGCAAGCCAATCACTGTCGTTACAGGGTTTTGCCGACCCTACCAACCAACACCTCCTCTTCGTTCGTCCTCCAAACCTTGTGGGGGTCGAGTTATTCACAACATGTCATGTTGTTAGGTGGTTTAACAAACCGAACCTTATCTACCCCTATTTCACCTACCCACATCAACCATCCGGTTGTTGCAAAGGGAGACAATCTCAACGAGCCCCTTCACCAAAATCCCTATTACTAAATCCTCTCCTGTAAAATTCTCTCCTCTCTTGTAACAGGCACTCCAACACTCCTACATGTCCTAGTACTTGGCTCTTTTTGTGACACTTTTTGGACTACTTGACTCATTTTGTAACAATTCTTGGACAAATTTGAAGGTAGCATGTAAAGGCACATGTTTCACCCAACATTCAAAGATTGACCTTGTCTTGATGGGTACATTATATGAATATTTCTTGTTTGTTGCGACTTAATTGTTTGGGCATTGTGAGCAACTTTGGAGATAAATTTTGAAGCCGATATACACCTTGTTTGGCATGTTTTCACGGGATTGGTTCGATTGATTGGATTCTCCACTTTAAGCTTGTGAACAAGCTTCTTCAACTAAGGAGGATGATAGAATTAGAAATATAATTAATTTACTTGTTGGGTTGGACCTCTAGCCCATAGTTAACAATTTAAGAATTCGGGCTTGATTAAGAAATTAGGGACCGGTTATAAATAAGGCCTTATGGCCAGTGATGAAATTGAAAAATCCTTTGAGAGATTTATGTGTAGCTTCATTACTGTTTTATTTATTATCAAGCAATCTCCTTCTTATTAGATTAGTTGTTTATTGTTTTAGAGGTCATTAAAAAGATTATCACTTCATGCATCAATGCTCAATGCCATGTGACTGTTACTACATCAAAAAAACAAGTGAAAAGAAATATAAAATTATCATACTAATGACAAATTATAATAAAAAATAATTAATAACAAGAATAAGATTTTAGGCATAGTTGTCCCAATCTTAAGACACACACAATACGTATTTCCATATTTATTGTATCTAAGCCACATCCATACATTCCTGCATCGTCCTTGTTTTCTGCTTAATGCCCCTTAGTCTTTGTTTTTCTATTTCTCCAGTGATCCTCTCACTCACTAGCTCCTCTCCTCTTGTATTATTGGTCAATAATTATTCTATAGCCCCTTGGTTTTTATTGATTAAGAAAAAAGTTTCCTAAGCTATCTATAACATAAAAGCAAATTCTTAAGCCCTAACATAAAAGCAAATTCCCAAGCAACTAAATATTTATTAAAAAAGAATTTGAGAAATCTTGATTAAAAGTATCAAATATTAAGAAAGTCTGATATACTAAAAATAAGAGTACATTTCATATTTATTAAAAAATATTAAAATCTGAAATTTATGAAAACAATAGAAATATTGATATTTTTGGATCTCCTGAATCAGTATGATATACCAATACAAGGACGACGCAGGGATGTATCATCTTTGTACAAGTGACTCGAAAGAATTGATGGATGACATATATATCTAGGTGTTTTATGGAACCTCCTTGTTCGAATAAGTCTTGTTTATGTACTTCATATGCTTATATATTTGCTACATATTTTTATATTACACTTAATATATTTTGGTATGCATATGTTAAATTTACGTTTCCGATACATGACACGATAAACTTTTCAATAACTGCGATTATAGGTGCTCAACATAAATTTTGCAGAACTTACCACTTCCTAGTGGCAAGATTTGTAGCTGAAACAGATGATATTGTGCAGCCCATAAGGCGAATAGTTGTTATAGAGTCATCTTGATCTTTTAGAATGAGGGACTTATCTCCGAGTTTTGCATGTTTCTTAACAGGAAAAACCTCAACGATTTCCTTTGTGCTCTTTTGTTCCTTAGATACTTTATCCTCAAACCACACTTTAGGGACCTTTTCTGGTTCTAATATCCAAATTACCCCCTGAGATCACACGAAAATAGATATGTAACAAGATTAATGCATTGAGGTAGAATAAGAAGGAACACAAAACTGTGCCAAATTTATAAGCATGAACTGACACGGCACATGCAAGTTAGTGATAAAGGCATTCTCAACAGAAAGGTAAAACATGCAAGTACGTAAATAATAGGAATGCAATGCAGGAATGACAATGCTTCATCATCATCCTGCTGGTAGCAAGTACCACTAATTGTTAATAGAATAATCAAACCATTAGAAACAGAAAAGATGACAAAGGGATACTCTTACTCCAATTTTGATTGCCATCAATATTGAACGATTACCTCTAATAGCTAATAGTAGGCTGTAGGTGAAAAGATCACCAGTCCTGGCATATCTAATCTCCTGTTTTCTGATAACACTCTGTTTGCTTTTATTAGGTTTATCAGGAGGTATCAAGTTAATGTAGATACCTATTATATGGTCTAGGAGGTACCAAGTTAATGTAGATACCTATATATGGTCTGAGACAGTTATTCTTCCCTCTTTCACTATAAAATATGGTCTTGCCATACTCCAGTGTTTATATGATTGAAGCCATCTGAAGCTTTCCTATTAATGTGGCCAAGAGGTAGATAAAGTTATGGAGAACATCATGGAGCTGTGAAAAATAGGAAAAAAAAACTTTTTATTATACAGCGAACAAAATTTACAGAATATAAAAGAAAATTTGACTGAGGTAAAGGACTTTGCTGTAGGATACAAAGTTTCCACAGTGACAAGAAAAAATCAAAATTTGTATCCTCAACACAATGTTAATGGATGCGCAATGCCACGAGAAGACCAAGACATCCATGATAACCACTTGATACAGGAGTATCTTCCTTTTGGAGCTTAGTGATTAAGGAAGTTTCCTTGTTGGACAAGATTTTCCTTGAACAATTAGGACAAGGAAAGTTATACATAAATCTCTGGAAGGTTTCTAATTCCATTTCTGTTTAAAGCCCTACTTGCGAGACAAGGAAAGTGATATGGAAACACTTTCTCATTAGGAAACAAGAAAGTTCTTCTTGAGGGACGAGGAAAGTAATATGAAAATATTTTCCTATTAGGAGTAGGCTTTCCTTGTTTGGTTTGGACTTGTTTAGCTATATATAGTGTCTTTCCATGTAGATTCAAGGCATCCAAGAATCCATGAAATCCAAGAGATCAAAGAATCAAAGGATCCAAAATTTCAATGTCAGAGATGTAAACTCAGAGCTTGTTCAACTCTTGAGAGAGAGTCAAGAGAGTTTGTTCTTGAGAGGTAGGAGTCTCGAGAGTTTGTTCTTGAGAGGTTGGAGCCTCGACAGCATTGTAAACTTTGTTAGTTTTTTTAGCAAAGGTTGAAGCCTCAAGAGTGTTTGTTCTTGAGAGATTGTGATCCAGGAAAATAGCCTCTCAACAAGTTTGTTCTTGAGAGAAAGTTGTCACCTTTGTTGATTGATAAGAAAACAAAGGTTGTGATAAAAATGTCTTCTTTTTTATTTTTTCGCATATACTCTGAATTGGTTGCATATCACCACTATTGGATCCAAGACAAAACAAAAAGGTGTTGAGCTTTTGACTAAAACAACAGCGAATCCCATTTTCGGGTTCTGGCTCTAACAACAATTGATGATGCCTCAAATCATGGGTGGTGATCCTCCCGTGACGTTCGCAGAGTAGCCAAGACCATCTCATGTGCCTAGTATTAAGCTCCAACTTCCAATCTCATTATTCCAACCGCAAACGTATTTCAATATGAGGAAACTTGATTCAGAATCAACCTGTCTAACAAATTGACAGTGGTAAAATTATGGGCTTTACAAATGGCTAGGAGTCTACAACTTCCTCAGTAAGGTTATGCCATAAATAGTCTTGACCTATGTAACAATGATACGTCATTTTCAAACACATTTCCAGGACAACCGGAAATTTGTTGGGTACTTCAATCGAAACAAATATTACAAGCATACCATGGAAAGTTAGTAGTACATGTTTAGCAATATGGATCTATACTATACATGTCACCATATTGTTTTTTTTTTTTGGCCGGCGTGTCCGACACCAACAATTGTGTCCATATCACACTCTCTGGGAAAGGGTAGATAAGAACTCCAAGATAGAAAAAGAATCTTGAAGCAGCCTAACTGAAGCATCATAAAAGATCTTGCAGAGCTTGGTAGTTCCTGCCTTGAAGCTGGAAGGTGGCAGCCACCTGAAAGAGCTTCAGCAGGCAATTCTGCAAAAGACATTGATAGGATAACCTGATCATTTTCCCGCTTAACAAGTAAACTCAAGGCAATACTGATACACGATCTTGTCAAGAACCAGGGCTAAATGTGGTTGCCACCTATGATACTACTCCACATATGAATGCTAAAAATGGAAAGCATAGCTGACTCCTTGAGCAGTATGCTAAAACTCAATAAAAGCTATCAAAGCAAGACTCGTGCATCTGGTTGGACTGGTTACAAGGCTGATAAGTTCTTAGTTTCTTCTATGTCATTTTTCTGGAACCACCTTATGCTTATAGAATCCACATAACTGACTCTCCAAACTTCCAATCAGATGAGCAGATTTGAGATCTCAAGCCCCACCAACTGGTGTTGTCTTTTCCACATAGGTGCCTCTTCTCAAGAAATTCTGACCCAAGAATCTTAAGAAAGAGATGCAGAAACTAAAGAACAACAGGTGCTCATCCTCAAGAGAGACCTTTGGAACCAAAGAAACGTAACTATGGTTATTGCTTGTCCACCATCCCATATATCCAGGTTGATGACGATCAGGACAAACGGCATTGGGGTGGACGTGAGTCCAAATATTCTGTCAAGGAATGGTATGAAGTTGTGACCCCTGTGGACATCCATTCCCCAACTGACCAGAGATTTAGCAATCTGCACAACATCATTTGGAGCAAGAAAGTCCCTCTCAAAGCCTCTTTTCTCCTTTGGACAGTCCTCCAGGGAAGAATCTTGACAATGATTCTTAAGTGAGGTTTAGTAATCCTAAACCATTGTGGCCTCTGTGGTATTCAGGCAGAGACAGTTGATCATGGTTTGATCATGTGATGCTTCGTTGCAGCCTCTCCAGAGCTCTTTGGAAGAAAGTCTTATCTGAATCCCAGATTAAAGCTCTTTCCACAACCTCATTCCTCAGCTAGACAGAGCTTTGGGCTACATCCAACGCTGTAATCTCAACCCTTGGAAGATAGGCACAAGATAGACTCCTTCATTCCCTAGTGTGGGTGATTTAGAGTAAATGGAACAACACAATCTTTAGAAATATCCTCAAGTCTTTAGATACCCCGTGGATAGATACTAAAATTCCATGGATGTGGAGTAGCACTTGGGGTATTTTCAGTGGCTGGTTAGGTTTTTTTTTTTTTTTTTTTTCCAATTAGCTCTCCTTTTTTTATTTAATATATAACACTTTCTGTTTTATTGATGAAAAAAAGTTTTTTTATAGGTAAAATCTATTGATAATCACCATGCTGATTACAATATTTAAGCCTTAATCTATAAGACCCCATCACTATCAAATCCTAATTAACATACAAAGATTCAAAGAAAATTCCTTTAAGCGGGGAAATGAGACACCCAAACACAAAGAGTAAGAAGAATCTCCATCTTTACCACTTCCACCATTGACGCCTTATCGGTGAAGACTTAGTTGTTATGCATAAAGTAAATGGAAGCAACTTCCATAAGATTTTTCCTATTTGAGACAAATGTTTTGAGGTACTCCAAGTTTTCAACAAGTCCTCTATAGTTCCCGTTAGTACCCAATGTAATATGAATAAACCTAGGAAATACATCCATACCTTGTAGACCTACCTGCAATGGATATGAAGTGCACACAACTCCCCTGAAATGCACAAACTACAATCCACCCCAATCCATGAAAGCTGGCTCATTTGGGTGATTGTTTGGGTTCCAAGTCAAAGGAGGCACTTTATCCCTATTTTGCAGTATGTTGATGATACAATTATGTTTCTTGAGTAATCAACAGACCAAACCAGGACCACTCGATCCATTCTTCTATGGTTTGAAGTTGTGTTGGGCTTCAAGGTGAACTTCACTAATCTTTTATATCCAGTTGGTGTTATTCCGTACTTATAAGAGCTTGCTAGAGTTCTTAGTTGCCCAAACAGGTTCATTACTTTCAAAATATTTGGTCTTCCATTGGGGTTCGGGTACAAAGGGCCAACAAGCAGGGGGAGTAGTTGAATGTATAAGGAATAGATTGGCAATTAAGTAGTGGAATGTATAAGGAATAGATTGGCAGATTGAAAAAAAAAGATACATCTCAAGGCTGGAGGGTTACATTGATTAAAAGCACCTTATCTAGTATCCCCATTTTTCTAATGTCAACCACCGCCATTCCAGTTTCTGTGGCAAATGAGATTGAGAGGATATTCAAGGACTTTTTGTCGGGCACCACAACTTCGTCTAGGAAATACCATTTGCACACTCTAGCTAGGTATCATCTGAAAAGTTTGGGCTGCAACAGTTTGGGTGGAACACCAATTCTCTCTATCAACACCATATGGTTGTGCAAAGTGGTGTGCGATAATGAATCTATACAACAATTTACTAATCACATATCCTATGAGGTAAACAATGGGGAAAGGGTGGATTTTTTTAACAACATTTCAATTGGTGATAAACCATTGAAACACACATCCGGCTCTTGCAACAAAGTAGGCCAGGTCACACGGTTCGTAAGAAGGGAAGGGAAGGGAAATTAGGGAACAATCATATGTTCTTGCACCAAGAAAGGGATTGAGAGATTACGACGCAGCTAGAAATATCCCACTCATTGAAAAACTTTGGAAGAAGCAACTGAATTCATTACCCGATGCACGGGTTTGGGATTCTAAATCTCGTTCAGTTAAAACTTAGAAGTCATGCTATGACCTGCTCACTGTTCAATTACATTCTCCCCAAAGCCTGCTCCATGTCTTAGAAAAACGTGTGAGGCTTACGCTTTGGGGAGCAAGTAATTGAACAGTTAAACCTTGAAGCTCCCCAAAGCCTGTTCTAATTGGTGTACATGTCCTATGCTCCTCAACCCAAAAGACAAAAATCAAAAGTTAAAGTTTAAAGAGTCTATACATACACATCTAAATAACATTGTCCAATGTATAAGCTAATCAATTTTTCATGCATAATAATTGTATATGCATGGTCTATTATTCAACATTAGGGAACAGAGAAATTCTAAAGTGGCACATGGATAATTCTTCAAACCAGCAATTAATCGTATGGGGTATGAACCTAAAAGTCCCATAGGAGCAAATGTTTTTTTGGGTGTGATAACAACACACGTGATGAACTTTGTTACATAATTTATAAATTCATTCAAAATAATTGAAAACAACAAATCAATAAAGAGCAAAAAGAAAACTGGAATGGGAGTTTGAGGGAAAGAAAAGAACAGAACAGACCTGTTTTTTATAGCAGAAGGAGAGGGATTGTTGTGGATCAGGATCAGAAGGAACTTTTTGAGACCCTTTGTTGGTTTTCTTCAATAACCAATTCCATGCGAAGTAGAGGGCCACAAGTTCGGCAACGATGATCACCACAACCCCAGACACAAAACTCACCAATAGACCAAACATTTTCCTTCTTCGAGATCAAAATCTATCGGAAACTCTCTTTCAAAAGAAGAAAGAAGTAAAGGGGTCCAGAATTGGATGCTAAACACGAAAAACCAAGATTCGATTTTGAGAATCGATTCTAAGAAGAATAATATAACGGAAAAGGATGTAAAAGAATTGAAATTAATGACGAAGGAATAATAACAAGTTGCATACAGTGATAGAAGAGCTGAGAGAGAGGGAGGGAGAGTGAATAAAAAGAAGAAGAGATTGGAAGAAGAGGCAAGCCGTTTGTTCGTATAATTTTTGAGAAATGCTACGAAACCATGTTTTGTAAACATGTTTTGCAACCAGGATGACGTGTCATGATTTGGAAAGAATGATGAAATCTCCGAAGATTTTATGTGTATCTCAAAATTGTAAAAAAACTTCTTTAACGATGCCACATCATCATGGTTACGAAACATGTTTACAAAACATGGTTTCCTAGCCTCACTCTTTTTTTTTACACCATTGTTTCCTGCTTCCACACGCTTTTGCTTCTTTTGAGGGATAACAAATAAATAAAGAGCTTAGAATTTTACAAAAAAAAATTTACTTTTATATGCAAAAATATTTTGGAGAGATTAACCAGTGTATAGGCACGACCACACACTTTTCACGTAGCATGTATGTGTCTATGGCACGGTGTCATGTCTTCGGTATGCCACCCTAGTCGTCGCGTCGTGCTTTCTACACTCCACATCATCATGTTTGCTCTATTTGAAAATGAAGTTTAGTTGGGTGATTAGGAACAATCCCAACACCAAAAATTGACAGTTTTGATCAATTGAAAAGAAAATATAAACCCAATCATAGTGCATCCACGTGACATTTGACTGATTTATTACTACATTACCAAATAGCAGGAATTCAAAATCAAGAGCATAAAAGAACTTGAAACAATCAGCAGAGCTGCTAATTTTTATTGTAAAAAGTATGAAATGTGGAAGGCAAAATGAAAAAATAAAAATGTTAAATATAAGTAGTTTATAGCTAATTAGGGACTTCAAATAAATTATGTTAGGAGCTTGGGTATAATTAATCAATGCTTGATAGATAATGGTTTTTATTGTAAAAAGTATAAAATGTAAAGGGCAAAATGGAAAAGCCAAAAGTTAGATGTAATTGTTTATTTATAGTTTATAGCTAATCCAAGGGTTCAAATAAATTTTGTTAGGGGCTTTGGTATAATTAACGGTTATTTTCCATTTGGCCCCTATTAGTTTATGACTATTTCTATTTGGTCCCTATTAATTCTTTTATCTTAGTCTAACACCCATGATTCCATCAAATTTTTTCAAAAAGACCAACTTACAATGCATGTGTTTTGCACATATTTTTACTAAAGCCACATAAATTATGTTGCTTGATGATCATGTTTGATCCAACGGGTAGAAAAATAGCATTTAGGTCTATTTTATATATTAATTTTTTAACAAAAAGGGTGTCAATTAAAAGCTATATACAAACTTAAATCATATGCAAACGTTTTACTAAAATCACATAAATCATGTTATTTGATGATCATGTTTATTCAAAGGCTAGGAAAATAACATTTGGATCTATTTTTTTATTTTAAATTTTTTAACAAAGAATATGGGTGTCATTTAAAAATTATATACAAACTAAATCATATGCACATATTATACTAAAATCACATAAATCATGTTGTTTGATGATCATGTTTGATCCAACGACTAGGAAAATAGCATTAGGGTCTATTTTTTATTTTAATTTTCTTAACAAAAAAAATGGGTGCCAATTAAAAGTTATATAAAAACCTAAATCATATGTACATGTTTTACTAAAATCACATAAATCATGTTTAATCAAACGGCTAGGAAAATAGCATTTGGATATACTTTTTAATTTAATTTTTTAACAAAGAAGATTGGTGTCAATTAAAAATTATATACAAACCTAAATCATATGCACATGTTTTACTAAAATCACATAAATTTAAAAAAAAAATATCCAAATGTTATTTTCTTAGCCGTTGAATCAAACATGATCATCAAGAAATATGATTTATATGATTTTAGTAAAAACATGTGCAAAGCACATGCAGGGTAAGTTGGTCTTTTTTTAAAAATTGGATGGAATTTGTCAGTCAACGTAGTTGAGCACGCGGTAATGGGTGTTAGACTAGGATAAAAAAAAAATTAATGGAGGCCAAATATGAATAGTCATCAACTAATGGGGGCCAAATGGAAAATAACCTTATAATTAATTAATATTTGAGCGGGGCTAAAATGTTACATTAGCTGAGATAAGCTCAGTCATAATCTTGGTCGAGATTTTCTAAACTTTATTGAAAGCTTTGATCATTAAGTAATTTAATCTAGCTTGATTGTGATTTCCCACAAAATGTTTTGTCATAGGAAAAATAATTCACATTACTTTGGTCCACACAGTGATCAATCATAATTTTGACATGTGTCATGGTATTAACGTAACCATCCGACAACTCATAGCTACAAAGCTCAACAAGGCCATGGGAACCTTTAATCCCAATCTAGATCTCACTTTTATGGTGTTAACCAACAGGCTTAAGGGAGATACAATGTCAAAGCTCGTTCCAAATCTAACTAAAAGGCCCAAAAAAACCTTGTTGGATCATATTTGACCCACTATACCACCTTTCACACTCGATAAAGGATATTATCTCCCCACCACCTCTGCCATTATTAGCACCATATCCATTGCAAATATCATTGGCGCGTCGCTAGCGTTGCAGTGTAAAAAGACCTTGGAAGCCACTGGTTAGACGCAGCAGAGTTCAGCGACTCAAAGTTCGTCTGTAGGTGGAGAAAGCTTCCTTTCTCTCTATATTTGAATGTAATTACCTAATACTACCATACTTGAATAACCCCCAAATTCTTCCCCCACCCACTAAATCATTCCTCACCACCTGATGTCATCGTTGCCATCGAATCCAAACCTCCACCACCATCCAATTTTCTCAACAACTTCAATGTAAATCAAATCCACCTAACACCTTCAAATGTAAAAGCCAACCCACCTTCAATTAGCGTGTTTGGAGAGGAGATCAACCATGGAATTGAAAAGAGGAAGGGGGAGGGGAGGGGAGGGGATTCCCATGGTGAGAGGATAATGAGATAGAGGGTTTGTGAGGAAGAAGAGAAACACTAATCTGCAGTGAGAAGAGATGAGATTGGGTAGGGGGAAGTGGAGATCTGAGATTCAAGTGAGAAGAGGAAGAAGAAATTAAAAATATGGGCAAAGGCTTTTTCGAAATTCAAAAGATGATGGACTTACTAAATGAACAGTGAAATCCAATTTTAGTTATATTAGGGTAATTAATGGGGTCTAGGCCTTGCCATCGACAAGAAAAATACTTAAGGGTTATTAATTATGTTTTATTTTACATGCTAAAATAATTAGGAACATCAATTGTGGCGGAATCACTCTTCAAGCAATCCCCTCACCTATATCACTCTTCAAGCATTCCCCTCACCTATGTTGTGTAAAAATTACAAGTACCTAGTGGGATTCAATTCCACTTATGGAATAAGGAACAAAGCCCATCTCTCTTAAACTTTATCTCAAAATTCTTGATTAACACCAAAACATAAAGTATGTACTATACAAAACTTTATATTACCCTAATAAAACTCTTACCATTAAAAGATTTAATAGACGTAATACACCATACCATGGTATGTGACTAAAGCATATCCTTAGTATAACCCGAGCAATAGTTACCCAAACACAAGCCACATTATCTTTGCCCGAATCCGTGATCGTTATTCTTGTTATCTGGTGGTGATATTTGTGGTTATAGGTGTGCAACTTGGATGAGGCGGGTAGCTACTTTGTCAGCGTCAATCCAACTGGAAGCAAGTCCAAGGGGATCAAATCCTTGTGGTGTTTTGGCATCAAAAGCACATCCACCAGGTTAGTTAGCAATTATTTTTGCAAAGTTTCACATTTAAATAGTATAATATGATAGAAATGATCCACAATGATCCAATTTCAATTTTGGGTTCTTAGTTAGGACCCAATCGATTATCAGTTGTAGTTCAAGGCTATTTGCTTGTGTATTCTTCATCAACGGCTCTTCCAAGAGTTCAACAGCTCTCTCTCAAATCTCTAGTGTGAGTTCAAATATCCTTCTCCTCAAGATCAACAACAACTCCTTTCCCTCTCTTAGACCCACTACTTTAACAACTCATCCATCTAGATTCGTAACAACGTCTCTCTCCACAATATGTTTTCTCTCTCAAACCTCTATATTTTTCCTCTTTTTTGTGTATGAGAGAGAGTTTAGAAACATGTTAGGGTGGTGAAGAAGTAATAAATAAATTATTAATATTTATATTTATTTAATTAGATGGGTATTACACTAACCAATTTTGATTGGTTTCAACATGTCTTATACCCAATGGGTTTGAAGAATTTTTCCATTTTATTTTTGTCATAGATCAAGCTAAGAAGTTTCAAGTTAATGCTTGTTTCTAGTTTCAATATTTTTTTTGTTATTGATAAAATATAAAATAATGGAAATGTTGTAATATTTGATGGTAAAAAGTGGTCCACAAACATATTTTGGGTACCCTGGCGCAAATGTTTCAATCTATCATGTTCAGACCAAGGTCAGATTATGAGTATGAAAAAAGTTTATTTATCTAAGCAGAAAATTAATGTAGAACTAAAGTGAACATTGTTTACTGTAAACGTTAAGATAAACTAGCTATTGTGGCCAGAGGGATATTAGATGACCATTACTCTAATGATTTTGAGCTAATGTCTCTCAATAATTTACACTGGTGTTCTAAAAACAGCCTAGGCGGCTCCTAGCGTCCGAGAGATGTCCGGATTATAAGCTAAGTGTAAGGGAAATCGGCTTGGCGCCTAGGCGGGATCTGGGCGACAATGAGGTGGTTGGATAGGCTAGGCACGTCTAAGACTCGGCGGGTTAGGTCCTCTCCTCTCCAATTCAATCTAGGGTTTCAAAGCAGTGGAATAAAAGAAGAAGAATAAGAAGAGAGTACCTGGGTCGACATCACATCTGCTCCGATCATCTCTCGTCTCTACCTTTGATTTCTCTCAATGGGTTTAATCGGCCAGAGTCACCCCTTTCCTCCTCTCTAATCTCTCTCAGTGGGTTTATTCCTCCAGCGCCAACTTTAGCATCAGGTAATTTACTATTCAGACTTGTTTCCAATTACAAATCTTATTGCATTAAGTTTCATGTTTATGATTTATACTCATTTTATTGTGAATTTTTTATTTTTCCTGTCAAAGGAAGAGTTGATGCAAAGGAGTTGTTTCGTTTGTACGTCATTCCATGGATTCAAGATAAGCGTTTACATCTGCTTGAATCCTACAAACTAGACAAGGCAAATATCTGATTTGTACATTGTTTCAGACTATAAAAGTCATACTTTTCCTTTGATTAGTTAGGTATGATATTTTTTCAGAAAACCAAAACTTTACAGTATGTAAAGTGTTATCTAAAGTAGATGCATAATAGTAACTAAAAATTCAAGCCATATATGTTACCGCACCTGGGTTTAGAAGAGCACTCACAATCCACAAAAATCTTATCTAAAGTCTGTGAGTGCATTGATATTATTGTTTAGATGTCTGATACACACGTCAGTATTGTTGTATATAAGGAACTAAGTTACTCTAAATTTTGATTATCTATTAGCATGGTGATTGCTCATGTATGTTGGTTTAGTTGCTACACCATTCTTGCAAGTCGTTACTTATGCGACAAGGAATTTCGCTGCTATGTCAGAGGTGGATCCGAACAACTTAATGTCTTCAAACATGGTTCAAATGATGTAGGATGTGAGTTTGCTTTATTGGCGAATCTGAACAACTTAGATAAATTGAAGTGTAAGTTGTGTGGGAAAATAATAAGTGGTTGGATATACAGAATGAAGCCACACATAGCCAACATAAAGGGAAATGTAGCCAAGTGCATGAAATCTTCAGATGATGATAAATCCACATGTAAAGCCGCTAAAGAAAGAGCAAAAAATAAGAAGATGCAAATTAAACGAAAAGAAGAGGAAGCAAGGGAAGAAGTTCAACTTCAAAAATTGAAGAAGGAGATGAAGATATTGAAGTTGTAGGGTCAAGGAAAAGACTGCATTTCTTACATCCTCCATCAATCCCGATTCTTCAATGGATGGAAACAAGAAGATACGACAACAAAATATTAATGATGCACTTTGAAAGCAAAAAACACATCAAGTGCATCAATGGTTGGCTCGATGTGTGCATGAAGCCGGTATTCCTTTTCATGCTATTGATAATGATAACTTTCAAAATTTTGTGGGGCTGGGTTGCCAACCTCCCAGCCAATACCTATTAAGTGAGCCATTATTGAAAAGAAGAGGTTGAGAAAACTAAAAAGTCACTTAAGAAGCAAGAAGAAGAGTGGGCAAAGAATGGTTGCTCAATTATGACCAGTGCTTGGACCGACCAGAAAAGAAAAAAATTATGAAATTATGTGTCAATTGCAAGGAATGCACAACTTTCCTTTCTTTTAAAGAAGACTCTGAGGAAGCACACACGAGGTCATATATAATTGAATATGTTGACAAGTGTATTGAAGAAATTGGGCCACAAAATGTAACTCAAGTGGTGACAGACAATGCTTCTAACAATATGGCAATTGTGAGGATGTTGAAGTTGAAGAGGCCAAACATATTTTGGAGTTCATGTGCCACTCACACATTGAACCTCATGCTTCAAGGAACTGGTAGCCAACCTAGATTCAAATGAATCATTGAAAAGGCAAAGGCATGTATTGTCTTCATTTATACACATCATAAGACCTTGGAATGATGAGAAGTATACGAAAAATAAAATAAAAACCAAAGTGAGGTTGGGGGTCTCTAGATTTGCAACTTTTTTCCTAACTTGCAAAGCTTGATGAAAAAAAAAACGAGTTGAGGTCCATGGTAGCCAGTGATGCATGGGATCAATGCAAACACTCCAAGAGTACAAATAGAGAAGTGACATATTCCACCATTTTGAGTTTGAATTTTTGGAACGGGGTATCACTTTGCTTGAAAGTGTTTGACCTTTAGCTAAGTGTTTCTCTTGTTGATGGGGACAGGAATCCATCAATGGTTTTTTTGGTACAGAGAATTACTACAAGTAATGGAAGAAATTAAAGAAGCATTCAAACATCAAGAGGCCATCTATCATTCAATCCTAGATATTAATGATACACAAGCTCGTGATCAGGTTGAAAGTCCATCACATTTGGCGGGCTACCTCTTGAACCCTTATTACTTATTCAAAGATGAAAGCATACAATATGATGACATTGTAATGGAAGGGATCGTTATATGTGTTGAGAAGTTCTACCCCGATGACGTTAATGCACAAAATAAAGTGAGAAATATAAACTTGTTGAAGTATAAGAAAATGGTGTATTTTGAAAAGTTTTGGCAATTAGGGGATGCACTGAGAATGATGAAAATTATGATCCGGGTATATATGAATATTCACAATTAATTTTTTATTTACTACTAAATTACTAATTAGTATTTTTATTTACTAATATTATGCATTTTTTTTCTTATTTAGTTGGATGTCAAATTATAGAAATGGTGTGTCGAAATTGGAAAGAATGGTGATAAGGATTATCTCATAGACTACAAGTTTCAGGTGTGAGAGAAATTGGAGCAATTTTGAGGGAGTAAATATAAAGAAACGAAATAGACTAGATGCAACAAGGTTTTATAAATTAATCTATGTCCAATTCAATGCCAAGATTATCAACAATAATAAAAGGAATAGCATAAGGGGGTAGATGTACTACTTGCTAGTGAAGCTAGTTAGGCGCAAGGATGGATTGTTAATGGTGGTGATGAAAAAGTTGACCCTTTGGAAATAGTTGGAGATGTATCATAGGTAAATAGCATTCTAGAGCCTAGGAGAAGTTCTCGAAATGTTGAAGTAAGATAATTTCATGAAGAATATTTTATATCTGATGAAAACACCGAAGGGGGAGGAGAATGGGAGGAGGATGTTGAGTTTGAGTCTGATACGGAGAGAGTCGTGGAAATGGAAAGATATGAAAAAGAGTTAAAAGGTCTATAGCTTTTCGAGTTTCAACTTTCAAGTATGTTTTTTTCCTTTATGGACTCTGTGTTAGTATGTTATGTTGTTATGAATTTAGCTTAAATTGTTTTCAAATATGTTTTCTCAATGAATTCTATATTATCATGCTTAATTTTTCATGTTTATATATTTTGCATATTTATCTTGGCATTTAATTTGAAGTAATTTATATACTATTATGCTTAACTTTTATAAATTGTAAATTATAATACCAAAAAAACCTGCCTAGGCCTTTGGGCGTTAGTCCTCTGCTCACCGCTCGCCTACCGCTTAGCATTTTTTAGAACCCTTGTTTACACTATGACTAGAAAATGGTATTAGCACAAAATTAAGTACTCAAGTAAAGCTCATCTTTTGACTAGATAATGATTTGGATCATGAGTATTGTGTCTATTAATTCAAATATATCAAGCCTCCTAAAGAATGAATGGAAGAACCAAGATGCGACAAGCCTTCAAAACATTATGTTGTCATTGGTTGATTTTGAAGTAAGTAGTGATATTAGATGTGTATAGATAAGCAAAATCCTTGCTTAATTAACCTTGCCATCTCTAGTATGTTTGAGGAAAATGGAGACTTTGCATGTATCATCTCTTCATACATAATATTACTATTGATGATACATCAAATTAGACCGACATCACAGCCGTACACGTGGTAGAAATTATCTATCACGAGGATCAAGTATCCCAAAACTAGGCCAATGCATAAAGCCCAAAAAGGGCAAATCCAGTCAATGAAAGACCAAACAGGGCCCATTAGAATAAATCATAATCAGATGCACAAATCCAGGCCCGATAAAGTTCTCCATCAAGGGGGAGGACCGTTACTTAAAAAAGAGTCGTGGAGAGAATTATGCCACCATGGACATATCTTCATAAAGGAGGAAACCGTTACAGAGAACGTCTCCCCTCGTTGCGCCTCACATGCTTAAGTGACGCAGGAAATTAACTACGACCATTATAAAAGGTAAAGGGAACATTCAACAAAGGTATGCAATTTTAACTGAGTTCTGTCCAGTTTTATCTCTATCTCCAACTGAGTTACTGACTTAAGCATCGGAGTGCCTATGGCCACCAAAAAGGTGGTATTTAGCAATCTAACATTTGTTTTGCAGGTTACTTATTGGAGACTGGATTTTGGACGCATCAGTTTGGCGCCGTCTGTGGGAAATGAAAAGTTTTCCTTTCAAGAAGAAAATCCATACAACGATATTTTCTTAGTTCTGATCGACGACTAAAATAATCCTCAGAACAAAATAGCACATTCTACAGACCCTCAACCCGACAACAATCAAAACAATCCTCCCACCGGACAAACTGCGCCACCAATAGCGCACACCTGAGACCCAACGATGAACATCGGGCCGGTCATGTCTGACAATAAAGAGCCGCAGCACGAAGAGGCTCAAACATCCCAGATGCCTCGAGGCGCCACCACGGACCCTTCTGTAGACTTATTCATGGCCCTGATGGAGCGTATGACCAAAATGGTGGAAAAGTTCACCCAAAAGCATGCTCAGTCCGATGACCCCGTCCAAGCACTGCCCCAACAAAATCTGACTAACGAAGTTCCTGCAGAACCTCAACAGGTAAATCTCGAAAGTAGTGAACCACTTAAAGAGGGGACCCTCCAAAGTGGCGAGACCCCTGCTGAAATCTCATTCAGGATTGGAGTCACAGATCCTAATATACTTTACGAACTAGCCAGACCACCATTCTCTGACTCACTCATGGTGACTCCTATGCCAAATAAGTTCACCCCACCAAAGTTTGAAGCTTACAATTGTATCATCGATCCAACTGACTACATACGACATTTTCCTCACATGATATCGTTGAAGGAGAACACATAATCCATCCTATGCAAAACATTTTCGACAAGTCTCACCTCTACAACAATGAACTGGTTCAACAACCTACCACCAAGATCGATAGACTCATTCCAAGCATTGGTTACCACTTTCATTACAAGGTTATTTGGCAGTCAACGGATGAGGAAGGGGCCACACTACTTGCTCCACATCAAACAAAAGCTAGAGGAGACAATAAGGGTTACTCGTTTCACTAACGATTTAACGATGATCGATGGATGCAGCCCCGACAAGGCCACCGCCACTTTCTCCACCGGACTAAAAAGAGGGCCCTTTTTTATATTCTGAACCTGATCCCCCAAATAACATGGAGATTCTATTGAAAACCGCTCAAAAGCACATCACCCTCGAGGAGATGATAGCAGCCAGGAAGAGGGATGAGTAAAAAAATAGTCACGCTTCATCTAACCGAGAAGGACGAAAAAAATGACAAGACTAGAGAAGAAAACAACCAACCAAAGAGACATCGAATCGGAGGCGATTCTGAGTTTGATCAACGAAAGTTTGGAAGATTACAACCCGGGGGATCGAACATGAGTAATCAACAAGCAGATTGTTCACGACTTTGAAAACGAGTCGAGATGAGGTCCTCAAAACTATAGCGAAGTGGGAAGACGTTAGATGGCCACCCAATATGAGAGGAGATCCAGACAGGCAAAGTAAAAATAAATATTTCTCCTTCTACAATGACTACGGGCATGATACCGAGGACTGCCACAACTTAAAAGACGAAATCGAGTGCCACATCCAAAAAGGACGACTTGGAAAGTTCATTAAGCTGAGTGAGTCCAACAAGAGAAAAACCGTGATCGAAGAACAATCAAGGGAGCTAATATACGTCCTGCATAGTGCAATCAGAGAATAAGAGTTATCTAATCGATCTCGAAAGCAATCAATCTGGGATTTACAAGTAAAAATTAGATACCATGAGCCTTCTGCACGATGAGCCAGAACGATGTAGAAAACTCTGACATTCTCCAACGAGGACGCAGAAGGAGTCAATTTCCCACATAATGATGCTTTAGTAATCTCAATATTAATAGCCAAATGGGAAATCAAAAGATTAATAGTCGACACTGGCAGCTCGGCTAACCTTCTGTACTTAACGACATTCTGCAGGATGTGATTCACCGAGGAAATTCTCTCACCCAACAATCAACCAATGATGGGTTTCAAGAGAGAACAATGCCGGCCAATCAGAATGATCCAACTACCAGTGGAAGTGGGAGAACCAGGGAGACAACGAGTCTTGTTAACAAATTTCCTTGTAGTCGACGCTCCATCCACATACAATATGCTCATTGGAAGACCTTGGATATATAAAATGAGCGCGATGTCCTCTACCATGCATCAATGCTTGAAGTATCGCACTGACAATGGCATCGGAACAATTAAAGGAAATTAGCCAGCTGCGCGCGAATGTGATTATGCAACAATTAAAGCTCTACACAAATAACAATTACTGCAATGAGCAGAGGAGTTGCTGCAACAATCTGGTCAAATAGACCCCGACCTCATATATGATAATACAACCCCAACTAGTCCAAGGGATCGACCAAACACTAAACAACTAGAAGAAGAAACACCAACGATCTACTTGGACGACGGAAGAGACAAAGCAGTTCAAATTGGCACCAAAGTGCATCCAAAACTCACCATGAAGCTGGTTCAATCGCTGAAAGATAACCAGGACATTTTCGCTTGGACGATGAAAGATATCACTGCGCCACATGTACCTGTTAATAGCAAATGCTTATAGCGTTTTTGCACTTTGTGTTATGAAAAGTTCAAGTTTTAGTGACATTCCATTTTTAAAACATTATAAAAAAACATGAGATCGAAAAGCATTATACCGCTTGATTATGGTGAAATGTTAAAGCGCTCCCACACCCAAAAGGCCAAGAAAACACCTTCTTTCTCATTTGTTGTTGCCCTCGAGTTGTAATGCAAGAGCGAAATAGAGATGGAGATCCAAAGAGAAAGAGATGGTGATCCAAGAAGAAAGAGAGATCAAGGGAGAAAGAGAGGGAGATTCAAGAAGAAAGAGAAATTGAATGAGATCGAGATCCCGATCCAGATCTAGGGACAGAGAAAGCGAGGTGTTTTGAATGCAAAGAGATGTCGAACCTCGCGAACTGCTTCCAATCCCTGACTTCGAACCTTGGTTTGTTTTGTCGAAGCGATTGGCGAGGACTTCATTTGTAATAGCTTCAAGTTGACGATCCTCTGAGACTATCAACTCTAAATTGAGTTCGATCTTCGCGTTATTCGCAAAAAAAAAGTTCTTTTTTTGAATAACGGTGTACGTTGCTACTCCGCACCTCTATTTTGCTGCCATACTCGAAAAAATCAAACTAGAAACAGTGGATGAATCCCCCACAGACCATGCTTATTGACAACAAGAGGGATTGCCTGTTGTATCTTTTGCTTCACAAGATCTAGATCGTGGAAGGAAGTATATGAAGTTTGTTTTAGTTATGAACGGATGAGTATCTACATTCCAAACTCTTAGAAAGCAATATGATTGTAGAACAAGAGGAATTGGGCAAATTCCTAAGAATATTTGCATTCTTGTTTTTAGGGTGACTTGAAAGCCAACATAGAAATATTTGCCTGAAGATAGTGTAGTTGAAATACATTGTAGAAAAACATTGGCTGAGTGAACTGAGTTCATTGATTTTGAGATTCTCGTTTAAGATGGGACTACCAATTGTGTCAAGAATAGCACTCTTGGACACAAGGTTCAAGGAATATAAGAACGTTGTGATTGGTATTATTCAAACCACTTTGAATGCTTAGTTGAAGAAATTTCTAGTTCAAATTATTTTTGTAGCAATCTATAGAATCTCTCATTCGAACCTAAGATCCTTTTGTGTTATGTTCTAAGTATGACATCTTAAGTTGGATTGAATTCAGGAATGATTATGCGTGGACGACAAAACAAAGTGTCGATGTATCTAACTTCTTTTTTTCACGATTTAAATCATTGTCTATGAGAAGGAACTGCTACGAGCTAATGGTTTGTAGTTCTGACAGAGGGGAACTGTTGTGGATAGAGTGATAGACTGCTTTTACTTGATGATACAATATTATTTGTGTGTGTTATAATGTGCAACTCAAGGAGATATAAGGGAGATCAACTTGGTTGTTTTATGATTTTCCATTGGTTATAACTTTGAATTTGGCCTTTTGAATATATATTGCATGGTGTTTTTGTTTGCAAGATTTTTAATATATTTTTATGTTTACATGGCAAGTTGATGATGAGGAAGATGAAGATGAGGAAGAAGAAAGTGATGGGAAAGAGGATTTTATTTACTTTGAAGAAATGATATTTTCATGCTATGAGTATATGTTATGTACAAACTAATGAAACTGCCAATGGCATGACAGCTCAACGGTTAGAGCTTGGCGGATGGTACCACTAGGTCATGGGTTCAAACTCAGCTTGCGGCATCTTTATGGGTTCTGGGATCCTATAAAAACCCTACCTGCTTTCAAAAAAAAAACTAATAAAACTTATTTTGTTTGGCATTGTACTTATGTTTCTACCATGTATTGAATTAGTATGATTATCAAGAAATGAGATTTTCTTACATGGTTGGATTTTATTTACTGTTGCACTTTAATAATAGGTAGAACATTACAAATGATACCAAGATAACTAAAAACAAATGGGTAAAAAAAATAAAAATTGGCGTACACTTTAATAACACTTTTAAAGTGTTGTGGTTAACTAAATTTATAGCACTCTAAAAAAGTTGTATAAAAATATATAACAACATTTTTTAAATGCTATGAAAAATGTTACAACAACGTTTAACACTATACAAAAACATGCCTTTTCACAGCTCCAGAGATACAAAATAAAGTTGAACCCAGATAAATGCACATTTGGAGTAGAGTTAAGGAAGTTCCTTAGATACATGGTCAACCAAATAGGAATCGAAGGTGATCCGAAACAAATACACGCACTTTTCAACATGCAGTCACCAACGAACATAAAGGGCGTGCAAAGTCTTAACGGCATAATAACAGCTTTAAACATATTCATTTCCAAGTCCTTGGACAAATGTCTACCTTTCTTCAAGATCTTGAAAGGAAACAAGACAGTCAAATGGAACGAGTGCGAAATTTTTTTTCAAAGTATGAAGGCATACACGGGGAGTACATAACTGTTATCAAAACCAAGCACGGGGAAAACACTATACCTATACTTATCTGTATCCGACCACACGGTGAGTTCAACACTGATAAGGGAAGAAAATGGCTCACAAAAACCGGTATATTACATTAGCAAAATGCTTGCAGCTGCAAAAAACAACTACCCGGCTCTGGAGAATTTGGCATTTGCCCTGATAGTATCCTCGAGAAAGCTACGACCATACTTCCAAGCCCACCCGATCATTGTCATGATTGAGTAACCACTTCGGTTAGTACTGCACAAACCCGAGCTATTCGGAAGAATGGTAAAATGGGAAACAAAAGTTGGGTAGTTTGACATCAGTCATGCACCTAGAACTGCAATAAAAGCCCAAGCATTCGCGGATTTCATTGCTGAATTTACTAGCAGTTGCGACCACCAGCAGGAAAACAACCATGAGGAGGAACAGGCCAAGCAAAACACACACGAATGGATCCTCCGCTGCGTCGGAGTATCCAATAAGGCAAGGAGTGGAGTTGGAATGATACTATACAATTCAGAAAGTGTAACATTAGAAAAGGCGATAAAATTAAATTTCAAAGCCTTCAACAACGAAGCCGAATAAGAAACAGTGATAGTCGAGCTACAACTAGCAAAACACTTGGGAATTAAATAGATCAGCGTCTTCACTAACTCCAAATTGGTGGTCAATCAACTGAACGACGAATTCCAAGTCAAAGACGCTCGAATGAAAGCTCATCGCCAAAAGACTGCTGAGCTAGTAGAAAGTTTCCAAACCGCGACTATTTGGCGATGTGCAAGGGCAAAGAACAAAAGAGCTGACGAGTTAGCAAAGGAAGCATCACGAGCTAAAGAAAATGATAATCCACTCGTCACCATACATGAAAGTTCCATACTAGAAAATCAAATACAAGAGGCATGAGCCACATATCAATAAAACAATTGGATGACCTCGATTCTAGTCTATATAACAAAAGGAAAACCTCCAATGGATAAGATGGAGACCCTTAAACTGTGAAACCGAGTGGCACGATACACAATGATCAATGATAGACTCTACAAGAGGTCCGCATCTAGTCCGCTGTTAAGATGACTCACACCCAATGATGTTAATTATGTCCTACAAGAAATTCACCATGGTATGTGTGGAAATCACCCAGGAGGAAGAACGCTGGCCTATAAAGCAATGACTCTGGGATACTATTGGCCCACGATGCAAGCGGATGCAAATAAACTCGTTTGCACTTGTGACAAGTTCCAGAGATTTGCCCCATACACTTACATGCTCGGCCAAAATCTAATCCCGATGAGCAGCCCCTAGCCGTTTGCACAATGGGGAATGGACATCGTGGGACCATTCTCTGTGTTCAACAGAAAGAAATTCCTCCTTGTAGCAGTAGATTACTTCACTAAGTGGGTGGAAATAGAACCGTTAGAAAAAATAGGAGAAGCCCAAGTCGAAAAATTCCTCTGGAAAGACATAATATGCAAATTCGGAATCCCAAAAGTATTTGTCACCGACAACGGGAAGCAATTCGAAGGCAAGAAGGTCAAAGAGTAGTGTGAAAACCTGAACATCCAACAACACTTCTCAGCACCCGCGCATCCACAGGCAAATGGGTAAGCTGAGGTCACCAATAAAATGATCCTAGAAGCAATCAAAAGAAGGCTCGAAACATCAAAGGGATAATGGACAACTGAACTGCCTAGCATCATTTGGGCTTACAGAACAACGAAAAGAACTCTAATAGGAGAGACTTTTTTCGCCTTCAGGATCGGAGAATTCCGTGTCAGACTAGACATCTTTGAGGAAATGAGAAACGCCTTCTATCAAAGCAGCAACCTACCAACATCGTATGGCCAACTACTATAACAAAAAAAGTAAAGCCTCGTACTTTCTTTATCAGCGACTGGGTACTTCGAAAAATCGAACTCAACACAAAGGAATCGGGCGCGGGCAAACTGAATCTGAATTGGGAAGGGCCGTACAAATTAATAAAAATCAACAAACCAGGGATGTACTGGTTGGAAAATACAAAATGGGAACAACTACCACGACCGTGGAATGTAGAACACCTGAAAAAATATTATCAATAAAACTTCTTTACATCCCCCATTTTGCGTTCAAACCACAAAAGTATAGTCGAGACAAAGAAATACTAAAAGTTTTACTCGAAAAAAGAACAAAGCACGACCAAAGTATCGTGCTACGAGTAAAACCTAGATACATGCATCAGGACAAACAAGTCGGGCATAAACACAAAGCTTCTGGTCTGATCAACCATGAAGTAATAAAGTACCAGGACATACGAGTCGGACTTTTTCTTGTCGACTAACGTACAACATCAGAATCCAGACGCAAAAAATCGAATTTCATAAGAAGCTTCTACACGACTAATACGTCGAACATCGAAACACATTTATAAAAATTTGGTCGAACAAGTCGGGATTCTACCAAGAATGTCGAAAGCAAAAAGTTAAATCTAACAAGTTAGACGCGAAGACATAATGTGTACAAACAAAAAAAAAGAAAAAGAAATTCTCATTGATCTTTCAGAAAAGATTACATGAAGTATTGAAGAAGCGGCATTTATGTCGGCAACGATGTCACAAGCTCGAGTGGGCGAGAAATTGATTGTTCCACAACCACAAGGTCACTTGGCGGATTTTGAACGGATTCTTCTTCATTTTCAAATACTTGCTCAGCGTAGCAACGATACTCAGATAAATCCAAACCTCGCAACTCGATAAAGTCCAGGAAGTCATGGCGATAATCGACTATTCTCTTCCAATTCACTGCCTTTGCAGCATTTAACCTATCGGTGATCGACGAAAGCTCAGCTCGTATCGAAACAAGTTTATTATCAATGGCGGCAAGCCTGGCAGAAACAAACTCGGAATTCTGCTGGGCAACTCGTGCCACAGAAGCCTTCAAATCAGAAAAGTACTTTGCAGCAAAACACTTGACCTCGTTGTGCTCAGCCGTCAGATCGGACAACTCCTTCTCAGCAGTACTCAACTTAGAACGCAGTTTTTCTAGTTCCACCTTGGAGGCCTCGAGGTCAGAAGCAAAATTGTCCTGAACGACTTCGATTTCTTTCGGCGAAATCCGCATGACCTTAGCAACCTTTGCTTACTCCGTACACTACGCTTTTAGCGGATCAAACTCACGGAGAACATGAGAAAGAACCAAAGTGTGCCATGCCAGCTTTCACTCAACAAACATCACCTGATCGCGGGCAACCCTATAATCCAACCCAATCACAGCCGCATAAGTGAGATGACTCATTCCTTCCATGAGATGCTTAAGGCCTTCATCGAGATGGTTATGTGGGGGACGCACAGGCATGGGAGTTCTGTTAGCCAACCGGCCATGGCAACCAATGATGAGATTACTAGCACTATCTTACACATCAATCTCAGAAGGCCAGTAAAACTTCTCAGGGACAATCGCTGCAGAATGGGAAGAAGAGGGGATAGCAAGAAATCTTGAGATAGTCGCAACAACAGAGGACACAAGGGGCTTAGAGCCCTGACCTCGAGCACAACTCGATCTTCCAACAGAAGATCAAACTCGAAGTCGTCCAGAGTCTTTGTGATTTTAGGATTCTCGGACAACTCAACACCAAGTTGAAACATCTTGTTTTCGATGACACGGGAATCATCAACAGACATATTGACAGAACCAGACAAGTCGTATGAAGAAAAAAAACTCTTCTCACGAGCGTCCAAAGGACAAGAAACCTCCTTTTTGTTTCTTTTCGAGAGCTTGATCCATCTCCTCAACTTCCCGAGTGCAGGATCACCAATATCATGACCACCCTTCCCAGAAGATATCAAAGGAGGAAGAGCCATAGTGGAACCACGAACCGAAGTAGCAAGTTTCTTCCACTTCGAGACACGACCAGAACTAATCGCCAGCAACTTAAAAGGACTAGGAGGCCTTGGTACTTTTTTCTTCCTGATGCTCGAGCCAGCATTACCAGAGCCTCTGGTGATAACAGGAGCTACACGGTCCACAAACTCCCTAACGGAGCTCGCATCCTGGCTTACATCTGCATCACCAACACTAACCGAAGGAGGATGCCCAACCCCTCGCCAGATACGATGACTTTACTAGCACGCGCAACAGTAATTTTCAAAGCGCATGCCACCGTAAGCTCTGCATGATCCTACTCACTTAAGGTATATAGACCACTATGAGTAATAGCATCCATAGTAATGAAATCCTCTACAGACACTCAAGGCAGCTTATTAAACCGGTCACAAAGCTCTTGTTCCTCCAATGGCGATGACGGTTCGTTCCTCTTTGACTCTCAGAACGACCACAAAATCTGGTGATTACGCAACTTAAAATAGTCGGAAGCAATGGATGTGTAAAACCAGGGCTTCGACCAACCCCATACTCTTCCAGAAAATTTTGGAAGCAAGATGGAGGACGAAGATAACAAGTATGATTAGTGTTTACTCTAAGTCCCACCAAGGAGTGCAAAATCCTGACATTCATAGGAATCGCGAATAAAGCGACCCTCGACAAGGCCGCGATCAACACCCACCAGCCATTCGAAACCATCTGAGCGAGAGTGATACCCACAAAATCTAGGTATTCCCAAACGATATCAGGAGCTGGAAGCTTGAAACAGGAGTGAAACATGTCGAGGTACAAAGCGATATATCCAGTCTTTGGACGACAATGACTATCACCCTCTTCAGGAAGGATGATCTCGAGGTCGGCTGGCAAAGAGAGTCATGATGAATGCTATCCAAAGTCGTCTGCGACGCTCACTTAGGTAAGAAGTAAGCTTCACAAGCATCAACCACGTCGCCGCTCAAAACCCTGAAGCTTGACATTTTTATGAGAAGAAAACAAAAGAAGAAGAAATCAACAATTGGGAATGAAGGGAGCATAAAAGAAAAAATATTGTACCAATTTCCTCCTTTTATAAGGACAAAAGATCCACTCATGGAAAAATGTACAAGATATGACGACCATACGAAATCCCAAAAATCACGCTGAAACAAATAGACGGATGAGACATCGGGGGACAGAAGCACTAACAGCTAGTAACCGCATTAAATGCACCGTGATGGTGGAATAAAAAAATCCAACCATCATACAGTTAGTGGCCACGCGAACGTGCCCACTAACTAAGGGGATAGTAGTAGATGATACATCAAATAAGACCGATATCACAGCCAAACACGTGGCATAAATTATTCATCACGAGGATCAAGTATCCCAAAATCAGGCCGATGCATAGAGCCCAAAAAGGGCAAATCAAGTCAAAGAAAGACCAAACAGGTCCTGTTAGAATAAATCATAATCAGAGGCCCAAATCTAGGCTCGATAAAGTTATCCCTCAAGGTGGAGAAACATTACGTAGAAAAAGAGTCGTGGAGGGGGTTACGCATCCATGAAGTATCTTCATAAAGGAGGAGATTGTTATAGATAACGTCTCCCCTCGTTGCGCCTCACATGCTTAAGTCACGCAGGGAATAACTACGACCATTATAAAAAGGTAAAGGGAACATTCGACAAAGGTATACAATTTTAACTGATTTCTATCTAGTTTTATCTCCATCTCCAACCGAGTTACTGACTTAAGTATCAAAATGCCTTCAGCCACCAAAAAAGTGGTCTTTAGCAATCTAACATTTGCTTTGCAGTTTTTACTTATTGGAGACAGGATTTTGGACGCATCAACTATATTATTAAAAATAATATTCTTGCAAGAAAAATGCGATGTAAAAAACACTGACCATATATTATAAAAAATTATTATTTATTATAAAAATCAAATAATTAAAACTTAAATCCAAGGTCTTATGTCATTAGCTTTTAAACCCAATGAGATTTTCTACAAAACATTTTGCTAATGGGGTTTGAAAAAAAATTTCTAAAAAAATATGATTGTAATTAAATTTGACTAAATTTGATGTGCGAACCCAATTACTTGTAGTGCAATTAAATTTGAAGTTGTATTTTTTGTGTTACTCTAAAATCGTGAATTAAAATTAGGGGAAATTTTTGTCATATAAATGTTGATATGGAACCTTGTACCACTCACATTCAAAGCTGACAGTTCTCCCATTTGAACTGCTTCTCCTAGATGAAAATTTATTTTACGAATTGTTAAATTTTTACTAAATATTTTTAATAACAATAAAATTGAAATGGGGACTTTTAGCTAAGTTTGGATAAAGATGAATATATTATAACATTGGCATCAAGTATCAAATTTCCAACAGATGTAGATCTTGTGATACCAAAGTGAGGAATATACATCTAAGATATTTATTTATATACCAATATATGTTTTTATTTTAGTTTTAAAATTTTAATTAATCATTTTTTTTGTTTTCCTTTAAAGTGATTTTATAAGTATTACCCCCATCATGCATCTTTCATTCTGAAGTTTAGTTGTACCACAAGAATCACACTTGCCACAACTTCCACACTCATTTATTTTATTGGCTACCTTCAATATATATAATGAACTCTCCATTACTCTCCAAATATCCAGAATCAGTTGTTAATTAAACATCAATAGTTAGTACTAAACATGAGATCTCTCAGTTGTTTCTTAGTTTTGCTTTTGGTTTTGCGGGTTATGAGTGGTACTGCTAAGGTACTTCAATCGAATGCACATTTGGTAAAGGGGCTAAGTGGCTTACCCGCCAAAAAAGGCATTTCTAGGATCCATGATAAGGTGCAAAGTCGTAGCACCATGAAATCTTGGAGCCCCCTGATCGCCATGACCCACAATTCTAAGGGTGGTAAGATGGTTCTTAGTAATGAAGAATTGGAAAATAAACATTTTCCAAACGGCAAGAGGTTTACGGTGTGTATGACTCCTTTGTGCTACATGAAGAAGCTGGTGTGCCCACAGGAGTGCAAGATTCCTCCTCCAAATCGTCTAGTAGTCGCACATTTCCCTGGACAATGCGTCTTGGATTGCAATAGGTGTAATGCACACTGCTAAAAGAGAAAAGAGAAAACCTTGTTCGAGCAAGGGCTTTAGTTTGTTTGTTTGTTTATTTAAGTTGATTTAGTTGCAGTGTCTAGGACTTTGTTTACCTTTCTCTGGTGTTTTTATGTTATTTCCAATAAACCACTTTGCTTTAGTACTAAGCTATAAGGAATAAAATGTTGTTTGTGCTGGAAATCTCTTGGAAGAATATTGGTGGATCGGGAACCACATTATTTGTTGTGTGCTTACAATATCTACTCTTTTAAGTAATAAGTTGGTGATGCAATGGCATGCACTTTCCGATTGATTATTAATAGTCAAGATTATTCAAGTATTCCTCTCTTCACTAGTGAGTGTATCATGGTGATCTCATTAGCATTTTTTTAAAATGTAAATGTAAAACATAAAACACACACATACACACAAAAAATGAAAACATGTCGTCAATTTTTCTATACCTGTAAAAATAAAATAAAATAAAATAAAATGCATGTAAATTTCAACCAGGAGCTAATGGTGGTAGTTTAATGTAGTAGTAGAATGAGCAGGCAAATAAATTTGGTGAGTTAGGTGGGAAGTAGGTTTGAATTTCTTATTCATTCATGTATCCAAACCAAGTTCCAACCCACATGATGACTCATCACACTGCTCTCCTCTCCACCACCGGCCCATATTAGGGTATGGTTTTGAATCAAATTAACCTTCTTCTTTTTTTAACCTCACTTCTCTTTTTCCAATCCTACTCCTACCATGCCCTTCTCTTCCTCAAAACACCAAAATTGTGTTATATACAAACAATTTATTATTTATTTCAAAATATAAAACATGTATAAATTTAAATAATATATATATATATATATATCTTAATTGCCCAAGACAACTGTTTTATCACATTCTAATGTGGTTCCTTAAGTAAGATGATTCTTGGTAAGTTCTAAATCAAATATGAAATACTTATCTTGCAACCATTTACCGAACCATACCAATGTATCATCTCTACTATTGTATTGTAAATGTTGAGCCTTGGAGGAACATTGAAAAGTGTCTTCAACACCAGTTTGAGAACTTCCCAAAATGTCCTTGCAAAGAATCAGATTTAACCGTTGTGCCTACTTAATTGCATGTCAAGACAAACCAATTTGAGGGGCATGTTTCCATTCGATCTAAACAACTATTTAATTACATTAAGGGTAATTTGCAATTTGCCCCTATTATACATAGATAATTAATAAGTATACCCATCATTAATCACTATTACAGTTACCCCCTTTGACTAGCGGTAAACGTCTAAAGACCGTCAGGGCACGCACGTATTTGAAATCAGTCATATTTGAACGACAAAATTGCCCATCAATGATCTGATGGCAAAATTTTTAAGTTGATACAAATGATCTAATGGATCCAATGGATGAGATTAAGTTCTCAACTCTCATCCTACGGATAACATTCAAATTACTCACTGGAGAATTGTTACACAGGGATAGAGACAGGGCAGCTCAAATCTCAACTCTCTTACTCTTTGAATGGTTACAGATTGGGGAAGACGAAGTAACCGTTGGGGGAAAGGAAATACAAAGTAGCCATTGGAAAATATTCAGTAACCGTTGGGTTAAACCCTATTTAAAGTTGACACAAACCCAAGTTTGGAACTTATGGTTTCATTACACAAGTTTGGAACAGATCTAAGTATTTCATCATAGATATGAGTTCAGAACAACATATGAAGGTAAGTTATTGATTTTGAATTCATTTGGGCGTTTATGTTGACATTTATTAAGATTTCGAGGTGATCTTCAACCTATCGCATGCGTTTTCTGAACCAGGGGCATTCTTACATTCAAATTTATTATAGAGGGTTAAGTTACTATCATTATCTATTATAAGGGAGGGAGTAATTAAATATTTTTTTCTGGCAGGTTCCTTTCGACCACTGTCATCAGTACAATCATGCAAGTGAAGACTGCCCTTTTGTATTATGCATGTTCCAATAATGGTTGTAATATAGTTTGCAAGCTTTTGAAGTCCAAAACCCAAAAAAATCCAAATAGGATGTTTTTGGCCTATCAAATATCTAGTTGCAAAGGGTTTCTATGGCTTGATGAAGTTATTCTGAAGAGAAATGAAGAAGGTAGTTCAAGCTCAAAAGCAAATTTCAACTTGAGCTCAAGCTCAAGCTCCAAAAGGGGTACTTGTTTCAAATATGACAGTCCAAATCATTGGATGAAAGACTGTCCATGGGTGGATCTTCCATGCCTAATTCTTTCATGCTCTGGAAAGAGAACTATCAAAAGATCTCATCAACCTCATACACAACAGCACGAGTACCTTTATTGTGGTTCTTGCACTACGGGGTTTGAGTGGTTGGGAGCTATGATACCTGATAACATACCTAGAGGTGGTGGTCAAAACCCTATTACTTCAGTTGAAACTACTGAACAAGCTCAAGGCGGAAGAAATAATAACTCTCCAAATGTAACAATTACTGTCCAAATGAGTATGGCAATTGAATATCTTTGTAAAACATTTCTATCTACCCTAAATAAGAAGTGAATGAACATAGCATTCAATATGATTGTTGCAACAATATGTCATTCAATATGTTATTCAATACAAGTCTGAAACTAGATGTAAATAATAACAAAGAAAGTCTTCAAAAATATATATAAAACAGTCATCAAGTCTGACAAGCAAATTTAAGACTAACATACCCTTCAATACTTGCAAAATATCATCAAATGCATTCCATTCATATACTTGCAAAATATCATTCAAATGTCTAACATAAACATACATAAACAGTCAATAGTATCACCATAAAAAGCCATCAACAATATCAATACTTACATCACCATAAACAAACCAAAAAAAGTTGGTATGTTCCTATAACAGTATCACCATAAAATATTGTCTTCAAAAAAAATTCTTCAAAACATAACAAGTTAATATCACATGTTTGGTGTTCTTGGCCCTCTTGACCCCATTGGTTGATTGATCCATTGATTGTCATGTCTTCCCTTGCCTCTACCAGCCTGGAACATTTGTGGCCTTATTAGAGGTGGTCTTACTCCTTGTGCAATGGGCTGAGTTGGGAACATTGAAACATGAAGGTTGTGCATACCCTTCAATACAGGCTGATTGGGTTGTTGTGGAGGTTGAGATGTTCCTCTCCCAGTTCCAGAACCTGATTTGGCACATCTTTTTTTGTTGTTCCTACCTATTTTGAATCTAGGTTTTGCCCTTGATGTTTGTCCACAACCTTGTGTTTGCTCCATAGGAGGGTTTTTACATGTTTTGTTGTTGTGACACTCCAAACCACACTTTCTGCAGCTCCTTGCTTCTTTTTTTGCCTGTTCATCCTCATCCCTTCTTCTTTCAGTCCTTGGTCTCACAGGAGGTCTTTTCACTAGAGGTGAGAGCACCAAGTATGCAGGCTGCCACACATCAAAAACAATCATCACATATGCAAATAGTCTACTTGAATAAAACTATCAAACAATCTAATCTAAGACTGGTACTTACTTTTGCCCACTCTCTCATATTTCTAATACTGACTATGCCCCTTGAGTAAGCCTCCAAATATGCTTTCACAGAATGATAAAGACTACAATACCTGTATAAAATGCATATAAGTGTGGGGCAATCATTATATAAGAAGCAAACATTAAGTTTCATAGGATACATACTCTGCTCATATGGGTTTGTGATTGGCTAGACAAACAACTCCATCCACACAGATGATACCTATCAGTTCTAATTGTCTTCAATCACAATATCTGACACATGTCTTCACCCTCCACCTAGAACCACGGTTATTGTGTATGATTGTGATGAAGCCATCAGTAGACCCAAATTGGCTGAATTGGTTTCTCATCTCCTTGAACTTGTCAATGAGCTTCCGAGTTCTAGGTACTAGTCCATCTATGTACCAACTACGGCTTTTGGCCCTTCTATCATACATAAGCCTCATCAGAAGCATGTGATATTCATCTATGAACTCACAGACTGCATTTCCCTAAGCTTGAGAATCCAATTGTTGAAGCTTTCGCTGAAGTTGTTTGTGATGTGCTCTGAGCATACTCTATTGTCAAAGTAAGTCCTGCACCAAGTCTTGACATCCCTTTCAACTAGCCACTGATGTGCTATTGGATTACTTTCTTTCAGCTCTTTCAAACTGGAGATACAGTCAAGCTCATTGTATGCCCTAGCAGCTTTCCAACACAGCCTCATCAAGAACTTACCTCCAAATCCAACCTTTTTGAAGTTCTTGTATATGTGCCTGATTCTGAAAAAAGTTGTTTCACTGCCTCAATCAGCCATTTCTGATGGTCAGAAATGAAAATCAACTTCCCCACATGCATATTCAAGTGCATCTGAATGATGCTCAAGAAGTTGAACCAATATTGGAAGCATTCAAACTGGCATATGAAGATAGCAAGTGGCAATATACCATTGTTTCCATCCAAGCCTGTCACAGACAAGCAACAACCCCCATATTTGCTCTTCAAAAACCAGCCATCCAACCCAACCAAATGTCTACAACCATGCTGCCAACCAAGGATAGATGCAGAGAATGCCACACAGACCCCAGTGAACCTATTGTCATCATCATTTCTTGAACAAGAAGCAATGCTACCTGAATTTGCTGTCAACAGTTCAATGCTACAAGAAGGGATCTTCTTATAACTGTTCTCATATGAACTTATCAATTTGACCATTATTTTCTGCCTTGCCCTCCAGCCTACATGGTAACTCACCTCAACAGTGTGATCCTTCCAGGTTTGTTTGATGAGGTTGTCAGCTGTGAAGTTTGTCAAGTGTGTAGTAATTATGGACTCACACTCTTTGTCAACAAACATGGCATTCGCCATTGGGTTCTTCCATTATCAACACCTATACATGTGTGCTCTTCCCCCATGGTCCTAACACTAAGAGTGTGCCTATCATTGTCCAAGGCTGCATAACACTGCCATTTGCAGTTTTCACCCTTACACACTACCAGAAGTCTGTTAGGATCATTCTACTTGAACATCATCACAATCTTGTTCCTCAATGCATACTTTCTTAACCAAAATCTAGTTGCCTCAACTGTGTCCCATTGTTTGCCAACCTCCAAAACCCAATCATATGCCTGGCTCTCATCACCACTCTCCTCACCATACACATCAGTTGTTTCAGCAACAAATGCAGCATGCTCAGTTGGAAGTGAATGTGCATCATGTTCATTTTCAATTGAATGACCTGAATGGTACTCCTCTTCTACAGGGAGGTCATCTAAATGTGCAAACTCATTGGCTTGAGAAGGACCAGCTGAATGGGCTTGGTCATGTGGTTTGGCTTGAGATGGACCAGCTGAATGGGCTTCTGCCTTAGCTTGGGACTATGCATCAGTGGTTTTAGGCTCAACAGAAGGGAGGTCATCATCAAGCTCTTCTTTAGACAACTCTTCAAAGTTCTTCTTCTTCTCTTTCTCAACTTTTGACTTCACTGACTTTCTCATTTTCTTATCTTGGGTCTGAGCCTAGCCCACCCTTGTTTTCCCACAAGTACTTTAACATTCACTAACATTAGACCTGTCATCTTGTACATTCACTCTTCTTGAAAACTTTCTAGGGGAGTACCAATCATTTGGTGTACTCTTCCTTAGGGTAGGATTCTTCTTCATGTTCTAACTTCTTTTGGCATGCACCTTAGGCCTCAGATGAATCTTACTGGGAGGGGTGGCATATGTGGCAGGGGCAGGGTCAACTTCAGCAACATTTGGAGTTGAAATGGGTTCAGGATCTACTAAACTAGATCCAGGATTGGTGCTCTCATGTACCTGTACTGCCACTTTAACATCAAAAAGTATATGCAAAGTATCACTGACATCAATGTTTGTATGCTTCCAGAAGTACATTATAATTGCATCATTGGCTATGTCCATCCTCACTCCATTATCTATAAAGGTATGTGTATCTCCTAGTGTCAAGGCATGTTTCTGTTGCTTGGTTACACCTTCAAGTATACTCTTGTTAAGCTTGTCCCAATTCAGATAATCCCCATGAACTCCCACAAAATCAATAGATTTCCTATTCTTGTAGTCAGTCACCTTCCACCTACCAAGGATCTCAGCCCTCCTACTCCATTTCCCATCATAGTGAACCATTAAATTCCAGACTTCCGATTCTTGTCCTCATTTTCCATTACTGCAAGGAAACACATTCATCAATGAATAAAATAGAAAACATGCAAACCCATGCAAAGTAACATGTATCATAAGTAAAGAGAAAATACAAGACAAGTACTCATAATGTTTCATGGCCATTGCACTTAATGAGTAGCAATTGCACTCAATGAGTAGCTAACAAATGACAACAATAGAAGAACATGAGGCTACCACAATACAGCCTCCCACGGAATATGGTCCTCGAAGGTCTTCTCGAAGCAAGAAGACAAATCCTAAATTCAGGTAACTGATGATGATAATACAGGTAGAATGCAAATGCTTATTAGCACCTTGTAGGGATTGCTAAGCTAGCATTCAATGGTTTCTATATCATGATTCATTGTGTTTCGACTCTTTACGACGACTTCTCATACATCCTGAGGCCCACATTAGGTATAAATCAGGTCATGAGAGTGCTTAAAGGATTGATTGGTAATTACGAGGAAGAAAAGTTATGGCAGGTCTATCATGCAACCACTTTAGTAGCAAAGCACTTTGCAAGGTTACTCCCTAACCTGGAGACGGTGAATCTAGAACTAATTAGGTTCTTTGTTGAAGCTTTGAAGCAAGTTTTTTGTTTTGTAAATGACAAAACAAGTGAACGTATGAGCGATTGTAAACTTTATCATCACCATCTTTTTTTAATATAAGGTTCGGGGATCCTAAAAACTCCGCTCGCTTTCCAAAAAAAAAAAACAAACGACAACAATGATTCATAGCAATTGCACTCAATGAGTAGCCTAACAACAACAACAATGCTTCATAGGCATTACCCTAACAACAACAACAATGTTTCATAGCCATTACACTGAATGAGTAGCTTAACAACAACAACAATTATTCATAGCCATTACTGAATGAGTACCCTAACAAAATCCCTAAACATTGCACTAAATGAGTACCATAAAATCAATAACATCATTCACTAAATGATTCATAACAACAACATCATTCCACAACAACATCATTGCACTGAAACAAAACACTAAGCAAATAAGCAGTGAATGACCCATCATTTGTGAAATTTAACAAAACCCTAACAACAACAACATCATTCACACAATCCAGGAACACATGCAACAAAGAATGAAACACAAAAACGAAACCCTTAAATAGACGAAAAACACTTACAATACGTCACTCCATTGAACAGAGGGAGGTCTTAGATTTGGCTTTACGTCCTCTTCATTATCTGAAGGAGTAAAATCTCGCCTCAAATCTGGTCCCTCTTGACCAAAATCACTAAAATATGAGAAATCTTTCTAATGAATACTTGAAGCAGTGCTCCCATCGTCACTGCTACCGCTACTTACCAAAACATCGAACATGGCCCTCTTCCCCTTCCCCTTCTTCATCTTCGTTCGAGCTTGCAAACAATAGAGCAAATCACTACAGAGAGGTAGAAGGAGAACACATAACGACTGAATGGAGGGAGTTTTCCCTCCACTCTCCAACTCTCTGAGAGGTTACAAAAGACAACTCAATTCCCAGCCGTCAACGTCAGTTCATTAATTGACGGACGGTTGGGATGATGTGATTGGTCACATCCTTCAAATCGTGCGTGAAATGCACGTGAAGGGCATTTTGGTCATGAGATTGCATCACGTGCGTGCCCTGACGGTCTTTGGACGTTTACCGCTAGTCAAGGATGTAACTATAATAGTGTTTAATGATGGGTCTACATATTAATTAGCTATGTATAATAGAGGGCAAAGTGAAAATTACCCTTACATTAAATAACCAACAACTTTTTAGTTTTTCATATATATTCTTTAAAAGGTTGATCTTTCATTATATGCCCAACAAAACTTTTAAGTAAAAGCAAAAATATCGGGAGGGTATTTATGACATGTGGAATGCTAACACAAATTTTCAAATTTGTGTCATTTTATATAGGAAACGACTAATGTACACCACCAAAAGTGCTTTCTCACGCCACCATTGTGTTTTTTTTTGGAAAGCGAGCTGGGTTTTTATAGGATCCCATAACCTATCAAGGAGGTGCGACCTACAGGTCAACACCATAAGAAAGTAATCATGCCGCCGGTGGGTCTCGAACCTAGGACGTGGGGGATAAACCCACACAGCCCTAACCACTAGACCATAACACCATTGGCGAGTTTTTTTTTTCTTACTTACTCACATCACCCAAAAAACTGTTTTTGAAAAAAATAGTAACTTCAAATAAAGTAACTTTCGACCAATTTAAACCCTCAATTGAAATCGATTCTCAAGCTCATCAAACACAAAAATTGTAGTACTTTGAGTTATCTAATAAACACAACTTGAATCACTTGAAAATGTTTTGAAATGAGCAAGTTATGGTCATTTTACTAAAGTCGCGCAAATTTGTCTCGCAATGAAAACATGATAGTGTCCCTAACTTTTGACCAACTTATGTGCTTGATCGAGACCGATTCTCAAGTTGACACAAAAATTGTAGTACTCCGAGTTATCTAATAAACACAATTTGAATCACTTGAAAATGTTTTGAAATGAGAAAGTTATGGTCATTTTACTAAAGTTACGCAAATCTGTCCGAAAAAATTTGCTGAAAATTTTTTGTTCGCCCAGATCAATGCAAGGTTTTGCAAAAACCTCTCTCAGGCAAACAATAGTTTTTTTTGTGATTTCTGAAAAATTTTCTGAAGTTTACTTTGTTTTTATGATTGAAAATATTTCTGAAGTTTCCATGAGATTACGTTAATTTTCTGAAAAAAATTTAGGAGGTTACAATTTGGGGTTCGATTTTGAGGGAGTGGGAAGAGATTGGTTTCGATTTTGCAAGAGATTCGAGGGAGAATGGGAGATTTGAATGGGGGAGGGGAGACTTGAGTTTCGATTTGAATGGAGAGGAGAAAAATGGTGTTTCTTTGTTTATATAGGTGATGTGGGAAATAAAGTAGATGGTATGAGAAAATATTTTTCGTTGTGTAAAGTAGTCGTTGCGTTTTATATATCCCCTTTAACTATTGAAAAGTAATCAAGCCCTTGGACATAATAAGCCTCCAAACATTTCAAAATTATATACATATACATATTGGTTGCGAAATTGAATCTTGATCGTTTGTTCAATAATGCTAACCAGAGTTGAGTATGCATTATTTTGACACACCAGTCTTTGAACGAGTCTTTTTTTACAAGATTTGGCAATGACACTTCCAAAACTAAACGGCAAGTGACCGATGGGATGGAGTCTGAATCAAAATCCCTTGTATGCCTGATTCTGACAATACTTTAGTCATAAAATCAATACTTCATCACCATTGGATCTTCAATGAACAATGATGAATAATATCCCATCCTCACATCTAGTGAAACCATATTTCCATTCTAGGCAAAAAAAAAAAAAAAAAAAAAAAAATTCAAAGCAAAACCAAGAATTGTGTGAACCAAAATGGAACGGTGCATGAAGTGTCTAAAATCAATATAGAGTTGACTGGTGAAGTCAAAACACTTGAACCAACAAGGTTGATGGTTGTAAGTTGTAACCATGGAGGCATGAACATGATCAGATGATGGTAGGGTATGGGCTGAGGAGGTAAGACAACCATGATAAGAATTAGATGAAGTTATGTTGTCAACCAAACCCAAACCCAAATTAAATGAAGGGATTGCCTTTGTATTCAATGCCCACAACAACCTTCATAATATCTCCATCAATGGACAAACCTAATATAATATATATATATATTAAACCCATTAAAATGAAGAAGTAGAAGATCGTTCCCTAATTGTACTTAGCCACAGTGATTTTGCTCTTTGTTTGGCTAACAAAGTGGGAGTTGGAAACTTGATTAATCACACTTAACTTCAGCAAAGATAACCCCCACCCCATTGTTTTAGTTTATCTGCAAACTCACTCCTCACTTCAAATACTACACAAATCTCACTTTCCTCACACAACACCCATTTCTCCATTTTCAGTTTTCTCTTTCATTTCAAACCATCCTTTCTTCTCCTCGTAGATGTAAAGCACATTATTTATAGAGAGACCAACGAAAGAAAACATATAGATACAAGGAGGAGAGCAAAATGAGTAGGACTTCAGCAAATCATGTTATAATGGAGATAGAGGCAAACAAGCCAAGTGGAGCTGGGATTGTTGTGGGAGGTTTGAGCCCTCTAAGTGAGACCCTTTGGAAAGAAAAGTCTGATACAGAATTCATTGGAGATGTTTCAGCTAGGCTCACTTGGAAAGATCTAACTGTGATGGTTACCCTTGGAAATGGAGAGACCCAGAAAGTGTTGGAAGGTCTCACTGGATATTCTGAACCTGGGGGTCTCACCGCACTCATGGGTCCATCTGGTTCAGGAAAATCAACTCTTCTTGATGCTTTATCGAGTCGTTTGGCTGCAAATGCCTTCCTTTCCGGCTCTGTGCTCCTCAATGGCCGCAAGACCAAACTTTCCTTTGGAACTGCAGTAAGTTTTTTTTTTTTCATACAAACTGTCTGATTTTTTATTTCCCAAGTCGAATATAGTAGTTTCAGGAAGTAGTTGGAATTTTATATATTTATATCACAAAATTTCATCTACTTGTAATGTTTGTTAGAAGATACCCATTGCATGAAAATAAGTCCACAATTCTCTACTTCTGTTCAATGTTCAAGATTGTTTTCGAACTAGTGACTTACATTGTACAATTCTATACAATCTCAGGCCTATGTTACCCAAGATGACAACTTGATTGGGACTTTAACTGTTCGGGAAACGATTTCGTACTCAGCTCGTCTTCGTCTTCCTGATAAGATGCCATGGTCGGAGAAACGAGACCTCATTGAGAGTACTATAATTGAAATGGGTCTTCAAGATTGTGCTGATACAGTGGTTGGGAATTGGCATTTGCGTGGGATCAGTGGAGGAGAAAAGAGGAGAGTCAGTATTGCTCTGGAAATCCTGATGAGGCCTAGATTGTTGTTCTTAGATGAGCCAACCAGTGGACTAGACAGGTTAGATATCAAAGACCATTGCTTCTCTTTGTTGCAATGATTCTCTTGTACAATGTAACTGAATAATTTCCATTTGCAATGACAGTGCTTCAGCATTCTTTGTGACCCAGACATTGCGCGGTCTGTCAAGAGACGGGCGAACAGTTATAGCCTCAATTCATCAGCCAAGCAGTGAAGTTTTTGAGCTCTTCGATCGTTTGTACTTGCTCTCTGGAGGCAAGACAGTTTACTTTGGGAAAGCATCAGAGGCATATGAGGTTAGAATATCAAACTTACTCTTGGATTTCACCAAAAAAGAACTGTCAACTAATTTCTGTTGTGACTGTGTAGTTCTTTGCACAAGCTGGCTTTCCTTGTCCGACTTTAAGGAATCCATCTGATCATTTCCTGAGGTGCATCAACTCCGACTTCGATAAGGTTAAGGCTACCTTAAAGGGATCAATGAAACTTCGGGTACGAAACTTGTTCTTTTTGTTCTTCTCATTTCATTGATTACCATTGTTTTGTATGATCAGTTATTCATTCAATATTTTTTTTCTTCAGTTTGAAAGGGCCGATGATCCTCTGGAAAAGATAACCACAGCAGAAGCTATTCGAAGTATCATTGCTTTCTACAACTCTTCACAATACAATTATGCAGCAAAAGAAAAAGTTGAGGAGATATCCAAAGTTGTGAGTGTTAACTGAATTGCAGCTGCTTGCTCTATTAGCATTCTTTTAGTAGGTAAGTCCTGATTTGAGTTTTTAATTGTTGCAGAAAGGAACCGTATTGGATTCTGGAGGGAGTCAGGCTAGTTTCTTGATGCAGGCATTTACCTTAACCAAACGTTCATTCATAAACATGTCGAGAGACTTTGGGTATTATTGGTTGAGGCTTATAATCTACATTGTGGTGACTATCTGCATCGGGACTATCTACTTGAATGTAGGAACAAGCTACAATTCCATTCTGGTATGATCTTAATCTGAATAATTTCCAAAATAAGAATCATTGTTTGTACCATATTCGGTTCAAACTTCAAACACTGATTAATGTCAAAGATATAAACTAGATATATATTTTTAGAGAAGTCTACATAGAAAAACAAATAGGTATATTGTATCAAGCAAAAGGAATTTTTTTAATTTTGATTGGGATTACCCAAGAAGTAGAATATAACAAACTTAACTAATTGACAGAATGCTTTATTGAACCATATGAAACAGGCAAGGGGTGCATGTGCTTCTTTTGTATTTGGCTTTGTTACATTCATGTCGATTGGAGGATTTCCTTCTTTTGTTGAAGATATGAAGGTCGGTTTAATGGCTCTACACTATCAGACAATCTCAGTTACTTCATAATTTTGTGAACTATTTATGATTCAGAAGCTGTTTTCTGTTTTTGGTAACTTATGCAGGTTTTCCAGAGAGAACGCCTCAACGGTCATTATGGTGTGACAGCATTTGTTATCAGTAACACCATTTCGGCCATGCCTTTCCTCATATTGATTACCTTTTTATCTGGAACCATCTGCTACTTCATGGTTCACCTCCATCCAGGTTTCCTCCATTACGTGTTCTTTGTCTTGTGCCTTTACGCAAGTGTCACTGTTGTTGAGAGCCTGATGATGGCCATAGCAAGCGTTGTACCCAATTTCCTCATGGGAATTATAATCGGTGCTGGTATCCAGGTAAGGCGACATACTTGTTATCTTTGTCTCTTGTAGTAATTTGATGGCATATTTTTGCCTGTATTCAGATATTTGCAAATGATAGATTTGCTGCCATGTTTTTCAAATATGCTCAAATGCATTTAACAAGTTTTCTTTAACACAAAACAGGGGATTTTCATGTTGGTTTCTGGGTATTTTAGGCTTCCTAAAGACATCCCCAAGCCCGTCTGGCGATACCCTATGTCTTACATCAGTTTCCACTTCTGGGCCTTACAGGTAAATACAGCTCAGCCTAATTCAAATTGGCTAACTTTTTTTTTCCCCTTTAGCAAGTCAAAGTTGTGCTAATGATCAAACATGATTTCCTTTTCTTCCACTATACAGGGCCAGTATCAAAATGATCTGGCTGGCCTGCTCTTTGACAACCAGTCTCCAGGTCTCCCCAAGATCCCGGGCGAATACATACTGGAAAATGTGTTCCAGATTGATGTAAACCGCTCGAAATGGATAGACTTGAGTGTTCTATTTAGCATGATCATTGCTTACCGCATAATTTTCTTCTTTATGATAAAGATCAATGAGGATGTGACACCATGGGTCAGAGGATACCTAGCTAGAAGAAGCATGCAAAAGAAGATGGGCAACAGCCAGACCGCAATGGCAATGCCAGACCGCCTCACTCAATCGCCATCACTGAGGACTTACGCCACAAACAGAGCAACATGCAGTGCTAGTGGTAGTAGGAGATGACTGGATTGATCAGAATCAGAATAACACAGAAGTTTGCCAAACAGAGGACAGAGAATGATCAGGGATAGTACCCCAGTAATAGAATTTCTTTTCAACTAACTTAATTAATTCCATGCAGTAAAATCTCTCCTTTTTTTTTTTCCTTTTATTTACTGTTCATAGAGTTGTGAGAATTGAATGTAGCTTGAGGGAGAGAGTTTTAAGACCAATATCCAGTGGTTGTTTTCAGAACTGAAACTTTATGAGCCAATCAAAATATCAAGCAGCGTGGTATCTTGGGAGAGGGGTGTTGAATTGAATTGTGTGCTAGTGTATGGGTGTGTCACATGAGAATGTGAATGCCAACAATAAATTCTCATGTGCATGAGTAGTTGGCAGCTCACAGTTTGAAGCAGAAAGGTGTCACAAGCCAGCAATGAAGAAGAGACAGAAGTTCCCATTGCATGCATCCAACGGCGGATCTATAGCTTGGGAATTGACCCCCTTAGGTTTTGAAAAAAAATCTATCAAAGTTTATACAATTTCAATCTTGCCTCCCTTAGAAATTTTATGTTGTCCCTCTTATAAAATCAACGATTACAATCACAGATCACATATCACAATTGAAGAAAAAAAATTGAGTCGCCGCCTCTAATCTCCACCTCCACGCCTTCGGTCCTCAACAATAGCTTCTTCGCTATCCCTGCAAAACAAGGTGAGTTTGTTTGATTATGGGTTCTAAATGAAATCAACAGGACAAGTGGACAATAACAAAATCACCTTAAGCTTTAACATCTCTTATTACCTTGGGTCTCTGTCTCCTTCTTTGGCGATCCAAAATTGAAACAACAAATCAACTTTGAGAAACTCAAGAGAGATCAGGGAGAGATAAAGAAAGATCTCAAAGAGAGATCATGGAATCAGAAAATCGAAAGAGATCATAAACTCGATCTCTTTCTGATCTCACCGAGCTCGATTTCTCCTGGATCCGCTTCAGAGTCTGATGAAACAAACTCAAAATCTTTGATAAAAACTCGATCTCTCTGAGTCTCTGATGAAAACAAACTCGGTCTCTCGATCTCACTAAGTCTGATGAAAACAAACTCGATCTCAGTCTAAAGAAAACAAACTCAATCTCTCGATCTCTCTGAATCTGATGAAATCAAACTCGAACAAACTCGATCTCGATCTCTCTGAGACTGATGAAAAAAAATTGAGAAATGAGAGAGATATCAGAGTCTCACTTTCTCAGAGATGAAGAGTGAGCTGAGATGAAGAGTGAGCTGAGTGACTCAGAGATATCAGAGTCTCATTTTCTCAGAGACTGGAAGTGGGTTTGGTTTGGCCGTATGGGGTTGGGGTTGGGTTTGATAAAAAATAAAAAAAAAAAAAAAAAAAAAAAGACAGAGATGAAAGGACTTTGTTTTATTAAATTTATTCAAAATATTATTTTAATCAATCAAAGAAAGAGATAGAAAAATCCAAGGGGGTAAATTCGTTTCTTTTGTTCCATATTTCTTTAAGCTTTGGTGAGGTATTTCACGTTTGTTTAAACATCTGATTTATCATCTTTATACAGGAGAGTTTCATATTTGATTTTTAATTTAATTTAATTTATTTATTTGTTTAGGCTTTGACAAAGTGGGTATTTGATCATTGAAGCTTAAGTGAGTATTTAATTTCATCTGCTGAAAAGGCCATTATCTCAAGTTCTTGGTATTTGGTGAGGTTCCTTTTCTTTCATGTGTTAATTATTGATTTACATTACAAATTTGATAATTTGGGAATCTGGGATAGCATTTTTTAATATGAATATTGGCTTATTACTTGAGCCTTAATATTACCAGTTGCAACTGCCAGTGTCGAGAGAACTTTTTCTGCTATGAAGATTGTCAAGAATCGATTACATAATCGTATGGGAGATTAATGGATGGCAGATAGTTTGATTAAATATGTTGAGAAAGATATATTTAATGGCATCGATGATGAGGTGATTATACACCATTACCAGAACATGAGAACCCGCAGAGAGCTTTTACCTAAATTTACTGCGCATCTACATTGACTCATTATGTATGTTTATCTTGTAACACTTTTAAAACTTTATTTTAATCATATTTATCTATTTCTTTTAAGAACTAAATTATCAATAATTTTTTTGCCCCCCTTTCTCTGCAATCCTAGATCGGCCCATGCATGCATCCCCCATTATTGTTGACAAAAAAACCCAACTGCTAAATAATTTACTTATTAACTATTTTTATGGTATATATATCATATGATATATTATTTTGAGAGTTTTTAGATATGGTTCCCTATTTGCCAAATAGCTTACCTTCCAGAAATAATCATGATTTCCGATTATCAAGTGGTTAGGGTAATCTTGTCCATGTCTGTGTAACTTGAATAGGAAAGGACTGAGGTGTTCACAAAGGCTGAGACCTGTTGGAAATTAGTGCTCTGTCTGACTAAGTTGGTGGAAGAGAGATTTTGACAATTGATGTGATGTTCAAACATCCTAATGTTTTGGTTGGGTTTGCTTCATATAACTAAACTGGTTCCGTGCAGAGCTTGTTTTTATGAGACATGGACGACTATATCATTCCTATCATACTTTAGCTGCGGTGAAACCCAAAGAAGAAACATCAATTACTTATAATCCTGGTTCTCAAAACACTCGAGTCCAATATATGTATTATCATAGCTCACTGTTTCCAGATTGAGTTCCAATTTTAAGGACATTCATAATTGGTTGACTAGCCTTCCATGACTATACATAACCCACCTTGCTTGCCCATTTCCATGTCAAAACAAACAATCAAGCTCTGCCACACTTGGAGATTTCATGGAATGGTCCAAGCATATAGATTATTTTGTAGCTTCAGCACTCTTGATGATCTAGTAGTTAGTTACAAGCTATTTGTTACTTTGTATCTACACTCATGTAGTAATGATTGATATACTTGGAATCACAAATGCAATCATTGAATTAAAGCCATTATAGGACTCCATTTAGGGTGTGTTTGGTTGAATGAAATCCTACGCTATGAAAATCCACGAGGAGATCCCTACATTTTAGGTTAAATTCATGTATCACTCCACATTCACCATTTGATCTTGTGATCAATGGTGGGAATAGAAGTCCTATGAACATGAAAATCATACTCATTGGTCCCCCAAGGCATGTGATTTTCATATTCATGGGACTTTCATTCCCACCATTGATCACAAAATTAAATGATGGATATGAAGTGATACCTCAAATTAGCCTAAAATATAAGGGTCCCCTCATGAATTCCCATAGCATAGGATTTTATGCAACCAAATACGCCCTTAGTTTGTAAGGAGGGGGTTGGTCCTCCACCTTGCCCACAGGCTACTCTCTTCTTCTTCTTTTTTTTCAGCCAAAGGTGGAAGTGTTTCGATCATCTGCTTGTATCCAACAGCACCATCCATTTTCAAAACCTAGGCTGTGATGCTCAATACGTTTGGGATAACTTGTAACCATAGTACTTGGCAAAGCACTTCAATTGATTCTAGAGGCGTGGATCTATCTTGGTCCTCTCCTTGTTCATGGGTTACGGTTGTTGCAGCCATGAGTAGGAAACGTTCCTTGTCTCATCAACAGTTTAAATCCGAGCCTCAGATTTGCAAACTTAAACACACACACATGTTTCAATCAAGATATGGATAAACTGGACCCTTTGGCAATGGTGAAAATCATGAACTACAAAAAACTGAATGAAAGAAATACACAACAATCAGTATCGTATGAGAAATACATAAATTATAGTTATTGTAACTGCAATTAATATGACTATTTTCGCTACAAAGAATCAGTGGTATAGAACTCATTTGATCATTGATAAGATATCACTATTTCTTTTATATTGTAACTTTTGGGTAACCTTCTACAATCAAGACTGCTCACTATTCTGCAAAACCAATTGACTATTGAGGCACAAAAAATGAAGGATCGTGCTAAACGGTTAAAAATTGACATATTCATCTGTTTCTGTAAGAAACGACTCACCAAAAACTATCGGCATGGAAATTGATTGCCAAAAGAATTAATGAATAATGAGAAATCCTCCAGCATAAGACACCAATAACTTCTATGATTGACTGTTTGTAGTTAATGGCACAAAAGGATCGACCCATTCATCATCTTCGTTCACAGCTTTCTCCCATCGCTGTTTAAATACCTTCAGCTCAGCTGTTGACTGCCTTCGTATCTGTTATTTACCAAGTGTAAGCACAACCGAAGAAAAGAGTAACAAGAGGATGAAAACAGCTTCATAATAAAGGATAGTTGCTTCGAGTATTTACCTTGGTTCTTAGATCGAGAGTTTTATAGCTTGGAGCCTGAAGAAACAAAATTAAACTTAGATTTTACACAAGGAGAAAAGTTGACAAAGGATGCTTGACAGTGCCATGATTTTGAAAATATCATTAAAACAAGGAACAGTAGATTTGTGGAAGCTTCATTCATAAATGGACCAATGCAATCGAATAAGGTTGTATGGAAAATAAAATTGAACTTTAATCCATAGGGTTGGGACTTTGGATAGGGAAACTCAAATCCATAGGTTGGTAACAGTTCATACAAGGAAAGCAGCATTTCACTCCAGCAAGTGTTAAACATGGATACACAATTTCTCTCTTTACTCTACTCCTGTTGAACTCCAGGAGTCTGGTTTTGTTGTCCTGAATTTTTGGTGTCCAGCTAATCAGAAGGCAGCAAAACAGGACTAATGTATAACTAGGAAACAAATCAATAAAATCACTTAGATCTCCGTTAACCTCTCTATAACGATTAAACACAAGGACGAGAGAGAGAAAAATATTTTCATCTTCTTTACGCCTTAGATTGTGGCTGTTGAATTCTTCTTCTTAAAAACGTCTTCACATTCCTAAGCCACTATCTCTTAAATGTACTTCATCCTTTCATCACTATCAATAAAGATTTTCCTTAATGACTGGAGTTTGTAACTTCAAAAAAACAAAATTATTTTGGGTTATTACCAATTACTCGATTAAACAAATAGAAAGGATAATATGAAAAGAGGTTCCACTGGGTAATTAACATTCAGTTTTCAGAACTTTCCAAAAAAAAAAAAAACATTCAGTTTTCAGAATTGCTCAGTCAAAACTTTCACGTGAAAACCTTTAAAAAGGTGTGGTGTAAACTGAAAGGAGTGCTCCAGAGTTAGTTCTTAGTTAGTTTATACTGGTCCACAAGAAATCAGAATTATAAGCCAATTTATAATTTATATAATGTATGAATTCCAATACACTAGCATTAGTTCCATACATTAAGGAGCTATGTATTGTCAAGTAATAATATTGGTCCTCTCGATAAAGAATTGCTACAAGTTCTTCAATTTTCAGTGCATACAATTAAGCTATCCTCAATCGTAAAACTTAAAAGTATAATTGCTAGATCAATTTAACTTTCATGTGCAAATCTTAGAAGTGCTTGATGTTTTGTTGGCAAGAAACAGAGGAAGAGACCTCTCTGTGGTGTGTTTATTGGGTGGTCAAGATGGAAGCTCTATTCAATCTACATGAAGCTGTGGAAGCTCTATTCAATGGCTTACAATGAAGTGACAACAAAATTCACTCAGGCGTGTTTTCTTTCTTTCTGTTTTCTTTTTTCTTTTTCCTTTTTGTGTTTAATCTTGGTAATTTTATTTGATTTGTCTATTAATAGGGGGTGTGGTGTTGTAATTAGTTACAAATCCGTTAACCTATAAATATAGGTTGGTCCTGTTTTGCAGCGGTTGGACACCTGACACACAAGTCCAAAAATTCAGGACAATAATGGTGCATGGGCATCACTTACTGAATGAGGGATGTCTGAGAATTGTGTCCAAATCAACAGGGTCCAAATCCAAAAAATTTAGGACCGCAATGGTATCCAAACTGCGAATTTCATGTTGGTTCTTTACTAAATGAGGGACATTGGCCTGTGTCTTTGAACAAATAGTCAAGACCCAATGTGTAAATATGCAAAACTTTTGCACCCAAAGTGAAATACGCCTGAATTAGGCGCCCAAAATGTAAATAACCCATTTTCTAACCCCACAGGACCTCTATTTTGTCTCTAATGTCATTTACTTGCTTGAGGAATCCAAGGGCCAAAACATGAAAAAGGGAAAGAGGAGAAGACAGTTTATGAGCTATTTGATGAAGAGGAAGAAGATTTGATAAAAGTGTCAATGAAGAAAGAGATAATAACTAGAACTCACAATGTCTAGTGGAATGAAAAATAATAATTTACGTAACATAATAGTTTATCTTTTGTTACTTGGTGGCTATGTACTTATGAAGTTGTGAATAAAATTAGACAATGACTTGCCTATTACAATTTGCATTTTACGTGACATTTTGGGAGTGCATTTTGACTTTAATTGTATGGCTAATATGATCAATGAAGATTTAACGTGATAGGGGCTATCTCTCTTAAAGTTCAGATAAAATATAATGTATATCTTTTATTTATTAAAATATGATAGGGGCAATCCCTCATTCAGTAAGTGATGCCCATAAGTGGAAACCGATACATGATTTGTTTCATGTTTCAACAACATTTACATTACACTTTAAACCAATCTCTTTCTCCAATAAAGTCCAACTTACTGAAACCCAGAGGTCTTTCTACCAAATATCTCTGACTACAAGAACCTTATTCTATTCAGTGAAAAGCTGAAGTATATAGTATCATGTCATTTCATTCAACTCAATGGCTGAACCAAGGTCATGCAGATTATACACAGCAGCAACCCAATTATATTTATAAGCTAATTTAGTAGATGCGTACCTTTTCTGCAGAAGGTCCACCCAATGTTGGAATTCCTTGATGAACAATGTATTCGCTATCAACCACTCCAACCTTCTCGTTCCGGTCCCCCTAAACGAGCAGTTACACTCAGCTTGTTCAGTGGAAATATCAATCATAGATTATATCACTAATGATTTATCAACAATACGATGTAATATTCAAAACCATTGAATCAATGTCAAAGAGTATCCCAACAAGTAGCATGTGTTTACTCAAATGATTTATCAACAATTAAGTTTTATCCTTTCTTTCTCTCTCTCTCTCTCTTATTTAATTTATTTATTTTTCCCCAATTCTAGGCAGCCAGGCTTTATAGCCACTTTTTGGCCAGGGTTTAGGCTTTTTACACTTCTACCCCTTCTATAGATAATGTTTGTGATTGTGTTTTAAAGAGAATGGGTAAAAGTGTAAAAAAGAACAAGTCTGGCCAAAAATTAGCTTTAAAGCCTGGCTGCCTAGACAAACTCTAATTTTTTTGTGAAATTTCATTACAATAAGAGGAAGGAAAAGTATAGATTCTTGAAATAAGAGCAAGTCTAGCCAGCCAGGTTTGGTCGCCATTTTTTAGCCAAAATTTTGGTTTTTTTACACTTTTTACCCCTTCTCTTTAAAACGCAACCACAAACACCATCTATAAAAGGGGTAGAAGTGTAAAAATTCCCAAACTTGGCCCAAAAATGGCTACCAAACCTGGCTGGCTAGAATTGTTGTTGAAAGTGAGATCTCAAGGGCAACCTAAACAAAGTTAAAAGCAATTAATACACAGCCCAGGTTGCACACTCAGCTGTTGGCGCTAATTGCACAGAATACCAGGCAAGCTGAAGTTAGAGTTCCTACCCAAGTCATCTTTAGAAATACCCCAAGTAATGCTCCATAGCCAAACACACTCTTTAATGGAGCACACCAGGTAGGTGGGATCTGATAGCTTTTCCCCTCTCTCCAAATAGAATTCCTAGTGCCAATTAAAATCTGTTCCACAACCATCTGATTTTAATCAAAAAATTGTTTTGATCCATTGATGCACCGAATCAGTGGGGTAGAGGCTCCACAGTATTAGCAAGGGTGTTCCACACTTTTAGAGAGAAGACGCATTCAAAGAAGATGTAGTTGACGGTTTCCACCAACTGTTCGCAAAGCGTGCGCCTATTTGGGACAATAAAGCCCCTCTTGGCAAGGTTATCTATTGTGAGAATACTACCATGGACCCACATGAGAAAAATTGAGAAAGGGGGAGAGGACAATAATGCCCCTTTTGGCAAGTTTTAGTCACAACAACTTCGAGGAAAGATTAATATCTGTCGAGACAAGTCAGAATCCCATAGTGAGCCCTCATCTGCCCAGATCCAATCGTCTTCTACATCCCAGTGGGCATAGTTGTATAGAAGTGATAGGAGGATCGAGACATAACTCAGCTCCCAATCATTGAATCCCCTGCGAGGAGACAAGTCACATTGCTGCCCTTGATCAGACAATGAGTGAAATTGATTGACACAGTAATGCCGACAAGATGAAATGTCATTCAAGCAGGGAAACAGGACTGAAATGTAGAGCCATTTAACTACTTGTCCACCCTAATGTAACTCTATTACCTTTGCCACTTTGAATCCAATGTTGGATGCAGAATTAGCTTTTAAGTTCATGAACCAGCCCATCTATTCCTCCCCCATAATCTGTCGATAGTTTAAGCTTTTTCACTAAATTCTACTTGGTGTTACACACTATGAGTGCATCTTATGTATTTTAGATGTTTCAATAGAGTATGTTTTCCATGTTTCTTCATTATTTTTTTATTTTCATTTCTTATATTAACTTGGAACCAAAGATAGATGGTGTTTCATGGATGAGTCAGTAAAACTCCCCATCTTCAAGAGAGAAGGTTGAGTTGACCATCTGAAATTGCTATGATAAACACACAATTTGTTCAGGTGTTTGCTATGGATGATTAGTCGCCCATTCTTTTCCCATTGATCTTCAAATCTAAATCTATGTTCCAAGAACAAAATTGAGTGGAGCTGTGTTTAACACTTTGGATCTCCCAACTGCTAACAGCCTAGAGACATATCTGAAGAAGATATCTTGTCAACTCTCGAGGACCTAGAGACAAAGGTGTCGGCTGGCATTGATGATTACATGTTGACTCTCTTTTTCAGAAATGCTGGTGCACTATGGAAAGTAATTTCATGGCAATGGTGAATGAGTTCAATAACAAGTGTTTCCTTGATTGGAGATTGAGTTCAATTCTCATCTCTCTTATTCCTAAAATCAAAGTTGTTGCCAAAATCATCTCCAAGGATTTACTAGGGGTGGGCATTCAAGACCGAAAGCCCGGCCCGAACTGATAACGGACCGAGCGGGCCGATCCGGTCCGGTTATTTTTGCTGATAATTTAATTTCGGTCCAAAGCCCGGCCCGGCCCGAAATTTTTGGTTCGGTCCTTGGTTCCTATTTCTAGAACCCGACAAGTACCCGGCCCGAGTGTTTTAAAAATTTAAAAACTATATTGAATTTTGTAAGAGAAACTCAAAATTGAAAAGTGTTATTTTTTAAAGTCAAAAGTGTTGATTTGATATTACGACAAAATAAACAATTGTTATTTTGATTTGAGAGAGTGGTGTCACTTTCACCAACAGATTAAATAATAAAAAAATTATTTCTAATTCATTCTCTACACAGTTTCAGTCCCTTAAACCATTGAACATTTTTATCTAACGGTCAATATGCCATATAAACATATTGAATTTTACAAACGAAGTTTTTGGGTCTGTCACTCTGTCCTTTCTCATTCATTTCTTCTTCACAGCTGGAGTCACTCTGTCCTTTCTCATTCTTTTCTTTTTCACAGCTGGAACAGGAATTCTAATTGGCGAGGAAACGGGCGAGGGAGGGGGTGGAACCCTCCATCCCCCTCGAGATGCGCGAGTGCACACATCTCGAGGGGGATGGAGGGTTCCACCCCCGTCCCTCGCTCGTTTCCTCGCCAATTAGACAAGCCCCAGCTGGAAACACTCAGAAGGTGAGAAATCCAATGGATGCTAAAGAGGCCAATTTGTTGCAATAAGAAAATCTTTGCTCCCTGGAGTTGGTGTGCTATAGTGGGAATATCTATGATGAAGATGAAGATCGAGATATGGACAGTTGCAGGGTACAAACAGACAGTTACAGGTAATGAAAGGCCTCCAACCTCCCCCAAATTTAAGACGGTTTGTTGTTAAAGGCTACAATGGAATGAGCCTCCGCAGTTTGTTGCTTCCCAAATTAGTTGAGATGACGCTATCAAGATGTAGTTGGTTGAAATTCCTTGATGAAGGAGATGTTGCACTTAGAGCAGGAGGATTCATGTCGCTTGAAGAACTTGAGATGGACTTCATGTTTGAACCCCTCTTCCCTCTTCATCTCTCTCACTTCCTCGCCACCACCTAAGCCCGAGAACCGGCCCGAATTCTCGGTTATACGGGACCCCGGTTAACCGGTCTCATCGGTCCGGGCTCGGTCCCTGGAAATGCATTTTTTGAAACTCCGGTCCGGTCCTCGGGTTTGACAAATCAGGTCAGTCAACCGGACCTGCCCAGCCCTAGATTTAAAATGACACTGAAATCCTACATGAAACTGCTTTTTCCCTTATCAATCGTCATAGCTAATTGATGGGCCTTTGATAACTAATGAGCTCATTCATGCAAGATCAAAAGCTGCTAGCTTCATGATAAGTTGGCAAATGCCCCCAGTTCTGGGCCTACCTTCCACTCTTGACTTCTTTTTCAAAGAACAGTTCTTTTGGTGAAATGAAACCTCGCCAGACAAAATTTCTTCTTATGGACTCGTGCACATGGGAAGATCCCTACCCTTAACAACCTGGACAAGAGAGTGCTGCCCATTACTAATTGTTGTGTCCTTTGTGAAGATGACATTGATACAAAAAAATTTATCAGAAAAACTGGGTGTTGTATTGATATATTCAAAAAGAAAAAACTATACATTGTCATGTGTATCAGGTCAATACTATACAATCCCAATTAAAGATACAATAAGAAAATGGGATGTGTCTAAATTTCTCCCAATTAGAAGCTCACCACCTAAGAGTGACTTTGACATCTATCCAAAGAGTGGCAACTTCTTTTCTGACCTCTTTAAAGATTTTGGTGTTTCTTTCCCTCCAAACCACCTAGATGAAAGCATGAATTAGCCTATCTCAGACCCATTTCCCAAACAGAGATAGATTGGAAGGATGCTGATTAGTGGAATGTCACAGCTCTACCCATGCAAGTAAAGAATCTGAGAAAGAAGCTTGAACATGAAAATCAGTTAAGGCAAAATCAGATAAGGCCACTTCCCAAAGCTGCCTCGAAACTAGGCAAGAAAGTAACGTGATCAATAGATTCTTCATGATTCTTGTGATTAGGGAGATGCAAGCCCCTTCTATTAATATTGTCATGGTGAGAATCCTCCCTTGAAGACTGGTCCACATAAGAAAGGTAGCTCTTGGAGGCACTTCCTTCAATGAAAGTGTTGAGCTTGTTAGTTCTTTCTTGAAGGTTAGAGGCAGGATGAGAGGGAGCCAAGCATTTGTACCAATCTTTTACACAGTAATCGCTGGCTTTGGAGCCAAGACAACATTGAAACAATGGAGCACCTATTTCTCAAATGTCCCTTCTCCTTAAGAGTTTGGGACTTCATTGCTACAGAGTCCAGATGGTTTTCCTCCCCTAATGGCAGCCTCTTACAATGGTTTAATAGTGGAACGACGAAGCAAATGGATTTAGGAGATGCTCCTAATCACTCTTTGTGATATTTGGAAGGAGAGAAAAGGCAGTATTTGGGGGGCACAAGATGGACAGTTCTTCTTTGGGCAACATGATTAATGCCATGAAAATCCAATGGGCTTTGGCCTGGCATAAGGTGCAGGACAAGCCCTTATCCACCTTGTGAGAAGAATATGTTAGATTTGCAATATTTCTTTGGTTGGGGCTGCTTTTTCTTTTCTCTAGAGCTTCTCACTCTCTTGTAATGGATTTCTTCCTTTTCTTTCATCAATGAAAGTGTTTTATTTATCATTAAAAAAAAACAATGACAACTGAAGTCTAGGTTGGTGTATAAATTACATTTCTCAAAGGCCTTTCACACAAGGTCATTCTTGAAATTTATTTTACTAAGAATGGGTTTTGGGGTGAAGTGGAGAGGGTGGATTGGTGCAATTCTTAAGTCAGCCAATTTTTCTATCAAGATCAGTGGATCTCCTGAAGGTTTTTATAAAGCCTCTAGTGCATCAGATAAGGTGACCCCCTTTCACCAATTCTCTTTCTCTGGTTGTTGAGGCTCTAACCCAAAAGGTTCTGAAAGCTGAGCACTATAATCTTATTAAATCCTCATTAAATGTTTCAAACTTGTTGAGGAAGGTGTCTCCCTCCTCATCCTTCAATATGCAGATGACCATTCTTTTCCTTGACCTAGAGTAGGAAGGTATCTCTTCCCATCCTTCATTATGCAGATGAACCATTATTTTCCTTGACCCAGACAGACAGAGACATAGGTCAACTGAAAAACACTCTAACTCAAAAACATAACTGTCTTGTTCCCAGTAGAAGAAGCTCACCATTTAGGGGATATGGATGATGTGCAAAACTGCCAACAGGGTATCTTTCCCGCCACTTAGCTAGTCCTTCCTCTAGGTGCAAATTCTAAAGTAGAAATGTTTGGAAGCCTAACTATTGGCAGAATTAAAAGTAGATTAGCAATTTGGAAGTCCAAGTGTATTTCTCAAGCTGGAACAGTTACCATGATTAAGAACACCCTGACTAACATTCTAGTCTTCATGATGTCAAGCATAGTCATCTATTCAGCAACTGAGAAGATCTGTAAAGGTTTTTTGTGGGGTTTAGAGGCCCAAGCTACAAGTTACCATTTAGTCAAATGGAAGAATGCATGCCAGCCTAAAAATCAAATTGTTTTGGGAATCAGAAGATTGAAGTTCTTCAATCAAGTTTTGCTCTCTGAATGGATATGAAGATTTGGTGTAGAACAAAATGTTTATGGAGGATCATCATCCGGAAGGAGTATGGCTTGGAGCCAAATGGACAATTCACCCAAAGATCTGCCCCTTCTGTTGTGCTTGGCAGGGAGGAATTACGAGTCTAAAACAGCATAAAACAGCAATTTGAGAGGAACATCTCTTATAAGGTTGGAAATGGGAACAGAAAAAGTTTCTGGGATGATATTTGGTGACCACTAAAAGAACAGTACAACCCCTCAGAATCTCCCTCAACAAGTCAGCAGTGGTGGGGTCAACAAACAACTCTCCCAACTGGAATTTGACTTTGAGGAGTCAATGACTCTGAGCTCCCATACCTCCTCATGCTTCTATACAATCTGCAACAGGTGTTATATCTCAGAGTAGGAGGACCAATCGGTATGGAATGATAAACAAAGTAACTTCTCAATGACAGACTCTCATTTGAAATTGCGGACAGTGGCCTTGGCCTCCAGCTGTCATAGTGTTCTCCCTTCTCTTTTTTAGGCACAACATTTTCTGGATGAAAGAAATTTGTCCAAGGGTTAACTTCATCTAATGGACAATTGGGCATGGTTAAAAAATAAATAAAAAGATCCTCCCAGTTGATAATCTTGCAAGAAGGGACTTCATCATCATCACTAATAGATGTGCCCTCTGTGAAGCCCATCAAGAAAGAAACAATTGACCATATCTTCTTTTCTTGTCCCCTTTGCTCTCCAGATATGGGTCTCATGAGTCTCTTTGCCATGAAGCCAACACTCAACCCCCTTTCGACTCCAACCTCCTTCAGTGGGTTTCCTCTTGGAATAGAAGGTCTAAGCCAAAAATTCCTGTTATAGAACAGAGCTTTCTTTGCTACTATTTATTCTCTGTTTAATATATTTTCGTAATTACTTTTATTTCCAGTCTGTTTGAAGCAACTACATCCTATATCAAAGATGACCTTCCTTACCAACTGCTAAAACCAAACATGAAACAAATTCATGTAGCAAATTGGACGTTGAACCGAAAAATATGACCATCAAACAGTATTTCTTTACGGATTAATGGAGAAAAATGAAATTGACATACAGAAGTCAATTTTAAAACCATATTTTTGTCAACCATGCCTATTTCCTTCATGATAACCTTGATGATATCTAAAAAACAAAAAAGAAAAAAAAACTCTTTTAGATTGTATTTCTCGACGCTTAAGAAGCATGTAATAGTTGGTATGGCTTTCCATTTAACTTTGGAACCAAAAGATGCTACCAGATCACACATCTGACATCTGAACTTATATATATCAGAACTACTATAGCTTACGTGATGTAAAAGTGTGGTTCAAATACCATATGGGAAAATTCTCACCTGCGCACAGTACCCAAGCTTCATGTCCAAACCCCAGCCATGAACGAGGTCACTCTGCATCGGAAAGAAGTACATACATCAATGAAATTATTAAGGGCTCAGAAACGGTATCATTTCATTCGACAAACGGTAACCTCACATGATTTGGACATAATTTTGCATCCATTCGAATCTCCTAAAGTTGGAGTTCAAATGCGAAAGGAAGAGGGAGGTGAATGGGATTCCCCCAAAAGACTCCGTACTTTAATAGCATTCTGAACCACCAAGGTAGGGACAGTTTTGGCATGGTCCAATTAAATAAGAACATTAAATGTAACAAGCAAAAACCTGCTGAAAATGGCCAAGCCCTAAATTTCGATTCATACCTGGATGAGGTGCCACACACAACGCCAGGCTGCTCTTGAAAAGACAGGCGCCATTCCCTCTACCCATCTGTAAGAAAACAAAATATAAATTTTGACTTAGTCAACACTAACCAATCAAAGCACTTTATATGATTCTATTGAAAATTTCTACTTAGAGTAGGTGGCTATGAGTAAGCTCCTTTCTCTAAGATCTTGCTTTTTTCCTTTTAATGAAAATTTTTGTTTTATTGAAAAAAAAGGGTAAGCTCATTTTCCATGGGATAGACGAAATTTTCACGAGAATCTAACAAAATGTAATTTCCTTATTCTTAAATGTGCATATGTGAGGGTGAATCCGATGTGCAACTCCTTCCTAGCTGAGTTAAATTAAAATACAGAATGATTCTAGCGGCCTTGTATGATACATTGCTATCTTGATCTCTTCCAAATTCTGTTCCAGTCTATTTGTTTTTTTGTAGGCGGGTATATTACTGCTATGCTACTTTAGCCGGCACAAGAGTTTTTGATCTAAGAGGACAAAGGGATAAATTTGTTGACAAGGTGGAATACTGGGTAGCAATAAGACAAACAAAACTATTCATCAGAATTTGAATGTTACACAACTGAGCCTTAGGAATCTATTAAAGGGCATTTGTATTCTTGCAAGAAAATATATTCATTTAAAATTTTCTTTTGAATTGTATATATATATATATATATATATAGAAAAAAATCAATGCATCGATAAAAATAAAAAATAAAACCCAAGAACTTGGAACTATGGTTAAGATTCGATGAGATGGAGATTTTGTGGCTTTATTATGTTTTAAGGGTATCTCTGAGTAACCCTCTCATTCCCTTTCACACAACTCTCTTCTTTTTCTCACAATATTCTTCTCTCTAGCAACTAGTAGTCTTCTTTCTGCTTTTCTTCTATTATGTACATGGTATGTCAATAGTGGCGGACCCACATACAAGGCCTGTGGGGCAGTTGTCCCCCCTAAATTTTTCAAATTTTTTTTATACTATATTGAATTTGGGGGTCCCACTTGTACACTTAACTAAATGCCCCCTGCAATTATGTTATTATTTTCTTGCCCCCCTCCCCTTTCTTTTCTTGAAATTGACTATATCCTTGGAAGAGACCTATACGATCTTCTCTCCTTCTCACCTTCTCTCTGTCATGCAATTAAGTTGATTATTGATAATGTTTACAAGGTGTTTTCTCCCAAAGTCAATTTCCAGTTGAGTTGGTAGAGGTGTGGCGGATGGAATCACACGTCACGGGTTCGAACCCGGCCGGCGGTATGGGGTGGGAAGGGTTAAGGGTAAAAAATTAAAAAAAATCTCATTTTACTAACTTGCATAGACTAAAGTACTCTATCCATCAACTTGTTAGCTTAAATCTAATTTTTTTTTATGAAATTTCCGATCGAATGAATGAATACATCATACATGGTCCTTTTCTTTTCTGTCTAGGGTGAAATTCTGCCAGTTCTATGAATAATCAGTTGTATCCTGTAGGTTTATTGAATTAATTAGAATGTCAAATTGGGGATGTTAGGTAATTTGGTGATCTTACTCTTGGGTATCATGTATTCAAATTAACCTCAAAGGGTACGAAGTGATGGACATCATATGGTCATGAATCATGATCATGATTTGAACTCAACCAAAAGTTTTCCAAACCTTGCTTTAAGTATTTTGAATATGCTTAAACTTGAAATCTCTATCTGGGTTCCTTTGTAGGCCATGTAGGAACATCTCAGAACTTGTTAAGAAACTCACTTAAACATGCTGCTCTGGTACAGTAAACACCACCACAAATTCCAAGCACTTGGATATAGTAGTAATGAAGTTTGGATGTGGTAGTAATTAATTTCATTCAATTGAGCACAATACATGTCTCCTTATACATGTTCTTTGTAAAAAGTTTACATGTGTTTTACTTAATTTATGAAAAAGTTTTACTTTACGTGTAATTGGAAAAAAAAAATTATATATACATATATTGCCCCCCCCCCCATCTATGAAAATCCTAGCTCCGCCACTGTATGTCAAGACACAACAAGGTCAGTGTTATTGAAATGGTACCAGATCATTGGTCTTCATCTTTAGTTGCTCAGCCGAGCTTGTGAGACAAGTATTGAACTAGTTCTTACTGCTTGTTCTTGCTCAAATAATTAATAATGTGCATGTCTTCCCAAATCACTCTTAGAAGTGGTTCAAGTGAAGAAGGAAAGGAACTCAAACTCTATGCAGCTAATTGCGGGTTATAACGCCGAAATAACTCATAACGGCCTCGAGGCGTTAAGTTTTTTCATAAAACGTTAGGGTATAACGGAGGGAATTATAATGGTATATACCGAGCGTTATTTGTATAAAACGTTTTTTCATAACGCCGCTATAACGAATCGGTAAATAAATAAAAAATTTACTAACCCTTTATTCTTGAATCGATTGCAGATCCCTGATAGGGAGCCCTAGCATAGCAGAGAATTGCAGAGAAACGAAATAAGAACCCAGTCGATCGAGCCTGCTGACTGCTTGTCGATCGAGCGAGCCCTCGCAGAGAATAGCAGACTAGCAGAGAAACGTCAGTGTTGCTACCCTAGTCGATCGAGCCCCGATTGAACAGAGAAAAGGGGAAGAGAAGGGAAGAACCCTAGTCGATCGAGGCCTAATCGAACCCTTGGCTCCTTTTTCGATCAATATGTAAGTCTGATCTCTGGATCTGGACTCTGATTTGCTTTGCTTTGTTCCTTCTTCTCTGCTTTCCTTTGTTTTTGCTTTGCTTTGTTCCTTCCTCTCTGTTTTGCTTTGCTTTGCTCCGTTCCTTCTTCTCTTTTGCTTTGTTCCTTCTTCTGTTTTGCTTTGATTTGCTTCTTCATTCTAATGACAGACTTACCACTTACAGACTTATACTTAATTTTGCTTCTTCATTCTTCATTCTAATTTTGCACAACTTATTAATTATAGACTTACAGTAACAAATTAGCAGTAACAAGTTTATTGGAATTATTGGCAAACTAGTAGTAACAAATTTATATTTAGTGATTTATTTTTTGACTCTATAGTCTATAATACATTAATATACTTAGTGAGGGTATAAAAATATATTTAAAAAAATAATTCGTTATATACCGTTATATCTCGATATAACCCGTTATAACTTATAACGCTCCTAGACCGTTATGAGTCCGTTATCCGTTTTAACTGCATAGCTCAAACTAGAGTTCCACCATTTCAAAATATACTAGAATGATTTATTAATACCAAGAGAAATATCAAAAGTCGGAGAGATTACCCTGCACATGGAGGTCCTATACTTTCATCGGAACAATTCTTACCTCCTTGGACAGCATACACTCGTCTAAGCACAAAAGAAAAAGGTTCATAAGCATAGAGAACCCAGACACCAAAAAACAAAAAGGATAGCATGAGAATTGGTGCATAATTACCTGTGGACCTTGTGTTTCTTGTTGCGAATGGTTATCCGATGATGTACTTCAGATAGACCAGGATCCAAAGCAGGCTGTGCAATCTCTAAACCTTCAGAAGCCATAATTTGCAAAAACCTAAACGAACACCAAAGATATTAGAATGGAGATATCAAGGCTCTTTGTAAAAGGTCCTTTGTAGTGGTTGAAGATGATATGTAATACAAGCCCAAACTGTTGCACCAAAATCTAAGATGCTATGATTGTTTGCAGATCTATAAGTTATGTTGTCTGAGGTGGTGCTTAGCCTCACTCAGGCATTTTCTTTTGTAAAAAGTGCTCGGCCTCAGCCTTTGGCCACCTGTGTCTCAGGGCCACACCTTAGCCACGCGAAAGATTGAAACAACCCAAGGAATCCCAAGGTATTTTTTTTTTTTTTTTTTGTAGAAATGACTAAAAAAACATTTTGATTTGATTTTACACTCCTCAAACAACCAAGTTTGTGCTTCTGTAAACAAAGATCAGTCCAAACAATATAGTTTATATAAACACCTATAATAGGCAAAGACAATAACCGAATCAGTTCTGCCACAGTGGCGCCAAGGGTTTGTGGGTGTGTTGGGGAGGAAGAGATTTTGTAATCCATTAACTTCTGTAATCCTTATTTTCGCTATATAAAAAGTATCCGAAATTAAAAAAAATTGGACCTTATAAAACATAAAATAGAAATAAAACTAGAGCCATATCTTTATATAAAATCTGGTTCGCAACCAAATGCTGACAAGAACAGAAGTTATGCAAGAAACACCATAAAAAAACTTTTATGATTCAGTGACATTTTGAAAACCTCCAAATGAAGCAGCAAATATTTTGTTTTGTTCATATGACCAACTCAAATTGTTTGTAGAAGATTAAAAAAGAAACAATTTTTTTTCAATTCAGTTTCCAATTGCCAACCATTGCACTATAAAAAAATAAAAATAAAGAGAAGCTACTCACACAGATATACAAGCTGAACTCCAAGCACATGCAAAAAGAAAATTTGTTTCACGTAAATAAAATCTGTGACTGAAGTAAACATGCAATTGGGTCACATCTGTGAGATGAGAAAATACCTTCCAGGGTCAAAATTTTCCACCCCTAAATCTTCATCCCATAAAAAAACGTAGTCATAGATAGAAACAACATCTGGATGTAAGAAGCGTTTTGCAAACCACCTGTGGCGCCAAACATAAAGCTTGTGTATCAAGAAATTATTTCAGAAGGAATACCACAAACTCCAATACTACATAACCAGACCATATAGTGTTGACAAGCATCGTCTATCATTGTTTTTTTTTTTTGGGTACGAAATGTTAGGCATGCATACCACATGACTTAAATGCACAGATGCAATGGTCTGTACTAGTAAGATAGGTCCATTGAGAAACATAGTTTATCACAGCTCATGCTTAGTTCTCGAGGAACAATTATAGCCTAAGATGATTCATAGGTAGACTAGTTCAAATTAAAATGATTGAAAAATGGAGGATTACACAAAGATGAGAACATGATTTCTTAAGTCATTTACTCTGCAATTTCTATAAGTAAATTGCTGTTGTGGTAGCAAGCATAAAAGATCAAGAAAGAATGAATTTTCTCTTCGCACCATTTTAAACGTAGGCAATGGAAGAAAAATAAAATCTAACTAGACTGTGAGGTGAAGCTTTGTGGAGCACTTGAATCACTACTTCCAACAAGGTGATGTTTAACAAGCGGCTTTGAAGAGACGAACACTTGAATCGCTAATTCCAACAGGATTATGTTGACTTTGAAAAAAATGAAATCGATCATTCCAATGGAAGGAACTCAATCCATTAAAACCTCTGAAGCGCGGAGCGTAGCATGCAGACATGGCTTGGACGACCCTGAACACGTGTTGGATATGTGGTCAATATGACTAGAAGGTTTGGCTAGTCGAACACATGGACATGTATGGATCACAATCTGGACACCTATTAGCACTTTCAAAACATTTATTTTGAATCTTTAGGGAGGTGGAAAATAATTTATGTGCCCCCCTTCCCTCTTATGTTTCTTCCCTAATAGTATAGTAAAAAGGTAAATTAATAGTGATAGGCAATGTAAAATTGAGCTAAGAGTTGATAGACCACAACAAACCATTATGGACATGACTAGTGTAGTCTATGTAATTGAGAATAAAGCATTTTGAAGGATGAACAATAAAACATTAACACCCATACAGTATATTGACTGATGATATGAGTTACATTGAATTATTTGAATATTTTGGATTTACCATTTTACATATTATGATTTAATCTGTTTTAATTGTTGTTAATGTAAATCTTGGATAAATTAAACAATTTTTTGTGTGTATAAAGAAATTATATTGAGTTTATTATTCGTGTGCTTGTCCCTTTCTTTTTTGAGATTCTTTGTATCGTCATGTCTGTGTCAGTGCTTCCTAAATCAAAACTAGGAGATTTACAGGACTTTGTTTGACAGACTTAATCTTCCAGAATTGCCCCATTTTGTAATATCTCAAGTAAGTCATCCATTTGGAAGTATCGCTTCCTTTCAAACGGGAAGCTTTGTAATGGATTTGTACTCTTAGTTCAGACAAGAACTTCACTTGACATATCAAACAGAAACGAAAACCTAACATAACATCACAACAAATGGCGAAGGTTGATGATCACAAGAGATCATGCACCTTAAGGTTACTTGGTTACAAATGGAGTTTCTTTCAGACGCGACACGCTTGGATATTGTGTGTGGGTTGTCAATAGACCGAATCGTATTTTCACATATCCAAATTGACACAATAGCTTAGCAGGTAATCAGGTTTAACAGAAAAAATCCAAATCCAACTTTACTTGAAAGAATTAAATTTAGGATGGAATCAGACATTTTTCTTCAAGGGTTTTCATTTTTTTAAGAGAGAGATAAGGTTCAAAATGTATTCATTGAAACCTATGTAACGAGTTGGTGTCTGAAAACATATACTAGGTATGGACACGTCAACCTAAAAAAGACAATACAGGGAGACACGAGTGCATCATAATATCATTTACATTTCAAGCTATAAGTTATATGTTATTAGTGATAATATGTAAGTCGGCATCACTACTCAACTCTAACTTACTGTAATATGGTTGTAACATTTTTAAAGAATTGAAACTTTTAAAGGAAATATGAATAAGTCGGTGATCCGGTGTTCGAGTGTACAATACGTGTTCGACACGGAAACTTTTTGAAAATGAAGTTGTTACATTGATTGAAAGTTTGAAACAAAAAAAAAAAAAATTTGAAGTTTACATAAAGGTCTAGGGATATCGCAACTCCAAAAAGATTTTCATGCTTCCTATTAATGTCATCTCAAAGGACTAAGAAATATTCCAAAGAAACCCCCATAACTCACTTGATATAGAGCTCTAATTCTATAATAATTTCAAACTCTGCATTATGACATTTGTTTCCTTCCTCCAAGGCAATAATACCATAAATATGTCATTTCTCTTTCTTTTTTTTCCATCCACAAACCCCAAAAACCATAGCATTTCCAAACACTTTTCCTATAAGCAGAACTCTTCCGACCATTACAATCGTTCCACCAGACAGACCTAATGAGACTAAATGAAACCAGAAAATGATCTCAAAGATTTGATGGGAGATTGATGCAAAATTAAGTGAGTTAAGGGACTCCTAACTCTTACAACCTGCACGTAAGCTATCAAAACCAATCTCCATAGTCCTCCAAATATCCCTGGTAGGCAATGGATTTAACATGAAAAAATGACACTTAAAGCATGGTATTTGTAATGCAGTACGAAAGTTCATATATTCATCCAAGAAAAGTTAAGTTTGTAGAAGGCAAGGAGCTAACCAAGGATACCCCATTTTTCTCCCATTTTCAAACACATCAACCCTCCTTTATTAGACTCCAAGCATTTTTTTTATTTTATTTTATTTTTTTGCTAAAATTGAATGAAAAGACAAAGATACGAGAGAGGCCAAGATAGCCTACGGAAGAAGAAGAAGAAGAAAAAAAGCTACTACCCGACCAAAACTTAAAAAAGGACAAAGTTGTATGTAAATAAGATTAGTATTCAGCATTCAAACTTCAACGTGGTAAATGCACCAACAATTGAGAGGCCCTTATCTGCAAGTTCACCTGCTCTAATTCATGGCTAAATCCTCAAAATTCTTCTATTAAGATAGTGAAGGGGATAAGATGCCGCAACTTTTTCAATTTGACAAAATGTCACCAATCTTCAAGGAAAATGACTCCCTTACCTTACATTGCATCACTCAACTAATCCCAAATTCATCAAGAAATGAAGGTTACGCCTTAAAAGAAAATGGGAAAAGAAGAAGGTGTTCCAAAACAAATGCAACGGGCCTAGACAACGAACATTCTTAATAGTTCTCTCTATTACATGATTGTGCCGGGTTGGGTTTTAATGCTACCTTGGAAGGGCTGAGGCCCTCCACAGGGGCGGATTCAGGATTGCAGACAAAGGGGGGCAAAAAAATATGTAACATTTTCAAGAAATTTCCTCGGTATACAGCATAAAAATGTCCTTTGTATAAGAAATTTCCAAGAAATTAGTAAAGGCATCAAAGTTTGTCTTCTTTTTCTGGGTTCTGTTTAACTGATGGAGATATACAACATAAAATTTTCAATTTTTTTGTACATTGCAAACAGGCTATGTATGTCACTATGTGTGTAGTGTGGAATGTGTACATGTGGTGTGTATGGGGTGTGTTTGTCTTTGAGTGTGAGATTGATTGCTTAGTAACATTTTATGTCAAGCATTTTTTTTTGCTTTTATAGAAAGATCATTAAGGCTTATTGTGAGATTGTTTTCAAGAAGGATGAGATTGGCTTGGAGATATTTCATATTGTATTGCCTGCTGCAATGGCTTTAGCAGCCGATCCAATTGCTTTTTTGATTGACACAACATTCATCGAACATGTAGGTTTGTCATTGTTTCTTTTTTTCTTGTTAGTTGTAATATTAGATGGAGAATCTCTGAATCGGTTGACATGAAAAACTATATTAAATTCAGGAATTTAGGTTTCAAAAATTCATCTAAATTTTTATTGCAAGACCAAGGCATAAAATCAACAAGTCAGAGATGGAGAAATAAGAACATTAAACAAACTCACATGTTTCAGACAGAGATGAAGAAGAACTGAAGAAGATATCGCAAGACGCAAGCGCATACGCAGACACCAGAGACTCGGTTTCTCTTGCGATTTGGGATCTATGATTTTTTTTATAAGAGGGTGCAATATGAAATTTCAAGGGAGGGCAATATAAATTTTCAAAGGGGGGCAATAATGAAATTTTAACTACTTTAATGGATTTTTTACAAAACCTAAGGGGGTCAATTGACCCCCTTATCCAAGTAGTGGATCCGCCCATGGCCCTCCAAATGCTTTTTTAGTCGAAATGAAAGATAATGGACATAAAATGTTAGTTGTGTCGATATAGAAACACTAGAGAATATTGTGAGAATGACCAAGAACTTAACTGATTTATTACCAAGTGTCAGCCCAAATCCAACTTTATCAAATCAGTTTTTGGGTATAATCCATCCTGTTAACAGCTGTAGATGTGTGGTCATCCTTAATTATATGCTGAAGGTGTCTTTTCTTGGTATGTAAAAAATTCTCGGACTGGGCAGTCGATAAGAAGGTTAATTTTTGTGTTCTTTGTTGGGACTTGGTAATATTTGGAAGGAAAAGGAACATAGAAAAAGAGAAAGTAAGAGTTTCTAACCAAAAAAAAAAAAATCACACGAGGAAACTATGCAACAACATTGGAAAAGAACATTGTTATCACATGGAGAAATTCAGTGATATAGAAGGATGCTACGATCACCATTTTGTTTGGTTCTCAGCAACTACGTGAATTGCCTTGTTAGTCCACTCAAGATCATTCCACGCATCCAAGTTCCCATCATAATGAAATAGTATAACGGAGCAATTCGCTGAGAGAAACTGAACTAGAAAATGGAAAACCTAAAATTAGTGAGCCTCGGGTAAATCAACAATTCAAAACATAGTGTGCATTTACAGAGAATAACAACAGATAATGATAGAGATGGATACACAAGTACCTTTTTGACCATGCTATGCACATTATACTTTTGCTTGAGGCCAACAGGAATCGCCAAGATAGCAGTGGAATTCACAGTGCCACCCTACAAAAAAACAAAAACACATAAAGCAATGCGCAAAAAAGTATCAAATCACAGAATAGTAATTCCACTAATAACAGCAACAACAATAACATAAAAAATCAAAAGGGTGCATTTGTTTTGTGATGTTGTCGGTGATGGAGACATGGTATTCAATCAGCAACCCAACACTAATCAAGTTCAATAAAACATGAACAAAGCAAGCAATATGCATTACATTTCACAGCCATTACATTGCAGGTAATAGGTGTTACATTTAACAGACATTAAGTTGCTAAAGATAGCCTGAAACAATTTAGGTTCATTTATTGTTTAATAATTCCCACACATATTTAGAAGCACTGGAGCTAAAAAGGAAGGTTTTAAAATGGAATTTCAACATGTTTGTCAATAGACGTAAACAATTAAGGATCGTAATGAAGGAAAAGGAGATAGAGGGAGCAGAGTAGTTACTTTGAACCTTGAATTATAAGTCCAGAGGGGTCTGAGTTCTAAATCTGAGGTAGATTCGAGAATGCCTTGCGGTAAGAATCCCAACGAACGACTACTACTACTATCTACTAAATTATTCATCTCTAAACCATCCTGATCAACAAAAACAATAAGAATTTTTAAAATAAAAAAGAAGAAGAAGAAACAAGTTTGTTTATTTAGAGTATTGGGGGCGGGGGGAGTTCTGACCCTAGTTTCAGTGGCAGCAGGTCGCCAATTTCTCTCCACCTAAACAAGAAGAATAAGCATAGAGATGTATTAGAATATCATAAAGAATGCAGAGGAAATGTTTGACAAAATTACGCACCCTCAAGTGTTCGTAACCGAGTCTAGTGGTGACGAATACAAAGAGGAAGGTTAGAGCAGCAAGGAAACCCCAAGAGGTCTTGGATTTCATTATTCTGAGGCGATTAAACCTCGCCTTTCTTTCTACATCCATAATATCTATGTTTGTTAGTGTGTTTGTAATCTATAAGAAAAATCTGATGTTGGATCTTCCCATGGCGTCCAAACAAGGAGAAACCTTTAGATGGATCTCTGTTTGTTTGATCTGAGTTCACGAGGAAAGGGAGATGAGCTGGGAGTGGGTAAGTCAAGATGCGATGATGATGATAATTGACAAAGAGAAAGACCGGGTTTTACGAAGATGTTGTCAACACGCGGCAGGCGAGTAAGGGGGTTTGAGAGAGTGAGAGGAACAATAACAAAACACAACACAACCAGCGCAAGACAAGTAGTGAGGGTAACGCGAAAGCGCTGGAGACACGGGAGAGATGTGAAGCAAAGCAAAGCGAAGCAAAGCAAGCTGAGCTCGAGACGAGACCACCTCGATTAAACTCCTCTCTCTCTCTCTCTCTCACGTCATTCTCAAACGAAACGAGGAATGAATGTTAGGGGGAATGAGCGAGTGAAGACCAGAGACCGAGTCCTCTTTTAGGGTCTGGTATTCAATTAATTTCCATGGATTGCTGAGGATTTTAAAATTCAGGAATAAAAATCCATCAAAATCAGGGGTATTCAATTAATACTTTTCAAAAGTACAAAAAACATAAGGTATTAAAGAAGTAGTGGATTTTAATGAATTTGTTAAAGTTGTTGATTTTGAATAATTTGTGAATGCAAAGTATATATAACAAGAATCGATCCAAATCCAACCTTCCCCCCTCATATTTCAAAGGATTTTTATTGGTCATTGGTAAACAATACCACAATTTCCGCTTAAGGACACCATCACCTCATTTTTTTTGGGATTTCCCTTCTCCACCTTCTCTTTTCTCTTCACAGGAGCAACACCTCGCCCCACAACTTTCGACCACTCCCTACCACCGCTAGCTGCACCACCACCCGTACTTCCTATTCTCCTTTGTTATTGTTCTTTTTTTTGTTATTATTATTCTTCTTCTCATCATCTTCCTCTTATTTCTCTTTTTTTATTTTTGTTTTTTGTTCTTTTTTTTTTTTTTTTTCCTTCTGATTTCTTATTCTTTTCTTTTTTTCTTCTTATTCTATTTTTTTTCTTCTCTCTTCTTCTTCTCCCGTGTTTTTTTTTCTCCTTTGCCCTTGTGAAGGTTCCTACGAGTGGAGGTTCCTCACTTGCCAGAACCTTCGCAAAGGAAAAAAAAAAGGAGAAAAAGAAAAGAAAAAGGAAAAATGAAAAAAAAGTGAATTAGGAGAAGAAAAAGAAGAAGAAATGAAAAAAACAAATAAGAATAAGAGGTGAGGGAGAGGATGAGGAGAATAAAAAGATGAAGATGGGAGGAGGTGGGATGAGAGGTGGTGGTGGTGATTGATGGAGAAAAAGAAAAAGAAGAGGTGGCGATGGCAATAGCGGTAGCGTGGTGGTGGTGGTGATTGAAGAAGAATAAGAAGAAAAAATGAGGAGGTGGCAGTGGTGATTCATGGAAAAGAAAGGGAGAGATGATAAGAGTGGAGAAGAAAATTTAGGATTTTTTGTTTATATTGATAGTGGGGATGTCCCTGAAATGTGGTTGTGTCCTTCAGAAAGTAAAAGGGTTGGTGGTGTTCTTCGGCAGAAATGGTGGAGTTATTTAGCAACAGTCGTATTGGTTCTCTCTCTCTTCCCCTCTTTTTCTCCCCCCTTCCCCTCTCTCTCTTCATCTAGGGTTCTTGTTCTTTCTAACGAAGATCAACAAACTCCCCCATCTCAATCTCAATTGAATCAATTTCCATATAAAAACATAAGTGGAGTTAGTGCTAGCGTGTGTAACCTTACAAAACTTTATTCGTAAATAGTGTCGTTATGAGGAATTTTCAATTGAAAAAGACGACGAGCCTTCATCACTGTCAGAAAAAGAAGAAGTTTTTTAAACCCAATATCAACAACGAGAGAAAACTAATGAATGGAGAGCAATTATAGCTTCAAATATGTGGGGAGATGTTGTGAGTGTTGGGAGTCAACGATGAGCAATGAAGATGGTGATTTTTTTTTCTGGCTTATCTATCTATTTTTATTGGAGAATTATTTGCATTGATTTTCTTTTCAGAAATAAAAAGGAAAATAGTTATTTGTATTACTTTTGGGTCATCTTCAATGTATTTGATTTTTTTTTTTTTAATTTGAAGTAAAATTCTCGCGACATACAAACAATTGTTTAATTGATGTTTTGAGAGATGTTTATGATTTGTGTTGGCATGGATAACAATGTAGGTGATGTTCTTTTATTGTTTCCTACGACTAATAACATATTTATAAGAATCCATTAAATTTATACGAATCCATAGAAATCCATAACAAACCTTTGTAAAATCTACAAAATCCAATCATTTAAAATCTATCAAAATTCAGTGGATTTTGTCAAATCTTTTAAAATCCAGGAGATTTAAAATCTTTTAGAGTCCATTCAAATCTCGAATTGAATACCCCCTCCTTAGTCTGAATTTGTGGATCCTAGGCTAAATCAAAGTCACTAGTTGTTTTCGTTTCAAATGAGTTTTTTGAGATACAAAACATTCAATCTCGGCTTTTGATTTATTAATGATATTAATTAGTAATTAGAGTAACTCATAAATACCTATTTATGATAGGGGTGAACTGCAAATAGCTTTTTTTTATTTTGCATTTTGTATTTCTGGTAATTCATTATTTGAACAATTTTTTTTGTTCGTAGAGTTTAGGTAGTGAAAATAGAGAGATGGAGAGAGAAAGAAAATGAGATATAGGAAAGAAATTTTTTGAGAGAATATGAGGTATTCTGTTTAGCTTAGTTTCTTTAAAAAATTAGGATTCATAGAATATTTTGTTTTACTTTGAATCTTTAAATTTTGATGTTTTTTTTTTTTAATTGTGGTCACTTTACATAATTTCGTAAATGTGTATGGTCACGTTTTTAATGAATCTCGACGTCATGGTCATTATGTCAATCCATCTAGCAACTGGTACGGGTAAAGGGTGCATGGTAAGAGTTAAGGACTCACGTGATGTGCACATGATACGCTTCTTGGTTAAGATGCCCATTTTATTATTAAAGCTCCATTATGTTTTATCCAATGTGGAAAACTCACATGGACTTTAAGCTAGACTTTGAAATTATAAAGTGCAAAAATGTTAGGTACATAGGAAATCTTCCACAGGTTTACTCACATGGAAACCTTCCACATCAGTAGATGGAGTGTCATCGGCACATATGTTTCTTATGTGAGTTTAAAAAAATAAAAAAAAATAAAAAAATAACCAGATCTTGCTAGGGTTTTTCTTCGACCAAACCAAAACATACGTAAAGACACAAGGAAAATGAAGAAGATGAGGGAACAGATACGCGATAGCTTATTCGCCCACCAAAATCGAAAGGAATTCAAATGTCTTCGCCGTAGTGTTTCTCTATTCCTTTTTTCCTTCTTCTTGTCTTCTCTTAGTAGGTACATCTTTTTCTTGCTTATTGTTTGAATTTTATATATCTTTTTGTCAATGTGATGAAAACAAAGTAGTTGATTGTGATGTTTGAATTAAAGAAAATAAGAAAATAAAAATTGTAGTTGATCCATCACTTGGATAACCTTTTGCGCTTTAGTAGCTGTGTATACCTTTAATTTGCTATCAAATGATTTCATTCCAATGAGCGAGTAGCTTCACATCCCTTCTCTAGTTTGTAAATTTATTGATCATTAAATAGGACTAATACATTTTTTAAATCTCCTTTGATGCATATTTTGCTTGTAGTTGTATTTTTTCAAATGGATGGTTATCAATAGCGTATGTAGCTTATATTGTGCATCACAGGCACGTAGGAGTGAATCTATCATAGCCAAATTGTCAAGTTCTAGTGGCACACTACCATCGGGACTTTATATTCATTGCAGAGACGCGAAATAGTTACGAAACTTGGATGTGTTCACGTGGGATAGTCAATGATCAAAGGGGGAACTAGTAGTTGAATCAAAGGTTAGAGGGGAGAAATAATGGATGAAACAAGACCTCCAAAAGAGAATGTGCAAGTTGGATAATAGGAGACACTAAGACGCAATGTCATAAAACTCACGAAACAATGACACTTGGTCATCAACGAGAGATATAATTAATGCGCTCAATATATATCTTAAAGGAATTATTTAATTAGGTTGTGTAGATGATAATGATACTTGGTCCCATGTATTTTGAACATATTTAGCGTTTTGTATTTTGTTAAGTTGTACATTTTATTTTTGTTGCAAATATAGCAATTTTCAGTAAACATAATGTCCAAAATTTGTGCTATGTCAGGGACGCTATGATATCCAAGGCGGAGGGAAGGAAAAAGGGATGAGTAGTCTAAGAAGAATAAATGAAAGAATGAAGAATCGAAAACAAAGAAGATATGAAGTCGTATCTGTTTGCTTTTTTTAGTGGATTAGTAGGAAGAGATCGATGTTTTTTCATATTTATTTTGATCAGTTAATTGTTGTTTATGTACTTACATAAGTAAATTTTAGAATTTGAGGGATGGTGAGTATATATATATATATATATATATATATATATATATATGAAGAATGTCATCACCTCCTTTGTGCTTAGTTTTGAATTTTTGTCTTAAGTATTAATGGATTGATTGTTTTGTTTGTCCATCTTGTTTTCAGGTAAAACTACTAGGATCACATTATTTATTCAATCTCCTTTGGTGTTGTTACATGGTATTTCTATCAATGGGAAACACTTTAATAGGAATCAATTACAATCTTCATGATGAAATAAATTGGAATAAATGTTTGTTAGGACATGTTTTCTGATCTTGTTCTTTGTTTGATCTATTGTGTGGCATTTGTGGGATTGTTTGTTGGGTTTTGGCTTTTTCAAACCACACTCTCTAATCACACTCTTATTTTTGCTTTTTATTATTCACCTAATGAGTAGTGAACTTTCATCCCTACAATATGACACAACAACATATGTAGGATTAGATGATGTACCATAATATGCGTAAAATGACATCCATGTGCACGACTTTATATCAAGGATAAGAAAGGTGGGGGCCTTTCTAGGACGTGCATTTGGCATCATAGGATTGTGTTGTTATACCTATTCATCTCATGTATCAATTCATAAGACGACAAACAATGATGTCCTTAAACCTATAATGACATCCATATCACGTAGTATCTAATGTTGACATAGAACTGCGACTTTGGTTTGTTTGTAATGACATTAAATGCCAGTCATAATATGTTTTGCTAAATTGAAAAAATAATAACAATGGAAAATGCATTTCATCTTATGTTTTACTAAAAAAAAATTAAAAAAATTTGTTTACACCATTTTTCATTTAGCCAACCCCATGAACACACCTCTATCTTCTGCCCAGCACCATACACCTATTCACTCCCTTCCCCTTCAACGTCCATAAACATATTGGCATGTGATTATTGCACCCAATTACTTGTACCCGCCATCACACTAACCTGTAATGGAGGATTGTGGACATCATGAAAAACTTATGTTAGATAAAAGAAGACAAGTCGAATAAAATTATTTGTACACTAAGAAAAGAAATTCAGTATGATTGGTTGAAAAACAAAATAAAAAGTTATGCAAACTTCTAGCAGTCATTGAATACTGAATATATGTGAACCACAACTATTAGATAGAAGAATGACCACATATATGAAATAGAATATTATAGATATTCCTAAGTATGCAGGCAGTTAAGCATATCCATGACACATGGTCATACTGAGTATTTTTTACTTGTACTAGAGATTACTATTTGTGTTTCGAGATGAACACCTTCAAAAATAATAAATCATATAAGAATATTCAATAAGTGTTGGATCTCTATTTAAAAAAAATTACTAAATGAAACAATTTCAACTTAGGTCTCGTGTAAAGTAAGCAAATAAATAAGGTCATCCTTACAATATAATCAAATGAAAGAAATTGTTTGCTCGTGGGTCATTTATAAAATAATTTATACAAAAAATTATATTAGTTTGGCTAAAAGTCTTAAGCTATGCTAGGTAAATACTGACTATTGGTTAAATTAATGTGAGTCAAAGATAAGCGTTCTATTGTAACATCATTTGAAAACTCAAGTCTTCAATTGCTTATTTATAATCTCTTCATACTACGAATGGGGAACACTGCGCTATAAACACATGTTGTTCTGTTTAAAAAATGCAGGTGCGATGTACCAAAGGTTGATGGAACATGTGTTATGGATCAATTGGGCAAGACAGTGGAAGTTTATATAGATGACATGTTAGTCAAAAGCAAAGCAACCAATGAGCACTTCACAGACTTGGGAGCGACCTTTTCTATTCTCAGAGAGTTTCAGATGAATCCATATACATGAATGTTTGGGGTGTCCTCCAGAAAATTATGGGTTACTTAGTTACACGAAGAGAGATAAATGCCAACCCCTTTTCCATATCTCATTTTAGACACTTGTTTTGAACAACTATCTGCTAGCTGACTGCTGAGTTACAATAATACACTATCAACACTTAAACTTGTCAAGCCACTTATAAGGGTCGCCTTGTGTCTGATATATCATCCTAGCCTAATAGGTTCATGCTGCCAGTTGGGTAACAACCCACTCCCTTCAAAAGGTGACTGCCTCCCATGCACTTGTCTTCCACCACCCCATGCTCATGGTTACATAACACCCTCTCCTCAAATCTACTATCTTGTGCAACACCTTGCTCAGTAACAAAAAATAAAGGAGACCTCGCACCTTCTGTACAGAACAACAATAGCACTCAGTTGCAAATGTCCAAGTATTATTCTTTGTATGCTTAGCCATTTATAGTAAGTGAACTAGACCCGCCACCTAAGTCAATAGCTATGCTTACACATCACCCATCTTCACAGCCAACGGCATGACAGCTCAACGGTTAGAGCTTGGTGGATGGTACCACTAGGTCATGGGTTCAAACCTAGCTTGCGACATCTTTATGGGTTCTGGGATCCTATAAAAACCCTGCTTGCCTTTCGAAAAAAATCACCCATCTTCACCAGTCCTGACGTGTCAAGCCCTCAGAACACGGTTAATGGGAGTAGAGTGAGAATAAGAGACATGAAAATAAAGAAGACAACTATGGCTAACATGGAAAAAACTATACAACAAAAGAAGAAAAGTTAATCATGATCAGCTAGAACAATAGTAAAAAATGTAAGACAATTTAATTGAATAATAAAAAGTTGATGTAACTCCAAAAACGGTAACCAAGGAATCTAAAAGAATCGGGCAGCTTATATAAAAGATCAAGTCTTTACAACATAACGCATAAACGACAACTAGGATAAAGGAAAGAAAATAACAAAGATAACAATGGAAGGGGGAGCAATTCTTCAACTGAAGTCTCACCAGAATCCTCCTCATCGGCGTCTTCCACTCCAAACTCCTCTATTGTTGTCGCCTTCCCTTTCTAACATGCAACATTGGTAGAAACAACCTTGGCCAGATCAGCTTAATAACGGGCCTCAGCTTGTTTTTCGGTAGCTATCTTTACCTCAGTAGGTTGGGTTCATCCTCCTCAATGGCGGCAGGAAGTTGTAAGTGGCGTCTTTAAGGGCGTTTATTCCGTTTCAATCTTTCGCACTTGCTTTTCCAGTCTGCTGAGCATTTCTTTTAAGCAGGTTGTTGCTCTTCACATCGGCAGAGTTAGCCGCAATAGCAAATTCTTTCTCCTCCTCAAATGTAAAAACAAGTAGCGGTCTCGAGATCAGATTTGTCCTTCGTAGCAACATCATGCGCAACTTAGGCATCAACCTTATTTTGGTTGGCAGCTTTTTGGGTGGCAACGATAGACCGATCGTGTTCAAACAGGTGGTCGGCCACTAAAGAAAATGCATAAAGAAGTAGCAATCAAATAAACTTCAATTAGATAGATAACAGAAACCCATCATAACTTGGTTGAGAAGAGAAAAAATCCCTCGACAAGCGAAAGGCCTTGACGAGGGCAAAAGTAGCAGTGGGATCTTTGAGGGAAGTATCCTTACTGGAGGACGGTTGGAGATTGTTTGGAAAAATTGGGACAGCTCGAAAGGTGTCAATGTCCCTTGAAGACAACCTTCTAACAAAAAGGGGCAAGAGTGAGCGAGTTATATAAATATTGAACAAAAAGCGAGAATAATAGGGATACCTAGGGCTAACTCAAGGGAAGCTGAATAAATACCTTCCAAGGGAGGCACAGAGGACGTTCCCGACATTGAGGGGGAAGGGGGGAAAGAGTTGAAGAAATTGACTCTTTTCATTTTTGGAATTTAAACGAGGCCCGAACAACTTTAAGAGACTTGTCACGCCTAGCCTTCGTGCACACCTCCGCGTTTGGAACTACGGTGCCTCATCAACACAAGACCCATCATACGCCAGTTATCATCAAAATGTTCCTCGTATGTCAGCTCCTCCATGTCAGTCACGACAAGATGATGGGGCCTTCAGACTTGCAAGAAGGTCAATGAATTAATAATCAAAATGGATATAAACAAAGTAAGAATGAAGGAAATATACCTCCGTAGAGAGGCTTGGAATCGTGAGCCCTTTCCAGATTAGGAAGGGATAATACACAATTTTTCCTAAGCAGTTGAACCCGACCAAGGCTTTAGAAACCTTGCAAGGAAGGTCATGTAATTTCGACAGGAAATGAAGCTCAGGAAACTGAAGAACATCAAAATCATTTCGGATATCCACAAAGCGAGAATGGAGGGAAACTCAAATGAATACGATTCCCAAAATGAATACAATATCGAAGTGGAAGACATGCTCCTAAGTCTTATCGTTAACTGAATAGAAGGAAGGCACTAGGGAGGGAGTTGGCTTGCCATCAATTCCAATAGCATAAACATATCACCCTTCACTCACGATGACAAGGTATTTAGGCCAACTCTTATCTGTATCCGTCAAAATCAAAGCAATGGCCATCCTCTTCTCACGACACCAGAAACGGTTGTAACATAGCCCGTATTTCCTAATAGATTTAGCCAAATAATATTGGGTCTGAATATCGTTGAAAGAAATCGTGGGCTCGAGAACAAAACTAACCAGATCCACTACCCGGATGTGACGCCATAAATTACCCAAGGTCTGACCTGGGCTATATTGTAGAAACGCAGGGCCTGGATAGCTAAAATAATGAGAAGAAAGGGCATCCCCGCTGAGAGTTGTCCTAGGGTTACGCATATAGAAGGAGCGGGAATGACATATCAGTCGATCTGGAGACAATGCTCCAACTTCACTGAATCAAGATGATGTTGAGCCCGCCCACGAACAATATTTGGCCAAAGGGGGTGGAAGTTGAGCCAGAATTGAACAAAGGTTTCCTACCTCAAGTGGACTTCACTCCCCATCTCGAGCGATGAAACTAAGTGCACAGATTGAACTGAGAGGGATGAGAATATCTTGACAAAGAACTATCAATTAGAGAAACTTGCATAGAGGGAACACAGAGAAATGCTTCAACAACCGATCACACCGCTTATATGAACAAGATAAATGAAAGAGGGTCAGGAAGAACAAACGACAACTTATGGGCTTCTGCTCAATGCTAGTTAAAATCTAAATAAGCATTGGTAAACTGAAGAGAATGAGGTCAAGTGGGAATGGAAAAATATTGGAATATTGGAATATCGTTTGATGTTATGTATGAGGGGCAAATATGGGTGCATATAATACACCATGCCAGAGGTGGTATCCTAGAGATTGTACAAGGGGTGGAAATAAGATGGATGAAGAGCATTTAGTTCAGACCTACACAAGCCCGGGAGCAGGAAAGGAAAGAAAGAGATGAAAAGGAATGCCAAATAGCAAAAGCCCTTAGAAAAGCCCAACATCTAGAAGATTCAGAAGAAGGCCCACATGACATAAAGATTGCCACTTGGCAAGGTTGATATGTGTCAAGCTGGTGAGGTATGGTGACCTTGAGTGATGTGAAAGAGGAAAATAACATGTATATAATATAGAATGAGAGGGAATTAATGGCAAGGGACTGCATATAGAAGGAGACAAAAACAAATAACAAGAAGAAGAAGGAGAAGCAGAGGAAGAAGGGTGCGGTCTTGACACTCGCAATAACCAACCACAAAAATAAGCAATAATAAGTTAACACAAATATGTGTATATATATATATACACACACAAATTTGACAATAACAAAATATTAGTCATTGAAGCGTAAATTCTTACATTACAACCATCGAAACAAAACAAAAGTGAAATTTAATGTATCAAAGCACAATATTACAACCATTGAAGCAAAACCAAAGTGATATGCAAAGCATAATTCCAATTGTAGCTAACAAAAGATCCAATTTATATTTCAAACAATTTCAACTATTGATACGCCCGGTTCTAAAATAAAACAATTGATAAGAAAATTTCTTGTTTTCTAGACATATTTGAACATAAAAAGATAACCATTATTGTGGTAAATTTTACAAACTATAAATAATTAAAATTTTTGAAATGCATGACCAACTCTCTCATGTTTTCCTTGTGTCGTGTCTCTTGCAATACTTGACTTTTTCGTGTTAAATAAATATACATACTATATATATTTTAGCCAGTTACTGACGTTCCGCTATGGCTATTGAAAAAATCAACATAAAATTTACCTTTTCGCACTAGCTGTTTTTAAAAAAATTATCATTTAACACCCATAGGCAATTTTGCGTTTATAAAATTTGTGAATGAATGTTGTTCTTCTCAAGGCCCAATTTGGGATGATGAAATTTTGTGAATTAATGCAACCCAAAATAGAATATACGAAACTAAAGGGTGCCAAATGGTAAATAACTGGTCGTCAAGAAAAGAGTCCGGATTATCGTGTAAAGATTATATGAGGTGAGTGACCATCATCACATTACAAGCACATTGCCAACAACAGTCGCATGGAATGTGGTTGTTAGTGTTCAAAGGCAGCAAGCGCTCCTGGAGTAATAGATTCTCCATGAACGAAATTGTCCACTGATTTTGAGTTTTGACCAACTGTTCTTCCGTCCTTCCAGTTCGTTCAACATCATCTTTCGCGTAAACCTGTTTTACTCATCTGAGCCATTTTGCATTCCATTCAAATCTTGCAACATGAAAGAATCAAGACTTATAAATAAAGGCATGTAGATAAAAATGCTGTCAGGCAACATGGTGAGTTTAGATACTTCATATGTGACAATCAGTGAAGCAAAAAATGAACATCACTTTTCTAACATTTACAATCATCAGAACTATAAGCAAAGCTAAATCTTTCCCATGAGTGGACACAGAATTACATTTGTGTGATAATATTTAATAACATGATCATAAAATCAATGCAAGCTTCACACATGATTCGTGAAGAAGATGAACGTTACAAATAGATATTCCAGAAAAATGGTTGCACTAGGTTAGCAAATTACACAGGTATCAACTCTGCAGCCATACTGTATCGAGTGCATCTCTCGACTGGCAAGAAGACTGTATGCTGTCCAAAAGAGTTGGTCTTTCAATCCCGAGGTGGTTACTGACCCAGCTTTAGCATGTACATACAGGGCCAGAAAAGATGGAAACAAAGAAATGTTGCATGGGACTCAACAACTTCTAAAAAAGCAGGAATGTGCTCCACGAAGCAACAAAGTTGTATCCATGTTAATGGGGGTTGAGGGCAAAAGGATTGCATGTCCACTGTATGTATTAGTATTAGTTGGCTCATATCACTTCTTGAAGAGCTAGGCTCAGCTCCTGTGCAACTTTTGCAACCGACCCTCCTCTTCTGCTCAGATGAAAGAAAAAGTAAATAACTATGTGGCAATAAATGTCATAAATGCTGAAAATGATAATTATGAACAAATATTCACCTGGTAAGAGAAGGTAAATATCTTTTGACCTTTTCAAGCTCAACAAAGCATATATTACATCGTTCAAATCTGATAACACCAAAATATACAGCAGCAAACATAAATAAGTCAATGCTAAGACGCAAAAAGAACAAGAAATGGGAAATGGAGATGAGGTAAAAATGACAACACCTTTGTTCTGCCTGAATATCAACACCAACAGGTATAGAGGCCGATAAAGTTGAATGAATTACAGAACCAAAGGTTCTGACAAGCTTCAGCAGCATTTCCATAGAAATACCTAAATGCCTGAATTTAGAACAAAGAGAAACATGGTCAGTTCAACCCACTGTGATACTAATTAATCACACTAAACAGTTGCAAGAAGAATAAGCCAACAAGAAGGTAATGTAATTATATATGAAAAACCAAGTTTGTGAAGTAGGAACAATGGAGGCAACCGACAATTTCTTGGAGTTTGCCTTAGGATATAACAATATAGCATCAAATTTCTGGGAAATGGAAGGAAAAAAATCATAAAAATAATACATGTGAAATTAATTAATTTCAACTGTAGAAGAGATATTTTAAAATCTTCATTTATGATTCTCACACCATAAATTAACATAAACTCTGTACTGGGACAAGCAATCCTTAAGGTAAGTTAGTATACACATAAGTTGCAATAAAACAATAACATATATGTCCCTGACAACATGTTAATAATGTATAGTTTTCAGCAGTGAAGTAGTTTCTCTTTTGAATTTAAGTCAAAGATGCAAGTTATGACATGGTCCTGAACAACATGACCAGACCATAATAATAAGGCTTACCTAGTGGTAGAAAGAGTCATAGGAAGTGTAATCAGTGTACAAGTCTATTAGAGTTCATCCCTAATATTCATCCAAATTCCAAATGTCAAGCTTCGTGGAACAAAATTCACAGGAAATCAATCTTAGAAAAAGAGAAACTTGCCATGCAAGCATCATGCACCTTAGTGCACATAGGTATAGCACCTTAACTAATCGGACATATGTGACTAAATTTATAAGATTGGACTACATTGTCATGTACACAAGCTAAATTGACCTCACAAATTGCTTACCTATCCATCTTGCTTTCAATTAGGGTTGTGAGTAATGGCAGTAGACATGTGCAAAGATCCAGTGTGATAATATCGGTTTTTTCTGTCAAAATGCTAATCACATCAGCAAGGACCTACAACACACCAAATGCAAAAATGCAACAAGTTAGAGAATCTTTATAAAAAATTAGCGTAGACAAAAAAAATAATCTTTAGTCTAATACATACAGAATGATCAGCCATCTTTTCCATTGCAGCAATAGCCCCCTTGACATCATTTCTTTCCAAATACCTACGTAGTACCTGCAGTAATTATTTCGAATGTTTGATATCAGGCAGAAATGGTCTCTAGCAAGTCAAAACACCATTCTATTATGCTTTTGTACACAAAAACATTACTTTACGTACACAAAAACATGTTTGTCAAGGTTGCAAGGTTTTCTTCAGGTCAGATCTACATAAACATCATCCAATTAAAAAGGATCTGTATCTGATACTAACGAGATGGTGTCGAGACACCAATTCATGCAAAATGGAGTATCCCTGTAAAGTAACTTTACCAGTAATAAAATAAGCTTTAGTCAAGGATTTGATGGTCTTAAAGTAATCAAGTCCTCAAGAAACCAATTTTATGGGGAACAAACTAAGTTGAAGCCTGAAGGGTGGTGTCCCTTCAACCCTAGCTTGCCTTACGCACAAAAAAAAAGAAAAAAGACCAAGTTGTTTGAGTGATTGAATGACATTACTAATTCAAGCTTGGAATTTATTTATTATTATTATTTTTTGCCGAGGTGATGAAATTACTAAATTTACTTATATTTCTTTGTTGTTATGAGATGTTCATTGATGGTATTTCATGCAAATAATGTGAAGACAGTTTTTAAACTGATTATAGAGTAGGATGCAGAGATCCTATATTGTTGATGCAAGAACTGAAACAACGCAGCCATAGATTTGCTAGTCAACTAAAATGCAGAACAAAATTGATCAAGATTAGTCTATTATACAAAAGTGAAGGTATGGAGATCTTGTACATCTGAAAAGACCTGCAGTTTAGTTAGTCGTGACTGCATAGAGACTCTGAATTGATCATGATGTTCCATTAGATCAACAATAAAATCCTCGTCGCTAGCTGACACCGCTTCCTTTTCAGTAGGAGGTTGTCGTCTCTGTTCAATACATTAAATAACAGTGTTAAAAAGAGCAAGTATTCTGACCAATTTACGCACATCAATGAATGAACAATGACGTGAAGGATAACAACAGAGAGAATGCAGCGAATAAAAATTATGATTTTTAACAACATATTCATGGGGGCCAAGGGTATCGTGATGGAGATTTTGGTCACTCTCTTGACATTGGGTTTTCCTTTGATATGCTGTATCAAATTGGGAGTCTCTTACCAAAGGGTCTTAATCCTTTTAAAGCTTCCTCTAAAAATCTTCAATCCTTGATCAATAATACCAAACATTCAAAAAAACAACCAAACTTAAAATGGGTGCTTTGTACAGAAACATGGTTGCTTTCTCAAACAGCAATAAACCAAGATTCTCTGAAATATAGCAACATCAGATTTCAGTATTCCTGTTTCAGTCTAAGAGTTATGCAAGTATATGTTTCCATTTTCAGCTATAGTTCATGTCCTAGTACTAGAATGGTGATTCTGTTCCCTACATTATCCATTCTTGTCCATACAGAAGTTATTGATCGTTACTTAACTGCATGTTCAAGTCATGCTAACTGTCACTTATTTTGGCTTCCATTTCTTAATACTTGTCAGGACTTGTCGAACAGAAAAGTTTGAAAAAAAGGATAACGAAAGAAGATATGATAAACAATGTGTGCCAAAACCATCAAGCAGACCAGAAACTATCATACCGAACTGAATAATTGCATACTGGTAGCAGATGCCATCTCAGAGGAATTACTGGATGTAGGCCCTTCATGAGGTGATCTTTCTCTCTTTTTCCAACCTGAAACAATCGAGCGTGTCTTTCCTACTGGTTTAAAGTAACACCTAGTCAGACTAGATTTCTCAATGATATCAATTGATGAGCAATTAAAAGACATACCTCCTTTTGAAATTTCAACAGTTCCACCATCTCCATTTGTTTTCTGCAACCGAGCGTCATCTGAAACAAAGACCAAGAGTTTATTCATCCCAAAAAGGATACTTCATACAACATATATGGAAAACTGTATAACTATTAACTAATACAACATATACCAAGTGCTGAACATGCACAAATTTTGCCTCACAAACAACAGATTCTCAGCAAAAGTTAAAGTAAAATTAAGCTAGGAGTCTCCTTACAAGGATGCCATTTCAATCATTAGACAACAATTAGCATACCATACATGATACTGTCTTTTGCTATAAAGGAGGCAATGAGGATATGCCCCAGTCCATTGGATAGTTAACGATGAGGTTTATAAAATTATCCGGCTAAAGTCGAGCTTGTGGCTGCGTGAGTGCACCCTTTTTAACAATAGAAAAGGTTGAATGAGAAGGTCACGCTACAAGCAGAACATGAAGACTTTCCTTTAAATCAAAAGAACTTGAAGGCCTTCCTTTAGATCAAGCTTAGGGATTGCATTCAACTGGGAGAAAGGGATTGGAAGTTCAAGACAGTCCCTAGAAACCCAATTACCTTTCATCTTGGATGTTGTTGGTTGGAATTGCATTCATCAATTGTTCAAGGAGTCCTCCATATCTTCCTACCTAGACCTAGATTTCTTTGCTAGATATAGTTTTCTCCATCAAATCCTCCATTGAAACTCCTTCATTTCACTTCTTGAGCTTCCATCTCCAACACGCCTCAATCGATATTGAAAATCTTAGATTTACGACCCTTTCTCGTAAATCTATCCACAAAATAGATTGGAAACCTTGTTTTTCAATTCCTCTGGTAACCTAGACTAGACCTTCTCCAAATTAGCCTTGAAAGTTTGGATCCTCTGCCTATTCAATTAATAATTGTCTTTTACACAATTTCACTTGCTATACTGAGCAACCCAACCTTTGTTGTTCATCTTAAGACATATTGTTGGATGGCCATAATACTAGCTCAAAATATTTGATACATAAAAAAGAATAATTAGATGATAAAAGAACATACTCACTAGGCAGTTTTTTTTTTGTTAACTATGACCAACTAAAAAGATGTCTAATTCAGAAGCTTCTCAAAAGTATATACAGCTCAAATAAAACTTGGCAAAAATAACTTACTGTTGTACACTTGTAGCGGGAACCTGAATTATGAATTGTATTCAAGGCTTTCTCTGTTTCTTTGTAATTTGAGGCTTGCAGGTTTGTTTTCTATTCTCATTGCATGGTTGGACTCTGTATCACAACCTCATTGTTATGTTTCAAAAACTGCAACCGCATAAAAAACTTGATCGCCTTTTTTCAAGTTACTTCACCTTAGAATTTTGCATTCAGGAATCCTTCCTCCAAAATCTTAAGCTAACACTTCGACTGAAGAGTTCTACTTTATCCACTCATCAAGGATCGTTCTCTTCTTCAGAATATAAAGCTCTGTAGATTCAGCCAATAAAGTGTCATCTGCCTCAAGACTTTTCTCTTCTGTAATATGCTCCTCGAGCATTTTAAGCTTCCTGGCATGAACATAGCCAGGTCTACTGTATATCATCACATAAATCCAGCTCAGCTAACCCCCCCCCCCCCCCCCCCAAAAAAAAAAAAAAAAAAAAAAGTTCACACATCAAAACTGCAATTGACAAAAATATCCAACAAATAACTTATGGCTCTAATGAAATTGAGGTGGAACGTTTCGAATCTCATCGAGAAGGTTGTGCCCTAATGAAATATAAGACTTAATGCTTCAGTAGATACTCTTCTACCTTCCACATCAATAGCATAGCCATTTACTTGAATATTCTATTATTTCTTTCGAGCCAGAGGCTCAAAAGAGAACTAGCTCTGTATTTACAAGGTATAGCCATTAAGACTGTTATGTGTGGATTCCAAACTTGAAGTGTAAAATCTAGAGATAGTCAATCCAATTGTTCAGAAGAACCAACCTTCTCCCATCTAAACCTGCTTTCTAGTCTGGCTTCAAAATAGCTTTTGTTGGCTTCATCTCTATTATTTCATTCGTGAGAGAGGGTACCATTGGGTTTTAAATTGTCTTTCTACCCATCTTCCTCGCTGGAAGGTAAGATAGTTTACGAGATTCAACTATTTGTTTCCACAAACACCTTCACCAAACCTCAACCTAGATCCATCTGACCATTCAACCTCCAAACGTTCACATATAGACCCCATTGCAGACCTTGGCTATCATCTATTCCACCAAACTTCCATTTCAAAACTCAAAATACTTATCTTGTATTGGCAGCAGCCCTACTACTTTTTTTGCATCACCAAAGAAAAATAAAAAATAAAAAATAAAAAAAGGAAAAATAACGGGAGCGGAAGAGATGATTCCCTCATTCTCTGCTTCTTGTAAAATAATTCTTATGACAGCACACTATATCCAGAAATGCATACGAGCTGACTGACTGAAATCGAGATCTAGTGGAAAAGAACTCCAACCTTACCGCAGTAATACCATTGAACTATGTGCTTTCTAGAGAGGCATAAACTGTTTTTATGGTAGTGCTCAAATTTGAGTTAGGGTTGATTATCTCTATTTGCATGCATCCCTTTCCACCACATTAACTTCTAGCCTAGATGCTGATCCGGATCAAACAAGGAATTCAGAATATTTTGAACAGAATGACTCAAAGTCAAAATTTTGAGACGGTTTTTGCCAAGTAATTGTTATCCCTAATGAAGGACAGATGGTGACTATGAGCTTATATGAATCATTATCGACAGACTTAGCATAGTATTTGTAATCAATAGTGCAACGTAAGATGTAAAAGGTGTATGTTAAAATCCCACATTACAAATCATGCCCAACCTGGCTCATTCTATAATGAAGTTCTATCATGATCATCAAACTGAAAAGGCAATCCTAAAAAATAAAAATAAATAAATAATAAATAAAAAATAAAAAATAAAAATAAAAATAAAAAATAAAAATAAAAATAAAAAATAAAATAAAAAATAAAAAATAAAAAATAAAAAATAAAAAAATAAAAAAATAAAAAAATAAAATAAAAAATAAAAAATAAAAAAAATAAAAAATAAAAAATAAAAAATAAAACATAGGAAAGAAGTTGACAACACAGAGGTGTATATATGACCTAAGCAAGATATAGTTCATATAAGAAATAAAAATGAAAAATGCCAGTTGTATATTTTAGTCAGAAGTTTGTACATACAGATGTCTTGCTGGTAACTTGCAGTAGGCTCCACGGAGTAATTCATTCTGTGCTTCGCAGGCCCCATGCATTTAACATCCATTGCATTTCTTTCAGCCACAGGTATCGATGGATTCAATCCATCAGCTGAAGAAGTAAAATTCTGGTTGGAAACTTCACTAAACTCAGTGGTTTTGAAACCCACATTTCCTGAATGTACAGAAATATTTGGTTTCTCAGAATCATCTCTGCTGCACAATTTTCGCAAATCAGTTAATTTTGACTGCATTGAAAATGAATTTGCTCTTCCAGAAGCACCAAGTTCTTTTCTGGAGTCAGCGGCTTGCTCCAGCCTTGCACTAGTTCTGGGGACAATGACAGGTATTACTTCTGACTTGCTCAGAATGTTAAGATTGTTTGTAGAATGGCCCCTTGAAGAATTCCTCCTAAAAGCTGTTGCATTGGGAGTTGTCACTGAACTCGTTGTAGTCTTTGGACCATTAGTAAGTCCCAGTCTTTGAGGAGTACTTGGGACGCTTTCTGTGCCTTCAGTCAACGTATAAACCCATTAAAACAAGATATTATACTTCCACATATTCGAAGTGAGCCAAGAACTTAATTTAAGAAGGTAGATAAGAACAACACTTAATTAATGAAAAATATCCAAAACGTACATGGTGCAGATTTGGCCTCCATAGACATGGGATCTGAACTTTGTGGAACTGACGACCTCCCCAAAGGCTTACTGTCCTTGACCAGAGGATCCGAGTTTCGTGAAACTGAGAGCCTTCCCATGCTAGTCTTTACACTGTCATCAGCTAATACAGGCAAACTGACACTTATATTGGATTTGGATTCTTGGTTACCATTTGATCTAGTGACACTAACAACTGAATATGGCTCTATGCGCTGCAAACAAGAGATCTATTGTCACAATTTATCCCAAATGATTACAGAGAGACTCGGAGTAGTACCGAGATGTCCACTACCCATACTCCAACACAACTAATTTCATTCAAATAAATAAATAAACTAATTTCATTCAAATAAAAAAATAGAGAGACTCGGAGTAGTACCGAGATGTCCACTACCCATACTCCAACACAACTTTGATTATATGAGCAACCAAGAAGTTTTCCTTCATGAATATTTAGATCCGACAATTTGGACCATCCCACATCTACAGAATCATGACTTCTTATTGGCTCCCAAGAGAAAACCTATATAATAACATTGATACCATCAGAAACTAAATGACAAATATATCACATTACTCCAACACATCCTGGGAATAGATGAGTAGCATACCTTAAGACTTTCATGTAATCCACAAAGCAGGGTTCTACCATCAGGATTGAAGGTCATAGAACGTACTCCAGTAGTCTACAAATGAAACAGAGAAATAAATACGACGAAGACAATGTATGTGGCATCTTGGAATGCATTTCATAATTTGAATAAACTCATAGGTCAAAATTAACACAATACCTCAGGTCCTGCTGAGCCAATCAACTCAAAAGTTTCCAAATCCCAGAATTTAACAGTTCTATCTGCTGAACCTGTGCAAGAAAGACTAGTAATTTAACTAAGTTGGGACTATCGAAACCCATATGAGATCCATAAAACACAACCAGTAACAGAACACAAAAATGTCCGTCCTGATCCGAACACATTTACAGGACTACCAAAAAAAGACAGTATGTGTAAAAACCTTTTGGTTTGAAAGTTGAAAGCAGTGTAAATCTTTGTTACTCTTTTTAGCTTTATCTTATACTACTTTTTGTTGGATTTTTAGTTATTCATGAAATACTTGGACAGCAATCCATCCAAACAGTCATCCTTGTACAACATGCATCAAATCAAATCCCCAGCCTATACTCAATCCATCCGTACAACATCCACCTGATTGGACAATTTCCAATAGGACTACATTAAATGTTTGGCTGCAAGCTTAAGCAAGTAAAGGTACGGACATCGTCTTTGTTCTTTCAGTGTTTTTTGTACAAAAATGTGGAACTGATTCATGCTTTATCTTCTACTACTTTTTGTTGGCTTCAGTTATTAGTTATTCATGAAGTGCTTAGACTGCAACCCATCCAAACAGTCATCCTTGTACAACATGCACCAAATCCCATCAGCCTATACCTATGCACAATATTCACCTGATTGGACAAATTCCATTAGGTCTACATTAAATGTTTGACTGCAAATTTTAAGCAAGTAAAGGTACAAACATCTCTTTGTACTTTCAGTGTTTTTTGTATAAAACTGTGGAGCTGATTTCTTTCGAACATCGAACTAAAACATTACCAGCATTTGGAAATCTGAAATTTGATGTTGGTTGGGCACTAGCGTTATATCTTTTATTTCTCTTGTTAATTGTTTTTTTTTTTTAAAGAGTGAGCACGGTTTTTATTGGATTCTATAACTATTAAATGCATGTAGCAGAGTTTGAACCCTAAACTTGTGATACCATCCGCCACAATTCTTACCAGATGAGCTAGAACCATTGACTTAGGACACGGTGCTAATTTATTGTATCAGTTTGGTTTTGGGCATTGACACTATTGATCTGTCACTAACCCATGCGAATATTTAAACAATGTTAAACCTTGATATAATACAACCCACAAAAGGTCAAACAATGTTAGTCCTACATTCACTACAAGAAATTGTATCATCAAGGATTTTATAAAAATGGAGTTGAAGTTGTGCCTTTGCTTAAGCCTTGAGAAGCTTCAAGGACGGTTTGAAGTCACTCTAAACTTGACTGGCTTCATTTGGGTGAGTCTCTTCATGGGATGGTTATGAATCTAAGGTGAGATGGACTGATCTTGTTAGTTGGTACCTCCACCTATTTATTGGTGGACGGGTCTTTGGTGCCTCCTACTTTTCTTTAAAACGTATCGCCCTAGCATTAGAGCGATGTAGAGCCACACATTAGAGCGATGAGGCCTACATATTAAATCTCTACCCTTAAAAAATGTCATGCTCTAGTGGTGGACCTTGGCGTTTCATGTCGTGTCCTTGACAACATAAGTTGTAACGTTAAATCCCTTTCATTGATCATTGATTTTCAAATCAGCTTCAGATGTTTCTGAATCATTGTCTCTTCAAAATTGATTTAGACATAATGTCCTATATAATAGTATAACGTTGAGCAATGAAACAAGGGCACAAGTTCGAGACATGGTGAGAGGGAAGGAGGACAAAGAAAAAAGAGCACTAGGAAATATGAGATAGAAGAAAAGATAAAAGTGTTTGAAGATGGGCACTGAAGGATGTAAAGAAAATGATCCAAATAAGAGAGCGTGCATATTTGTGAGGGAGGATGAGAGGGGGATGGGGGGAGGAGAAGAGGCCAAGAGAGGAAAATTAAAGAGGAGAAGAAAGATGAAAGGTGAAGAAAAGGAAAAACATTATTGGGGATGATACTAAAAATGACTTGTTTTGATAAAGCAAGGAAATGTGATTCCATTCTTTCTCAAGTAGACTTCTTACATGGAAGTAAACCATTGAATGTCCGAAGCAATGACGGCAAGTGAAATCTTAATGATTGCGAGATTGAGACAATTATATTTCTTTCCGCATTTTATGAAATAAGGAGGTACTAAAGCGAGTTTTAACCAAATGATGTTTTTTATGAAATAAAGCTACACACAACCATCCTACTCTTGTTTGGAAGCTCTGGGTATTCAAATCAAGTGAAGAGATTAATAACTTCTCCTTCCAATGAAGCTAGATAAAAGGGAAAATTTCTGACTAAATTTTTTCGATTCTTGAATGGAAAACCATACCAAAAATGTATTAGGTAAAATAAATAAATAAAAAGGAAAGAAAAAAAGCACTAGTATGAGAGATCACCAAATGTAATGCATAAGAGAAAACTACCTCCTCCCATCCAAACTTAAAGTAATCATGACGTAATATGGGTAACTTCTTTAAATAATAATTGGGTAAGATCCTGTTAAGGCCCAATTAAAAGTACGAATCCAATTAGGAATTAGGTTTAGGTTTTCTTTTATTTAAATAGGCATAAGCAGAAGTTGTAATCTTTTTTTTTAGTATTTAAAATATTATTGGAGTTTTGAGTAATGTTTTGATTTGTAAGCTTTCCCTAAACCCTCAATTTGGTATCAGTGCGGTAAGATCTTGGAGAAAAATGTCGCGAAAAGTCATTGTTGATTGGGAGAAATCACCCGTATTTGATGTGTATGAAAGGTATACGGTTATCTGCAAGACATTATGTTGTGAGACCGAAACACATCACGAAGTTTTTGTAGGTTTTAACGTGAAAGAAAATCTGAAAATCGAAAAAGTTCAAAAGAATAGGGTGGTTGTCAAGAACTAAGATGATAACCCTATATTTTCCAAATCTTCGAGTCAATAAGTGTGATTTGCAAATTGCAATATCACTGATTTTGTCCAAGGTCAGAGAATTGAAGAAAAAATTGTTGAAAACCCTAAACCCACAAAAACGCATGGAACATGAAGAGAAGAAAATGAAGAACAAATTGACGATGAGGATAGAAAAGAAACATTGTTATTGTTCTAATCTCGAACAACCCTTACATCAAGACCAACAAGTAGCAACCGAGCAGCCCAGCAAAGAGGCCATGCCTTTCCAATGGATGATCAACTCCAAACGAGCTACTACACATCGTATCAGAAGGGTCGTCGCTCAAAAAATTGTCGCAATCTCTTTTCCTGACGATGAAGATGATACAAACTTATGCAGTTAATGCGGAAAGCGGTCGCAAAGCGGTCAGGACCGCATTAGGATTTTTCATAATTATGCGGGACTAAGCGAAATTATGCGGACAATTTTTTCAAAGTATATATTTTTAAAATTTAATCATAGTCATAGATTACAATATAAATAATTAATCAAAAGGGTGTAAATATGTAATCATAGTCATATATTATTTTACTAATTAATCAAATGAATTTAATTTTGCAGGTTGGAACACTTATAGTTACCTGGACCGCATTTTGACCGCTTTTTGACCGCTTTTTACTGGTTCCGTTTAAAGCCGGCCGAGTCAACTCTGTGCGATTCGATCCAGCCCCGCATACCCTTTTTTGGCCGATTTTAGGCCGCATTAATAGCACAGATACAAACACAAGTGCAAAAACGAATTTGGAAAGAAGATATTGGCACCCCTTAATTACTTCGTCTCACCACATGTGTGTGATTCCTATTTAGATGATCAGGTTACGTGCCACTGCAAAGAAGTCTTTCTACCTCCACAGTACTGTGACTTTTCAGATTCTAAGTTTGAGATTATTCACCACCAAATGTCAAAACATGTACCACCGCATGACAAAATTCATGATCTAATTTGGGGCATGTTTGTAGCTCAATTTGAGGCGAAGGTTTCCCGCAAACATATTCAAATCATGAGTGGATTTCCTTTGAGCCGGGGATTCATGTTGGACGGACCTATGTTTCGTGGCCAAATTTTATTTTGATAATTCGTGGTATGAGTAATTACCAAGGGAAAGTTTGAGGTCGAGTATTCTTCGTGCATTTTTCGAAAAGGTCATCCTCAAAGCTAGAGGACGAGCTTTTTGAAGTGGGGGACAATGGTGTAATATGAGAATTTTAATTTACTATATTATTTAATTAATAATTGGGTCGATCCCTGTGAAGGCCCAACTAGGAGTACGAGTCCATTACGAATTACGTTTAGGTTTTCTTTTATTTAAATAGGCATAATCAGAATATGTAATCAATTTTTTTAGTATTGAAAATATTATTAGAGTTTTAAAACTTTGTTAATCAAGTTTCAATTATGTTTTGGTTTGTTAGCTTCGCTGAACCCATCAATTCATCTATGGAATATTTGGGATTTTACTATTTTAGTATGTTTGCCAGAACCAAATCAGTGGTTAAATTTCAATACAAAATGGCTTACTGATCTAGCTTTATCATTAAAAATTATTTGATTTCTATCGTTCTAGGGTATCCATACGACTGCATGAGGCACCTCCACCAAAGCCAAATCCCAACATAGTGTACCCACTCTCCAGTCGATCAGCCATTGATTTATGCTACCATTAACTATATCGCAATCCATCAAAACATAAAGTTGGCGATCCTAGAAATCCCTACTGTGTCTGCTCGAGACAAAATTAATGATGTTATAAAAGTATCAAATGGTCCAGTGATCTAGCTTTATTTTCAAAAGTTCTTTGGTGTTTGTCCTTCCAGATTATCCATGTGATTGCATGAGGAACCCTCCAGAAAAAGCTAAGCCCCCACAGAGTGTACCAACCTTTTAATCGATCAACCACTGATTCAGACTAGCATTAACCCTCTTTTGAACATGGAATTCCACAAAAGGATCGACACCAAATATGCCTAGTAAAAATTCATTTTAGCAATACGTGATCAATTTGACTCATTTTCTTCACAATACAGCCTGTAAATAGACCTAACATCCATGCCGCGGCTTTCATGCAAATTACTGCATGTCAAAGTCGTGCCATGATATGTCTAAGAGACTTCTCAACATAAAGTAGTTTGAATATTCAAAATAAGAAGTGCCTATACAATTCAATGATTGTAATCACTCGCCTAAGTCACTTGACACCAAAATTAGTGATCAATCCACAAAGCTAAATACATAACATTCCTTCAAAGTTTCTAATTTTGATAACTTAGGTTGTTTGTGCCTTTTTTCACAAATGATTTATGAAGCAGGTAATTCGCAAGCTTGAAAATAACTTCTTTGTTGTATAGCTCATTGGCAACAACTAATATAGGTTGAATACGAGGATGAAACTCAAGAGAATATTTCTAACCTGTTGCTAGAAGGAACTCATTGGGATGAAAATCTATGCACTGAATCTGCCCTTCGTGAGACTTGAAATCATGCAATAGCTTTCCCGCAGTAAGATCCCAAAGCTGTCAGTACAGTCATGTAATTGTCATGAGAATACTTAACATGCAAATGAAATGAAGTTATATCAATATCAAATAACAATCAATTTCTTTTTTCTTTTGGGAATAGAGTTGGACAATGGTTTTGGCAAACTTTAAATGTGGCATAAAATTTAAGATGAATCTAATGTCACCTTCACAGCATTGTCCTCTCCACCAGAAACAACCCAACGCCCATCTGGGGTAAATCTGATGGCATTGACACCACGTGTGTGGCCCTTGTATGTGTGAATACATCCCTTTCTTCTGATATCCCATATCTTAAGATTTGTATCCAAAGAACCAGAAGCAAAAAACTCTCCAAAGGGATGGAAGTCAACTGATATACAATTCGATCTGTGTCCAGTAAGCGTGCGTACAACTACAGACACAAATATACCAGCAAATGAAAAATATTTTAACACTAATTTGATTATATATGAATTGGAACAAGATTCAAAGGTTTCGCATAAAATATACATACCCTTTGCCTCTTCTAGATCCCACAACTTGATTGTACCACTTGCCGCTCCGGCAGCCACCAACACTTCAGAAGAATCAAAACTTACCGACTCCACTGCACTAGAATGACCTGAAAGACTCTGCAAAACACCCCCATACCACATACAGATCAATTACAACCAACATTTATTGTCTTAAAAAAAAAAAAAAAAATCAAATGTACCATTGAGTTATGACGGAATCATTTGGTTCACTACCGAACCACATAATCAGCAATTGCTAAAAGTAAAGAATATGGACCATTACTCAAAAATGGAAAATAGAAAAGAGGGATTTAAATGGGGTGGAAGGAAAACCAACCAAGATGGCATTTGGCTTGCCAATAGCCCAGAGATTAACTTTGTGATCTTCTCCTCCAGTAACTAAAACTCTGGACGATTTCCTTCCAATCTTCAGACAATTTACATTCGAAGTGTGTGCTACAAATTCCTCTGTTGATCGTCATCATTAAGGAGAAGAAACAAGAAGAAACAAAACCCAAAATCTGAAAAAATATATATTTCAGGCAGATGGAGAAATGGAAAGAAACCCTAGAAAACAAAAAGGATACGTAGCTTGTAAGCACGTTTGGTCGTCATGAAGACGAAGATGGAGAGAAAAGAAACCCTAACAACTCAACAGTGTTAGATTGCTGGTTCATCTTAAGCTGCTGTGCCGCCCCTTGACACAGTTGTCGAGAAACCACCGCATCTTTAGTAACCTCTCTTCGTTTGTTTCTACTCCAAGTCGTCACAGATCTGTTCATCAACGAAACCCATTATGACAAACAACAGCACCATGGCGAAAACGAAGAGAATGGGAGGAGAAGTTACTTACCAAAGTTGGTTGGTTGCTGCTTGTTCAACTGTGTTTGAATAAATTCCTCTAAAGAGAGATGGTGAAAGTAGTAAATGAGGGGGGGGAGGGGGCATTTAGTAATGTAATGCAATGGTGAAACTTGAAAGGAAGAGAGAGGGAAATGAAATGAAAGAGTGGGAAAGGAGGGGTGCCGATTTGGTTGGGGTTGGATGGCTTGTTTCTTTCTTTCGCTTCACTTTCTTTGCAGATGCAAGTTTGCAACAACATTGGCGTTACTCAAAAGCCAAAATACAATAATAATGTCCAACTCCCCAAAACCAATGTAAAAGAAAGGGAAAATTCTAGGGGTCGAGGGAGGGTCACCCATCCCTCGCCCCTTTCCCTCGCTATGTAGCGAAGCTCAAAAGAAAGTCTCACTGGAGCATATGAAAATAGTCCCCTATCCCCCACAGTGAAATTGATCGGTGTCTTAAGATATATGTATATACAATTTTTGTGAAGATACAGTATTAGCTAGCAAGTTTACCATTTTCGACCTTGTTCAAATTAGGTCCATGTCTATGTCAGGATAATTATTTTTTACTTGATCCAACTGTGTCAACTCAAAGAAATAAATACAAGTTGTGTAATTTTAGTTTAGGTTTGAGAATGACAAATGATAATCAGTGAGTGTGCCACCAGACTAGTTTAAGAAATTTCGGGAATTCAACATGTATTAAGAAATAACTATTTAAAGATAGTTATAGTAAATCTCAAAAGAAAATTATAACTTTATATATATATTTTTTTCAAATAACAATGCCAAAAAATTGAACTAGATTACCTTTGTTCAAGGAAAAACTGTATGCACGTGTGTGTCGGATTTCCCTTCCAATTCCAGGGGCAGTCCTATAATCTAAAGAGGCAATCAAATCAATAATCTAAAGGAACCCAAAACCTATCATTTACAAGTAGAAAGAAAATAATGAGTCTCAAGGCGCACCGGATGACAAAAACTATTTACTTTGTCTAATAATATAAGGAATACCTATTTGATCGAGTGAAATGTGAAACCAATCAATTTTACCCTCCTTGGAAGATCCTTGTTGCCAAATCTCCTCATACCTTTAGCGACCTTGTCCATCACAATGTTTGCTTTCCCATAAATATGTAGGCAAAAATATGTGTTCATCCACTATTCTGAAAAATTCTTACTATGAAATTTCATAAAATTTTCAAAACTCTAACTCTTAATCAAATCAAATTATATGACTATATATTATATATGTGATGAGTTCACTTCGTTATTGGAGACTTCCCTGAAACTAGTAGCAGCCACACACAAGGCTTGATCATTCCGTAATATTGCACCTCCTATTGAACGACTGTATGTCTGTCAGTCAATCTATAGAAGAACGAAAATTCTAGGGGTCGAGGGAGGGAGAAAGCGAGGGGTGGGTGTAACCACCCATTGCCCTCGAGATGCATGCAAATGCTTATCTTGAGGGGGATGGGTGGTTACTCCCACCCCTCGCCCCTTTCCCTCGCTCCCTAGAAGGTCTCATAGAAGAACCATCAATGTAGCACCTGAAATCCAAAAGGAGGTTTAAAAAAAAAAAGCTATGTACCAACCAAATCATTGAATTACTGTGTCAATTCCCCCTCTTCAAAATGAATGCATCATTAACTATAACTAAGGTTAGGTCAAATGTTATATCCTCTTGTATTCTTCCTATCTATGTAATGTAACCATATTTTCGGCATCCCCAATCATAGACAGCCAGGCCAGTGAGCCATTTTTTGGTCAGGTTTGAGCCAATTTACAATTTTACCCCTTTCATAGATGTTTGTGGTTGTGTTTTTAAGAGAATGGGTAAAATTGCAAGAAAACTTAAGCCTGGCCAAAAAGTGACCCAATGGCTTTACCGTCTGTACTTACTGTTCTCACATATAAATAATGAGATCAGAATGTGACCTATGCCACTTTTAGTTTTTGAGAAGGCAACACTCACCAGCTAGCTCATTGAGAAAACATCTAATATTTTAAAATTTCAGATTGAAATGTCCAACGACTACCTCACACCACCATTGAGTTTTTTTTTATTATTTATTTATTAATATTTTAACTTTTTCACACCACCTACGTAAACAAAAATCATTCATTTTTTCCCCTCACCGTTCAAATCGACAATGATTCCTCCCTCCCCATTTGAAATCTCATCTTCCAAATCTCTCCCCACGCTCAAATCTCTTGCAAATCTCCTTCCTCTCTCTCGAAAATTCTCAAAATTCCCTTAAAGTTGAAACCCTTTAATACAAACTCAATAAATATGCATAACTTAACATAACAGACAAATCCAAACTCAAAATGAAAAAAATGAAAAAATGAAAAATTGGGTAATTTTTTAACCAATTTAAACCATCAATTGAGACTGATTCTCAAGCTCGTCAAACATGAAAGTTGTAGTACTCTGGTTTATTTAATAAACACAACTTGAATCACTTGAAAATGTTTTGAAATACGCAAGTTATTGTCATTTTACTAAAGTCGCGCAAATTTTTCAAAAAAATGAAAACGAGAGAGTGTTCCTGACTTTCGGCCAACTTATGTACTCGATCGAGACCGATTCTCAAGTTTATCAAAACATAAAAGTTGTAGTAATCTCGGTTATCGAATAAACACAACTTGAATCACTTGAAAATGTTTTGAAATGAACAAGTTATGGTCATTTTACTAAAGTCACACAGAACAGGGAAAAAAAATTGTTCGCAGAGTGCAATTTAGTAAAATGACCATAATTTTCTCATTTCAAAACATTTTCAACTGATTCAAGTTGTGTTTATTCGATAACTGAGAGTACTACAACTTTTGTGTTTCGATCAACTTGAGAATCGGTCTCGATCGAGAACATAAGTTGATCGAAAGTCATAAACACTATCCCATTTTCATTTTTCGGACAGATTTGCGCGACTTTAGTAAAATGATCACAACTTTCTCATTTCAAAACATTTTCAAGTTGTGTTTATTAGATAACTATGAGTACTACAACTTTTTTTTTATGAGGTTGAGAATCAGTCTCAATTGAGGGTTTAAATTGATTTGAAAGTTACCATATTTTTCATTTTGAGTTTGGGTTCGTCTGTTATGTTAAGTTATGCATATTTATTGAGTTTGGGTTTAACTGTTTAAGGGTTTCAACGTTAAGGGGATTTTGAGAGTTTTCGAGGGAGAAGGAGTATATTTGCAAGAGATTTCGAATGTGTGAGGGATAAACCATTGTCGATTTGAATGATGAGGGAGGAAAATAAATGATTTTTTTTTATATAAGTGGTGTGAGAAATAAAGTAGGTGGTGTGAGAGAGTAGAATGGTGTGAGAGAGGGGAAATGGTGGTGCGAGGTAGTCGTTGCCAAAAAAAATATGAATGAGGCTAGAGAACCATATTTTGCAACCAGGATGATGTGGCATCGTCAGATGATGTTTTTTACAACCTCGAAATATGTATAAATTTTTTGAGAATTTCATCATTCTTTCGAAATCACACCCCATTACCCTGATTGCAAAAACCCAATTTCCAAGCATTTACTCACAAGCTTATACTAGATTGAAATGTCCAACAAGTTATTACTTGGTAATAAGTCCTCCAACGGTCAAACCATTAAAAAAAATATCCCCCTTGTTCAAATCCAATCCCCTCTTTCAAAAATAAAAATGAGGCAGGAACATTTGATTAGTTATGCCCCACCACTCCTCAGTTCCTTCTCATTAACTCAACCAGCCTCCGTTGCTTTCTAACTATAATTTACATTTGACTTTATGTTCCCATACACTTTTAATGAATCCCCTCTTTCTCGTTTCAAAATATTATTATAAAAGATGGAAGAGAAAGCAAAAAACGATGTTGTTACTTACCCCACCCTTCTAATTGACCCAACAAATACAAACCTCCCTTGGTATGACTTTATCATCTCACTAATTATTTATAATAATGGCAAATTGTGAGATGAGCAACAAATATCTTGTCTTCTCACTCCTGCCTGCCTACCTACCTAAATTGTCCCTACAAACCAAAGTCTTCCATGTTTCTACTGTTTGTAGGGCTAATAAAGTTTTCTTATTGGCTAATGCGTTGTATTATATGCATTAATTAAAGGGTTTTGCAATTATCATCCTCAATTGACTGGTCGGCTTTATTTGAATTGATTTTTACACTTAACATGTTGAATTGTATGTAAAAATTAGGTCCATTGCCAACTATAGTCCAACCCTTGAATATCTTGATCAATAGTATGTTCAAATTTAAGGATGATTTTGGCATATTTATTGAAAATATGTAGATGGGAGATGTGGTTTTGTTTTGTTGAGAGAGTGGGAGATGGTGTGGTCTAAAACGTAAAAACTAGAATACTGAGGAGGACATCCTTAGAGGGCGGGCCCCATAAAGGTGGAGGTGAATACATGGATGATATGTATGCATGCAGTAATGCTGCACGAGCAAGAGCATCTCATGATCTGCATATATAACTCCACAAATAAATGACCAACACCAGCATTACGTGAGACCCATGAATGAAAGGGGTGAACATGTTGAACATATCGACAACCTGCTTCTGATAAAATAAAATAGAATAACCACATGGAGACTGAGTTCATAGGTTGGGTCGACATGTCTGCCTCACTTTGCTAATCCACAGAATTTTGGAATCCGTACGACTTCAACATTCTAACCTCTCTTCTCAAGCCACAGTCAAAGGCAAGTTAACTTTGAAAAAACCTGAATTTGTTTACTGCCAAAAAAATCGTTTTTATGCTAGAGGGTTATGAAATCCCAATTAATGTTTTAATCACTTTGTGAGTCTCTTCGCCATTAAATCCGCAAACAATCCAACTCAAGAGCTTATACTGGCACTACAACAGTCTCTTTCAACTCTCTCGCACACCGGCCTCCGTCTCCTTTGCCTGGAAATGTAACCTCACAGTTCTCAAAAAGATGAAACACCGCTTTACTGACAAATCCGGTCAGACAACACCATTGATCTTTGAAAGGATTGTTGGGTCAAACTAGGTTTTATCCTAGCTGATTGCCCCGCCTTCGGGCCAGGAAGACAAGTCTTCCCCCTCCAGGATCTCGGATCTCTGGACTCTCACCTCAACCCGCGGTCTTCTTTGGAACTCTAATCTCATTATCTCTTTATTCCTCCACCCGATAGCTATGGACACCCTTGATGTCATAATCAGACCCTCCAGCGAATCTGACAATCTTATCTAAAAATTTAATAAAGATGCATTTTCTCAGTCAAGAGTGCCACCAATGCATTTTTAGACAAGACTTTAGACTCTTTCACCTTGGCCCCCAATGTCCCCATGATTGCCGGCTAAACTCTATAAGGAACTTTGGAGATTAAAAGCTCCTACCCGTGCCATCTTTATCCATTGGAAAGTTATACAAGAATTGCTTCCCACTATGTCGAACCTGCACAAGATTCATATTCCAGTTTACAACTGGTGTTTATTTTGCCACGCCCATTAAGAGGATGTCATGCATATTTTCTTCATTTGTCCGGTCATCTCTCAACTTTGGCAGCTTTCTCCCATTCCTATCATTTGGTCTAATACCGCCCTCCCCACAAACACGATCACAAGTATTATAAGTTTTATGTGGGCGACGACAAAAGCTCATCCCAATGCCAAAGACAAAATGTTGTCCCAGTTCGTAGCGGTCATCCAAACAATTTGGCATTTGCGCAACAATATCATTTAAAAAAAATCTCAGTTCACTTCGCAGCGGTCATCCAAACAATTTGGCATTTGCGCAATAATATCATTTTCAAAAAATCCTGGTTCACCATTCCACAATTTCTTGCCTATTTCAACAACACCTGGCCTACTTGGTATAAACAATGGTTCGAGGCCCCCACCATAACCAAAACACACTTGACCCAATTTCACTGCATCACATTATTACAGATAAACACCCCAGCTTAGCCATAGATTTAAGTAACCAGACCCCCTCAACAAGACATCATATGGATCAACCTGGCCCCAATTCTAGTAATCTTTCCCCAAAACTAGCTATAATTCACTCCCAAATCTAAGCAGTAAAAAACCATAGACTTAATGCCTCAACAACTTTGACCAATTCCCACTGTTTTTAACCCTAGTATGATTATTGTCACTTATGATGCTAGTTTTTTTTGTCTCTTCTCAGAAGGAGCAATTAGTATTTTGGATGTGGATGACTGTGGCAGAGTTCTAGCTAAGCCCACCTCAGCAATCTTAGGGAAAGTTTTTGATAACACTATGGCAGAGTTCTTCGCAGCAGAGGCAACACTTTTGCTTATTCAATCACGTCAATGGCGAACATGATTATGGTTGAGGGATTCAGGCTCTCTCATCACCATACTAAATGATAAGATCCATGACGACCAAACAAACGTGTGTTGGATGTGGCACCCTCTAAGTAGTAGTGAGGATACACCAAAATGGCTTCTCTTCTACATTGTACATGTGTCATGATGATCTTGAGGAATAACAGGCCCAAACGTCAGCCCAAGCGGTTCCAAGCTTGCACAATGCAGTCCGCAGACGGACTAAAATCATTACAGCTTGTTAAGCCCACGCGTCTCACAACTATCCTCAATACCCGTATGCATTGCTAAGGCAAGTATCTCGAGGATCAACTTCTGACAGGCAAGACAACACCACTTTGCTTCCAACTAGGAAGCAAATACCAGAGTATACGTCGCACATGGAAACCTCTATCTATGGACTACTATCTTGTTGGGAACTATCTCCTGTGTATCTAGGAGCACAAGTCTAACAGAGAAACTTCCCTTCACGACACAACTCCTAATTAGATAACGATCTCCACGAAGATCAGGACTTCAGCACTACAAATAAGACATGAGGTTGGTAAGCTAAGGTACACAACAAATTCCATGTTTACAATATTACGCCTTCCTCAGATCTTTGTCTAACTTTAGCATCAGAGTGTCATCGGCCACCACAATGATGGTCTCTAGCTCACGTGCATTCATTGTGCAGGTCAGCACATTTATAGGTCAAGGTCAAAGCAGGGAACGAAATTGATTGCATTAGTTTGGCGTCGTCCGTGGGGACAACAAAGTTTATAACCAATCACTAGCATCATCACTCTTCAGAATACGAAAAGATGGTGACCACCAAATCACGCAACAATGGAGAACAAGGAGACACGTTAAACGCTCAGACTGGCGTTATACCACCGCTCTCAGCAATGCTGAGGACACATGGGCAGCAGGCTCACACCCTTGCGCCAACAACAACAACGATAGGCCCCAGGATAGAGTTGTTGTCGTCACAAATACAACATATTGCCAAAGCGGTGGAGGCTCTCATATAACATAACCTTCCACTTGCCAATGGAGATCGGGAGCAGCACATACCCCAATCTCCAGAAGACAACAAAAAGCGAGCACAGGATAGTCAAACTCCTGCTAGTTCTCATTGGACTAGAGGAGGCGACACAGTTAACGCAAACCTGACCTTTAGGGTGGACAAACTCGCCCCGCAAAACCCTCTTCGTCAAGGATCTCATGACCCAGACGTGTTATACCGCTGTCACGCCCCACTCATAAGGAAAATCCCAACGGACAAAAATATTTCCTACAAACGGCACGTGAGATACAACCTAACCACATTCTCACATAAAAGTTCTCGGAAATGAAATCCCATTATATTACACAAAACTCCAAAATAATACAACCATTCCACTGGCAATCTTCGCCTCCAAATCCACACACCAAAGCAAAGACACAAAACATAACTTGAATACAAAACACCAAAAAACAAAATACAAAACATCTTACAAACCCTAGAAAAGACTAGGATCTACTTCTGCTCGGCTTGATTAACAAACTCGCTTCCAGATACTGCACTCCAATAAGATTACACCCAATTGCCACAAAATAAAGCAAAATGGGTCAGCTAAAGCTGGTATGAGCATAATAAAATAAGAAAAAAATTAGCAGCAATTAAAACATAAAATTTTTGATCCACAGTTCCTGATACGTCCATATCTGCCTTACATCATATTATACAATTTATTTATAATGCAACAACCATATGATCAACTATTCGTATTCACAAATCATACGATCAACAAAGTCATAACTTTTTAATAAACCAATCCTTTTAAATTTATGAAAATTTCCATAATCTTTTGCACATATCATTTTTCTCAAATTCGCACATACTCATTTTTAAATTCAGATCATAAATTTTCCTTTCACGATTTTTCCTGTTTTAAGACATATCATTACACTTTTATAATGACATATTCTGCTTCAAGACATGCCATTTACTATTGGTCCTTATGAATACCCTATCGCACCCATCCATGTGTCGAATGTGTCACACCCCGGCACACCTCCATATGTGTGTACCAATACCCACTTTGAGTATATATGCATTTCAAACGGGGTGTTGTCTATAAAATGCATACTCCACCTCAAAAAACTGGACACACGGGCCAAATCACAAATAAAATTGCACACTGAAAGAGGACTAAGTTCACACTCTTCCCCTGACCCCTCAGGAACACTCCACTGTATCACGTGAGTTATGACTCGTACAGTGGCTTAGTTTTCCCCTTTTGAGAATCAGGCTCTCTTTAGGAACACTCCACTATATCACGCGAGTCATGACTCGTATAGTGGCTTAGTTTTTCCTTTTTGGAGACAAGCTCTGTACCACTGAATCTGTACAAATTATACAAATATCATAAACCAAAGCCTCTAGGGCCATACTATACCATTTTGTACATTTCAAACGCCGGAGTAGGGTATTTATGTCAAAATCATGATTTCTCAATACTTATTCAATCACATCATTTCCATACTATCATTAGATGAAACTAAGTTCTAAAGATCACAATCACATATAATGCATAATGATTCAATAATAAACATCTACTTGAAAACACGCATCTTGAGGCATAATATTGCTAAAATTAAAATATTTTATAATACAAAATAAATTTGTTCTAAAATTAAAATTTGTCACGGTGATCGCAAGGTGAAAAAGGTACTCACAACATAGGTACGGTTCATAATTATATGATCAGTCAAAATTGGAGTCAAACGGATGACATCATCTTCTTCCTCGGATCATATTTTTTCATTTCCACAGGGTAACTTCCAGCACACACACAAGTCACAATTGTCAACCAAAAACAACAATTCTTATACCGTTGGAAAGCTCTCATCTTCTACTTTCTAAAGATGCAAACTTTATACCTAATTTATTTCTAAGATCGAAGATACAATCTAGTTTTCATACCATGTTCATCACATTTTGACTTCATACTTAAATTTCAGCAAAACACAGTTGAACTACCCAACTTCAAACACATATATCTCATTCAATACTTACTCAAATTAATCATATAAGATACCAATGGAAAGATCTAACACTCATCTGTCTAATGGAACCAATCACAGATCATATTGTGTTGCAAAGTCACCCAGTTGTACACATCAAAACTGAACTTAAATCCTCAATTTGCACATAAAAAACCGGTGAAAACAGGTAGAAAGCTCTCTTAATTGATAGAAATTATTCAATTTGAAGAGATCTACTCACATTTTACATCTTTTGCAATCCTCAAAGCAAAAAATTCTCCTCCAAACATGCACCAAGATCCTATATGTATTTCCTTTAGGAGCTCTCACTCAAGTTCTCTCATATTTGAGCTTAGCTTTCTTTCTCTCTAAGAAACCAATAGACAAAAATATCTAAGGATAAGAATAAAGAAATGTAGAGAATTTTGTAGCAACTTGTAGAAGAATGGTGGTTATGTGCCACCACAAGTTTTCTAAGCACCACCACAAGGTGGTATAGTGATAGAAGAAAAAATCAGGTGTCACATAATACACACCTCAAAAGAATCTCGTCCTTGAGATTAAACTGAAAAAATAGAAAGTTACGAGAGTAGATACAGATGCGACTGCCGAATACGATCCTCCAATTCCAACGTCACATCACCCTCCTGATCACTCCACTGTACTTTTACCAGTCTTATAGTCTTTCGTCGCAATCGATTTACATCTCTATCAACAATAGCTATAGGTTGCACGAGATACGACAAATCCTCTAACATCCCCACATCAACCGACTCTATAATTTGTGTAGGATATACTGAACATTTTCGAAGCATTGATACATGGAAGACATCATGAATCCCCGACATAGATGGTGTCAAACAAGTTGGTACCCCAGGTTGTCGACTTTCTCAACAACCTCATAAGGTCCAATATATCTCAGAGCTAGTTTTCCTCTTCCTCTAAACCTGATAACACCTCGCATAGGGGAAACTCTCAAGAAAACTCTATCACCTACTGCAAACTCCAAAATTGTACGCCTACGATCTGCATAACTTTTCTGACGACTTTGAGCTGTTTTCAATCATCGTCGAATCAAATCTATCTTTTCTATATTGTCTCTAATGATATCGAGACATATTATAGAAGAATCACCAACCTCAACCCAACACATAGGAGATCTACAAGGTCTACCGTACAACACCTCATATGGTGTCATACCAATACTCACCCGATAACTAATACTATAGGCAAACTCACATAACAGTAAATGATATTCCCAACTGTCACCAAAATACACGCCTTAAGCATGTCCTCAACTATTTGATTAACTCTCTTTGACTGGCCATCTGACTGTGAATGATAAGCGGTGCTCATGTCTAGACGAGTACCTAGAGCTTGCTGAAAACTTTGCCAAAACTGTGTTGTGAACAAAGAATTTCTATTTGAGACAATCGATACAGGGGCTCCATGCAATCTCACTATCTCTCGAACAAACAAACAAGCCAAACTATCTGTCGTTCGATGAATACCAACTGGAATAAAATGAGCACTCTTCGTTAACCGATCAACAATAACCCAAATCGACTCATTCTCTCGTCTCGACCGTGGGAGTCCATCTATAAAATTTGTTGTGATATTCTCCCATTTCCACATCGGCATCTCTAAAGGTTGTAACAAACCAGAAGGTTTTTGATGTTCAACTTTGACCTATTGACAAGTCAAACACCAAGATACAAAGGCTTCTACATCCTGCTTCATCCCATGCCACCAAAATGTACGGCGAAGATCACGATACATCTTTGTTCCACTAGGATGAATGGTCAAACGAGAGTGATGTGCCTCTACTAATATCTCATTCCTCAAATCATCATCAGCTAGTACACACAATCTATTCTTAAACCTCATCCACCATCAGAACCTACTGACCAATCCGTAGGACAATCATCAACTGAGTCTATCACCAAATCCTCTATTCTTTTACGTAAGATTGGATCAGAAACTTGACCCTGCAACATTCTACTAATCAAGGATGGCCGAATCAACAAACTGGCCATAATTACACCTCTTGACGCAAAAATAGGTTGAACATCAAAAGAAGCAAGTACTTCTAACACCTAATACTCCTGAATCATCAAAGAAGCTATTTCCACATGTCGTCGACTCAAAGCATCAACAACTACATTCGCCTTTCCAGGCTGATATTGAATCTCAAAATCATAACTGCTTAGAAATTCAACCCATCTCTATTGCCTCATGTTTAATTCCTTCTGAGAGAAAAATATATTTTAAACTTTTGTGATCCGTATACAACTCAAATTCTCACCATATAGATAATGCCTCCAAATCTTCAATGCAAAAACCACTGCTGCCAACTCTAAGTCATGGGTGGGATATCTCCTCTCATGGGGTTTCAATTGGCGAGAAGCATACGCGACCACTTTACCTTCCTGCATCAAAACACACCCTAAACCAGTGCCACAAACATCTGTAAAACTACAAATGTCACACCGGAAACAGAAATCGTCAACACAGGTGATAATGTCAACTTCAACTTCAATGTTTCAAATGCTTGTTCACATTCATCAGTCCACATAAAAGGAATATTCTTCCTAGTCAAAGTTGTCATTGGTACGACAATAATCGAAAATTTCTCAATAAATCGACGATAATACCCAACTAGACCAAGAAAATTACGAATTTATAACAAAGTAGTTGGTATCTTCCAAGACTTAACTGCCTCAATTTTCTCGGGATCCACAGCAATACCACTGCTAGAAATCACATGCCCTAAAAATCGAACCTTTGATTCCCAAAAATGACATTTACTAAACTTCGCATATAACTGGTGGTCTCTCAAAGTCTGCAATACAATGCGAAGGTGTTCCTTATGCTCCTCATGACTCCTCAAATGTACTAAAATATCATCAATGAACACTATAAAAAACTGATCCAAGTACTGGTGGAATACTCGATTCATTAGATCCATAAAGAAAGTTGGAGTATTTGTCAAAACCGAAAGGCATCACTAGATACTCATACAATCCATACCGGGTTCTGAAAGCAGTCAATGGAATACTATGTTCTTCAACCCTCATCTGATGGTACCCGGACTGAAGATCAAGTTTTAAAAATATCACGACACCTCTCAACTGATCCAACAATTCATCAATGCGTGGAAGTGGATATTTATTCTTGATGGTGACCTTATTTAATTCTCGATAGTCAATGCACATCCTCAATGATCCATCCTTTTTTGATACAAATATTGCAGGTGTGCCCCACAAGAATTACTCGGACGAATAAACCTAAGAATCATACACAATTCAAAAGAATTAATGATATTCCTCCAATATAGATGATAAACAAAAGCATCCATTTAAATTCACAATAGCTTACCCCTTACGTAGTAAATCCTTGAGTTGCACCTTCATCTTCTCCAATTGTTTAGAAGCAAGACGATAAGCGAGTTTCGATATCGGTGTTGTACCTGGGATAAGGTCTATCCTAAACACTACTTCTCGACGAGGAGGAAGACTAGAAACCTCCTGGAAAACATCGGGAAAATCTCGAACAATCTCAACATCACTAATATAAAGTTTAGGAATCTTAACAGAACCAAGGAAACTCGACATCACTGAATTGAAGCTCGAATCACACTTCAAAACACAAGGAGATGCACCAGGAAAAGTAAGGGTCACCGTCCTACTTACACAGTCTAAGATCTCCGGATAACTGGACAACCAATCTATCCCTAGAATCAAGGGAAAACCCTCAAAACCCAACACAACAAAATCAAACCGAAATACACGACCAAAGATGGAAAACTCGAATTGAGGGCAACATTCACCCAACATAACTGATCCACCCAAAGGAGACTGAACTCTTATAGACTTTTGTAAGGGCACAACTACTAAATGATCTCTCTCTACCAATTGCCTAGAAATAAAGGACCCAGAAGCACCAATATCGAAAAGCACTCACAACTGCGATCGAGAAGACATCACATACCCTAATATGCACAAAATTCAAAATTAAGCCAATCATGTTCAAACTATCATGGATTTCCTATATCTGAATATCATGAATTGTAAAACATGCATAACCATTGATAACTTTATAACTTTATAAGAATAAAAAAATACATACCCTCTACATTTTTCTGACCGGTAATAACAGCTAAACGAACCGACGACACTGAGGCGGTAGCAAGCTGGCCTCTCCTACCACCACTACCACGAGGAGAAACCCGCTATGGGCGAGTACAAAATTGAGAAATGTGCCCTTACTGACAACACTCATAACACACTAGGCCCTGGTTTCCTTGACCACTCTGATCGTGTGCCTTCTCGTTTCCCCTAGGACAATTTCTAGCTATGTGTCCTTCCTGATCACAAATATAACATACCCGCTTTACCGCAATTTGATGCCCTCGAATATAAACTCCATGTTGTTTCTGTTCATCTCTTCTCTGGTTACCTCCTTTCACTGGTCCTCCTCTGCCTGGCTACCTTTGCTGGCCCTGAACCTCTCCTTGACAACCTTTCTTATCCCTATCAAACCTTTGTCCACTACTACCCCAAATATCATTCGATTATCATCTATCACCTTTTTACACTCTATCTCCACATCTTCTTGTCTCAAGGTCACGTTATAAAGTTCCTCAAAAGGTTTATCAATCATTAACAATAGTTGTCTCTTCAAGAAAGGATTTAATCCATGCAAAAACTTCAAAATTTTCTTCTCTAGAATATCTACCAGATACGACACATACCGACTAACCTGATTAAACTCAGTCACATACTCAACTACAGTTTGTTGACCTTGCTGCAACTTAATGAATCGATCAACTAACTGTGCTTTGGCTGCTGCAGGAATGAACTCACATTCAAACAACACAACAAAAGTCTCCCAAGTCATACCAACTACATCACGAGTCTGTCACATAGAATCCCACCAATTTAATGCATTTCCATCAAACTAGTGAGCTGCCAATTCACTATGCTGCTATGACGTAATACTCATCCGTTCCAGTAACACTTCTATTTTACGGAGTCAACGATCTGCTGCTATAGCTCCCCCATTCCCATTAAATCCTTTACCTCCAAGTCCAAAGAAAGCCTTATTTCGACGAGCAAATGGATCATCATGGGAACTACCCTACCTTAAACCTTGTATCAAAGTGGTAATCGCATCGTGGTCCAGATTATAACTCCTGGAAATTTCACTTCCATATGGACCAGATTTATCATCTATATTCCTTGTATGACGCGGCATCATCTCACTAAAAAAACCAAAACAAACAAACAAACACTCTCTAATCATTCACAAATCAAACAAAATATCTTACTTCTCTACCCATTCAACATCCGAGGAATTGTTAAGCATTTCTGCCTAACGTGAACAACGTGGCTCTAATACCAAAAATTTTGTCATGCCCCGCTCATAAGGAAAATCCCAACAGACGTGAATATTTCCTACAAATGGCATGTGACATACAACCTAATCACATTCTCACATAAAAGTTCTCGGAAACGAAATCCCATTATATTACACAAAACTCCAAAATAATACAACCATTCCACTGGCAATCTTCGCCCCCAAATCCACACATCAAAGCAAAGACACAAAACATAACTTGAATACAAAACACCAAAAAGCAAAATACAAAACATCTTACAAACCCTGAAAAAGACTAGGATCTACTTCTACTCGGCTTGATCAACAAACTCGCTTCCAGATACTGCATTCCAATAAGAGCACACCCAATTGCCACAAAACAAAGCAAAATGGGTCAGCTACAGCTGGTATGAGTAGAATAAAATAAGAAAAAAATTAGCAGCAATTAAAACATAAAAAATTTGATCCACAGTTCCTGATACGTCCATATCTTCCTTACATCATATTATACAATTTATTTATAATGCAACAACCATATGATCAACTATTCGTATGCACAAATCATACAATCAACAAAGTCATAACTTTTTAATAAACTAATCAATTCAAATGGATGAAAATTTCCATAATCTCTTGCACATATCATTTTTCTCAAATTCTCATATACTCATTTTTAAATTCAGATCATACATTTTTCCATCACGACTTTTCCTGTTTTAAGATATATCATAACACATACATAGCTTCAAGACATGCCCCTTACTATTGGTCCTCATGAATACCCCATCGCACCCATCCATGTGCCGAATGTGTCTCACCCCGACACACTTCCATATGTGTATCAATACCCACTTTGAGTATGTATGCATTTCAAACGAAGTGTCGTCTCTAAAATGCATACTCCACCTCAAATGACTGGACACACGGGCCAACTCACAAATAAAATTGCGCATTGGAAAATGACTAAGTTCACATTCTTCCCCTGACCCCTCAAGAACACTCCACTGTATCACGCAAGTCATGACTCGTACAATGGCTTAGTTTTCCCCTTTTGGGAATCAAACTCTGCTTAGGAACACTCCACTATATCACGCTAGTCATGACTCGTATAGTGGCTTAGTTTTTCCCTTTTGGAGACAAGCTCCGTACAACTCAATCTGTATAGATTATACAAATATTATAAACCAAAGCCTCTAGGGCCATACTGTACTATTTTATACATTTCAAACGCCGGAGTAGGGTATTCATGTCAAAATCACGATTTCTCAATACTTATCCAATCACATCATTTCCATAGTATCATTAGATGAAACTAAGTTCTAAAAATCACAATCACATATGATGCACAATGATTTAACAATAAAAATCTACTTGAAAACACACATCTCGAGGCATAATATTGTTAAAATTAAAATATTTTATAATACGAAATAAATTTGTTCTAAAATTAAAATTTGTCACGGTTATCACAAGGTGAAAAAGGTACTCAAAACAGAGGTATGGTTCAAATTATATGATTAGTCAAAGTTCGGTCAAAATTGGAGTTAAATAGATGACGTCATCGTCTTCTTCTTCGGATCAGATTTTTTCATTTCCACAGGGTAACTTCCAACACACACACAAGTCACAATTGTTAACCAAAAGCAACAATCTTTATACTGTTGGAAAGCTCTCATCTTCTACATTCTAAAGATGCAAGCTTTATACCTAATTTATTTCCAAGATCGAAGATACAATCTAGTTTTCATACCCTGTTCATCACGTTTTGACTTCATACTTAAAATTTCAGCAAAACACAATTGAACTACTCAACTTCAAACACATATATCTCATTCAATACTTACTCAAATTAATCATATAAGATACCGATGGAAAGATCTAACACTCTTCTGTCTAATGGAACCAATCGCAGACAAAAAACTTTACCGAATCATATCATATTGTGTTGCAAAGTCACCCAGTTGCACACATCAAAACCGAACTTAAATCCTCAATTTGCACATAAAAAAACGGTAAAACAAGTAGTAACCTTTCCTAATTGATAAAAATTGTTGCCAATGGCATGACAGCTCAACGGTTAGAGCTTGGCGGATGGTACCACTAGGTCATGGGTTCAAACCCAGCTTGCGGCATATTAATGGGTTCTGGGATCCTATAAAAACCCTGCTTGCCTTTCAAATTTTTTTTTGATAGAAATTGTTCAATTCGAAGAGATCTACTCACCTTTTTAATCTTTTGCAGTCCTCAAAGCAAAAACTTCTCCTCCACAACATGCACCAAGATCCTAAATATATTTCCTTTAGGAGCTCTCACTCAAGTTCTTTCCTCTTTGAGCTTAGCTTTCTTTCTCTCTGAGAAACCAATCGACAAACGTATTTAAGGATAAGAATAAAGAAATGTAGAAAATTTTGTAGAAACTTGTAGAAGAATGGTGGTTTTGTGCCAGCACAAGTTTTCTAAGCACCACCAGGTGGTATAGAGAAAGAAGAAAAAATCAGGTGTCACAACCGCCTCTCTATTCCACCGTTCATGGATCGTATCACGAACGATGCTCTTCCAAAGAAGTTCACGCCTTTAAAACTTGACTTCTATGACGAGATCACCAACCTGTTCGATTACTTGCGCCATTACCAACGTGTAATGGCGCTCAAATAAGGTTTCAAGTCGGTGATGTGCAGAACGTTATCTACCAGCCTAAAGAAGTCAACACCAACATGGTTCCACAACCTCCCACCAAAGTCGCTCGACTCATTCAAGATGTTGGCTAAAGAATTCCTGACGCGCTTTGTCAGAAGCCAGCAGCTAAGAAAAGACCCACACTACATACTCTCTCTGAGGCAGAAATCTAACGAAACGCTAAGATAGTATGTCATGCGCTTCAATGACGAGCTGACTCTCATTGACGACTGCAGTGATGACACAACCATGATGGCTTTTACCTCGGGACTAAGAAAGGGAAAGTTTTATGACTTCCTCACCTTGGAACCCCCTGGATATGGCAGAATTCTTGAAGAACGCTCAGACGTACATCACCCTGGAAGAGATGAGAACAATAAATAAGGAAACAAAAGTATAGAAGAAGCCTCCATTTATTGGGACGGGAAGGAGGAAAACATACGAGAAGACGAAGAAAGGAACAAGCGGAAGCGCAACGACAACAGGTTGGACCCTGGCCGGGCCAGGCAAGAGAAAACTCTCAACTACGTTAGATCCAGATCCATGACCCCCTCGATTCTAGCTTATCGAACGTCCTTAATTCCATGAAAAACTAGAAAGATCTGAAGTGGCCCACAAAGCAGCTCGGAGACCCCTCCAAACGTGACAATAGCAAGTATTGCTCATACTACAAGGAGGATGGCCATGACACCAACGACTGCAAGAGTCTAAGGTATGAGATCGAATACTGGATTCCCAAGGGCAAGCTGAAGGAATTCATGGGTTCAGAGAACTGATAAGACCGACCTAGGGACAGAGGAGGGGTAGTCAAGGAGATTGAAAAGGAGACTCCGAGCATAATCTATGTTCTTCACGGAATCGGATCGGATGAAGATCAGTCAAATAAGTCCGGCAAGTGGACTCTACTGAAGATGCAGACGCAACCCATGAACGAAAACAGATGCGTATACTACTCGAGGGTGTGAAGCCCTATCCCCACCTTGGCCTTCACAGACAAGGACCTTGAAGGCGTCCGCGCACCGCACAATGACACTCTTGTCATTTCGGTATCTATTGCAAGGTGGGAAGTGAAGGGGGCCCTGGTGGATACTGGAAGCTCCCTCAATGTCCTGTTTTACAACGCATTTTGCAGTATGGACCTCAAGGAGGAGAACCTGACATCCTCCAATTACCCACTGATTGGATTCAACGAAGAGAAATGCTTTCCAATTGGGAAGATAAGGTTAACAGTGATGGCAGGAGAGCCACAACTAAGAAAAGTCATGTTCTTGGACTTCATGTTGATGAATGCGCCGTCTACCTATAACCTCATCCTGGGAAGACCGTGGCTTCACCAGATGGAAGTAGTAGTCTCCACCCTTCACTAGTGCGTCAAGTATACCGCTAATCACTAGGAATGAACAATTCGTGGAGACCAACCTATGGCACGAGGCTGCCATTATGCTGATAAAATGCTCCCAAATCCAATTAAAGCCCACAAGGCAAGTTGAACAGAAGCCAGACCCAGTAACTGTGGAAAAGTCACTCTACTCACATGGAGACAAAATCCCAACATCGGTGGCTCAACTTGGAAGGGGGAAACATTCAAGCATCACGGGAGCAATTCGTTCTTCAACCCGACAAAGCGGAGAGGCCATTGAAGACGAGAGCACAAGCCCCCGACAATCAATCGGCACATAAGGAAACTTCCACGCAAGGTTTACTTTTTAGTAACCTCAACGGCGACAGCGAAAGTTGGCAGCACGCTGAAGGTACTAACGATCCAGGAAGGATAGGTAAATTCACTTCAGGGCCGTGTTGACTTCTCTCCGCCAACACTCAGTTTATTCAGTTGTTTAGTTTCCTTTCTATAGTCAATGTAGAGTTTTAATTCTTAGGAGCTTATGTGATTTACAATCATTTAAGAAATAAAAGAGAATTACGCAAACACATTCTATTGATTACTGGAAAGATGTAACAACGATCGCCCAGAGGCGGGTACAAAAGACTACAAACTACAAACATCTGAATCTGATGTGACATACAGTAAAGAATCGCTTAGATAGTCCGAATCCAGAAGAAGACTCGGAAACGACAACAAGGGTACCCATAGTATACTTCGCAACTTCTCCGAAGAAGATTTTCCATGAGCAGGAGCAGGATGAAAGATTTCCATGAGCAAGAGCAGGATGAAAGAGCGTGTTCAATTCATGCCTCTACGGACACACTCCTCAAATATGGCCTGAGATGGTACAAAATAAGCAATCAAGGGGGGGGGGGGGGGGAGGGACGCAAAACGACAGCCGAAGCTATGGCCAACTCTCACGCTCGATCCGCTCAACCAGACGAACTTGGGACAAGTATCAGGTTGAAGCAAATCAAGTGCACCCTGTCGCTGAAGGGATGATAGGGGAATTTAAGAGTCAATGGCCCACTCCGACAGGCTATGTCCAACTCCACTCCGTCCTGCAATCCCGAATTCCAGCGCAACGCGGCATAACAGGGCTAATCGAGAGAGAAGTGAGGCAACCGCACCAAGGTTGGCTGCTGGTATTATCTCTGAAACTAGGCGGTTCGAAGCACTGACAGGGCACCAACACATAAATGAAAAACTCATCCCTTGAAAGGAAGTCTATACTTCTTTTACGCAATACAAAAATAAATTACAAGGTCTCAGCGAACCAATTGGGTGCTCACCCAGATAAGGTGACCACACATAACAACAAGTCTTATCATGACTCATCGACACAAATGTCAGAACATTCGAAGACTCTAGCATTGGAGATCTCTTTTCAGCCTTTGGAATAACCCAAATCATATTCTTTGACTAAGAGCATCTAAAGATAATGCCAATAAACACCATTATACAAACATGGTGGTTTACCAAACATGCGCTTCAACATTAACTGTCAGCATTGAATCCCGTATGGGAAACGAAGAGACGACAGTTCCCAAGGAAATCGAACAGGACCACGTTCATCCGATTAATGATGTTGCACACAACCCCATTAATTGGAGGGGGAGTAACCGATACTCAACCGTCTCGCGATCTACGTCATATGTGTGTCACCATGCAATCTATGTTGTACATGTAGCATCTTGATCTTATGACAAACCCTAGCTCTTCCTTTACAGGTCCATGAGCTCAGCCCACTATTCAAGCGATGTTCTACCACGTGAACACGAGCATTAGAAACCCTAGTCACTTTTGACACATGGATCACACCTGAACATCACCAGCTGATTTAAGGTACTCATGTTTCTTCAAAAGGGAACTAATCCGCACGATGCACTCGGCCTGCGGATGTAGGCTCACACGCCCGTAATAGGCGGAGCCCCTTCCTAACCAGGCAAGCTTAGTCAGTTTCAGATGATGATGACAACTTTTTGTTCATCCTGACACCTAGTTCGCCCTGCACAAATGTCGATGGCTTAGAAAGTGGGAGTCTAATTAACGCTCTTACACCTAGTGACGATGACTTGCTAAGGCACGTTGTCCGGGACCCCTTGCGCGCAAGTAAGCCTAGCCAGTGTTGACTGACAATGACATCTTCTTGTCAAAGCCCAAACATGTAGCCCACTGCGCGCAGGTGTAGATGGTTTGGAAGGTGGGAGCCTAGTCAGTTTCGTCTGATGTCAATGGTTCGCCACGTGACCATTGCTATTTTACAGACTATGGTTGCCAAATTGCCAACTCTCATACTTGTAGCTCGCTCCGCGCTAGTGTAGGTGGTTTGGAAGGTGGGAGCCTAGTCAGTTCCGAACTGATTTCGATGGCTTGCCACGGGACCACTGCTCTTCTACAGACCATAGTCGCCGAAAACTCCCAAATTTGTAGCTCGATGCGCACGAGTGTAGATGATTTGGAAGGTGGGAGCCTAGTTAGTCCCGAACTGATGCCGACGGCATGCCATGGGACCACTGCTCTTCTACAGACCATGGTCGCCTAATCTCCTTGTCTGAAACTTGTAGCCTGCTCCGCGCGAGTGAAGATGGTTGGGAAGGTGGCAACCTAGTCAGTCTCGAACTGATGTTGATGGCTCACCATGAGATCATCGTTCTTCAACAGACCATGATCGCCAAATTCTCACATCCCAAACCTGTAATCTGTTCCATGCGGGTATAGGTGGGAGCCCAGTCAGCCCCGACTGATGTCAATGGCTTGCCATGCGGCCATCGTTCCTTTTCAAAATAGTGATCACCAAAATAAATAACAACTCAAGCAGTGTCTTCACGCTCACACAGGCTGACATTCTATTATCAGCAATGACCATTCAAGCCAACCTAAAAATCAACCCGCTGACATTCAGACGAAAGCTACATGGAATGTCAGCCCGTGCTTACAAAACCTGACTCGAGACAAATGCTCTAGCTCAAAGACAACGCATGTGCTCGACTACCACACTTCATTCATGCCAACAGCTGCAACCAAAGTTAGATATGCAACTTAAGCCTCCAATGGCTTACCTAGAAGATGAGCTATGACCTGGGTAGCATAGCCCACTGCCAAACCATCCGCAGAACACCCACTATTGGAAGTAACTGAGCGATAATGACTCTAAGACCTCACAGAAGAACATGTCAGAATCATTTGCGACATAAATGGTCAAACTATCAACAGAAGACAGACTACTTGGCTTTCTGCTAACCCAACCAAACCTGTGTCAAAGTAAAACGACAATGCAAAATGAAAAGCACATGACAGGGGGACCAAAGATAATGTGGGTACAAGGCGTACTCAAAATAAACATGTTTTCATTAACAATTGAAACCAAAAAATACAAGTGTACAAAGTCTACTTCTCATCAGGAAGGGGTACAGATATGAGAAAACTAAGCTTAACATGGGAATGAGTAGGAGTTACGTTCGTACGCGCCTCAATCTGAGCGTCGGGATCCGGATTGCCCACTTCTCTTGATGGCACATAGACCACTCCGAAGTCTACGTAAGACATCTTCTTATAATATGCATGGTCCCATTCCGGATGTTTTTCCTTCATCAACGTCAGCAGCTCTAATCTCCCATGCACGACCCAACAGAATTCACACTTGCCTTGCGCCTAGAGAAGTTCTTCCTCTCACGCCTTTGTTTTAGCAAGTTCACGCTCCAACAGCTCCAGTTTGCTGGTCAGTGCATCAACTTGAGACTGCTCCATAGCCAGGCTACTCTTAACTGCACTGAGCTCATGTTGTTCCAGTAGAAGTTGGTCTTCAGCTATCCTCGCTTCCCAAGCATTGAATGCCACATCGGTGTCTAACTGTTGTCTTTGGGCAACCCATTCAACTTGTTTTATGATGTTCTCCTCAACAAAAGATCGCAACTCAGAGCGCATCTTAGCCGCAGCTTCCTGTGCAACCTCCAGATCACGGCGGATAAGATACAATTCTTGCTTGAATCTGTGCCTCGCGGACATAGCCTTTGCTAAATCAGACTCGATGGCTTTTAGACAAACCCTCTGAGTCTCGGCAACAATGGCTAACTGCTCCAGCCTCCTCTCCTCAATCTGCTTCCTCAGCAGCTCAATTTCAAAAAGTGCATCAGAATACAACTTCTGCATAGTCGAGAATACACGCTCTACGATGTACACCCTCTCAAGCCACTTCAACCTCCATCCCAAGGATGGCCACTGGCTCAAATGAGACATCCTCAACATAAGGTGCTTCAAACCCTTATCCATACACCATTCCAGCGTATCCTCCTCAGGCTTCGGAGCGTAGTCCATCAGCCAGCTATAACGCCTGCTTATGTGCTTCCTTAAAGCATAGTCCGTGTCAACCTCCTAGTGCAGGGCTTGGTTGTTCATCTTTACTACGTCAGGAGCAAACAAACATATCCGTGCATCCGAATGAAGCTCTCCCACATGCGGAATTACGCCAGCACCGCCTTTTGTAGCCGCCACTGCACCCAGGCTCTCATCCACGACCTTCCATTTGTCATCAGCAGCTGACCCTTTATTGCGAGACGGCTCAACGAAGCCCAAAGGAAGAGAAGGAAGTGACATGTCCAATGAACCCTCCATCACCCTGATATACGGCCTGGAACGATAAGGGGGACAATGCAAACTACAAGAAGGATGGCCTGCATTACCGCGACCACTGTCGAACGACCCACCAGCGAAAAATGATTGAACTCTGGTACCTCGGGCGAATCCTTATCAGAACCCTCCAGTAGAACGGTTCTGGAATTATCAGCACCAGTAGAAGCCGCCACAATAGCCAACATCAACTTCTCACTCAAAGCTTCAACTTGCTCAGTGCTTAGATTTAACGCATCCTCAACCTTTGCTAATCGCAGGTGGTCCTTTTCCTAGCCAGATACCTCGGCTTCCACCCTAGCAGGCTAGTCAGATTCGCGCCCCTCCTTCACTGGAGCAGACCATTTGGGAGGCGGCTCAGTCCTAGCTGAGACCTTTTCGAACTTACAAAGGAGACGAGCGTCACATAAAACACCTTCTTGTCAGACAAAGCAAGAGCCTTAACTTTGAAAACCTTTCTCTTTCTGGAAGGGGCTCCACCTTCAGACTTAACCTTCGCGTTCGATAAAGTATGGGGGGCACATGCCAATTGGCCCACAACCCATTGCGATTGAAATTAGTAAGATATATATCATTCTCCACATGCATCTTCGGCATGCCACAAAATGCATTCATAGTATTTTGCTCATCTGAAGAAAGATGAGTGATGGGGAACCTCCATATAAAGAAACACGCGCATGATAAGCATACAATCAACGCAATGAAATTAAAGGGTGAAGCTATACTTACGAAGTGGTTTTGAACTCACGCTTAAGTGGACGACCCTTGAACTTGAAGTACTTCGAATCCGAAGGAGCCAAAAAACAATATTTATGCCAGAACTTGAAGTCATCCAACAACTTCTCGAAGCAAGCCTACGATGTCATTTTACAAACGACGTGATCATTCAGCCGAGGAGAAATCAACAACTGGATTACCCGCGGAGTCACGCAGACGCCAACATCATTCACTCTAATAAAAATAAGAAGGATAATCTTGTACCCATTGGGTATCAACTGGGCAGGAGGGATTCCAAGGAAATCTAAGAAGCCCAAATTTCGTCAAGAACAGGAAACCAGACTCCAATTTGAAGTATTCCGTGGTGCAAACATACAAAGGAAACATCGACATCGGATCATCATTCAGAGCATAAAATGGCAGGTTCTCTGGGACCCCGAACGTCATTCGAATTTCAACAAGGCCCAACTCGAAAATCGACCTATCTTCAAATAACTGGAGGCCCTTGGCTAGAAGCTCATCATCAAGATGGTTTTGGCAAGCCATGGAAAAGGTGAACAAGTTTCCAATCAAAAGATGAGCAGAGCAAAATCTCTAAAAGTAAAAAAATGAAAGAGTCAATCTCCGCAGAAATAAAGATTTAAATAGGGATTGGTTTCCCGCCTTTTCTCCACTGAACCGATGCACACTTAATTAATGAAGCACATGGCTCAAGCAACGATCCAGACTCAATCATCATGAGCGACATATCTTTTTAAGAAGTGATTTAGTGAACCAATGCGACGACCCACTAACTCGGGGGAAATAGCTGATGATACACCAAAAAGGTTTCTCTTCTATACCATACATGTGTCATGATGATCTCGGAGAATAATAGGCCCAAGCGTCAGCCCAACACTGATCCGGCCTAAGCGGTTCCAAGCCCGCATAATGCAGTTCGCCAGACGGACTCAAATCATTACAGCCAGCTAAGCCCACAAGTCTCACAACTATCCTCAATACCAGTAAGCCTTGCTAAGGCAAGTATCTCGAGGATCAGCTTCAGACAAGCAAGCTAGCAACACCTTGTTTCCAACTATGAAACAATTACCATAATATATGTCGCACATGGAAAACCTCTATCTATGGACTACTATCTTATTGGGAACTATCTCCCACGTATCTAAGAGCACAAGTCTAATAGGGAAACTTCCCTTCACAGTACAACTCCTAATTAGAGAAGGATCTCCATGAAGATCCTATTTCCTAAACTATGCCACCGATGGCCTGGTCGAACTAGGACTCCAACACTATAATAAGATATGAGGTTGGTAAGCTAAGTCACACGACAAATTCCATGTTTACATCATTATGCCAGATCCCTGTCTGACTTCAGCATCAAAATGCCATCGACCACCACAATGGTGGTTTATGGCTCACGTGCGTTCCTTGTGTAGGTCAGCAGTTTGCAGGTTAAGGTCAAAGCATGGAACGAAAATCGACTGCATCAGTTTGGCGCCGTCTGTGGTGAGGAGGAGAGGTGTGGTAAGGGCACTGTAGTTTACCCGGGTTACCTTTACTGTCACTTCTGAAGTTGGATTGTTTAAGCGAATATTTACTTTATAGCGTATCAGATTTAGATGCTTGTAGTTTGTAATCTTTTGTACCCGCCATCTGAGCGATCGTTGTTACATCTTTCCAGTAATCAATAGAGTGTGCTTGCGTAATTCTCTTTTATTTATTAATGGAGTGCAAATCACATAAGCTCCTAAGAATTAAAACTCTATATTGACTGCTGAAAAACCCTAAACAACTAGATAGATTGACTGTTGGCGGAGAGAGGTTGATCCGACCCTGAAGTAAATTCACATGGCCCTTGCTTGGATCGTAAGTACCTTCAACGAATTGTCAAGTTTCGCTGACGCCGTTGGGGTTAGTGAAGAGCAAACCTTGCGTGGGAGGGTCATCTCGCGCCCACTGACAGTTATGGGGTTGTGCACCTGCTTGCAATGACTTATCTGCTGGCTTGGCATCTTGTTGGGCTAAAGGCAAACTGCTTCTGTATGCTGGAAGGTTCTCCGTCGCTAAGTCGAGCCATTGATGTTGGATTTTTGTCTCCATCTGGGTGGAGTGAATGTTCCACACTCTCTAAGTCTGGCTTCTGTTCAAGTTATCTGGCAGGCTCCAGCTGAACCTGGGAACATTCTGTTGCTTTAGTGCAACATAGTGGTAGCTCCGTGTCGTTGGTTGATCCCGCAAATTGTTCCATCCGAGTGGTTGGCGGTATACTTGACGCACTAATGAAGTGGGAGACTACTACCTCCATTTGATGAAGTCAGGGTCTCCCCAAGATGAGGTTATAGGTAGACGGTGCATCTACCACCATGAAGTCAAAAAACATGACCTTCCTTAGTTGTGGCTTTCCTGCCACCACTGCTAGCCTTATCTTCTCGATCGGAAAGTATTTTTCTCTACTGAACCCAATCAGCGGGTAGTCAGAAGACCTTAGGTTCTCTTCCTTGAAGTCCATAATGCGTGACGCGTTGTATAACAAGACGTTGAGAGAGCTTCCCGTGTCCACCAGGGTCCTCTTCACTTCCCACCTTGCAATAGAGACCGAAATGACAATAACGTCATTGTGCGATGCACGGATGCATTTGAGGTCCTTCTCTGTGAAGGTCAAAGTCATGATGGGGCTCTGCACTCTCAAGTAATACACGTGCATCTATCCTTGTTTGTGGGTTGTGTCTGCATCTCAAGGAGTGTTCGCTCGCGGGACCTGTTTGATTGTTCTTCTTTTGATCCGACTCCGTAAAGGCCATATATTATGCCTGGAGTCTCATCGATTTCTTTGACCGCCTCTTCCCTTTCCCTGGCTTGGTCCCACCATTTCTTTGAATATATGAATTTCTTTAGCTTGCCCTTGCAAATCCAGTACCCGATCTCGTACCTTAGACTCTTGCAGTCGTCGGTGTTGCATTTGGAGGGGTCTTCCCGCTGCTTTGGGGGTCATTTCAGATCTTCCCAATTTTTCATGAAATTAAGGACGTCCGGCAAGCTAGAGTTGAAGGGGGTCATGGATCTAGATCCCACATAGTTGGAAGAATTCTCTGGCCTGGCGCAACCTGCCGTCGTTGCGCTTCAGTTTCTTTCTTTTTTCGTCTTCTCGTCTCATTCCCTCATTTTTGTTTATGGAAACAAAAGGTTTCTTCTCTACTTAAGTTTCTTTCTGTGATGTTCTCATTTCCTCTAGGGTGATGTACCTCTGAGCATCCTTCAAGAGCTCTGCCATATCCAGGGGGTTCCAAGGTGAGGAAGTTGTAAAACTTTCTCTCTCTTAGACCCGCAGTAAAAACTGTCATGGCGGTATCATCGCTGCAGCCGTCAATGAACGTCAATTTGCCACTTAAGTGTGCGACGTATTCCCTTAGCATTTTGTCTGACTTCTGCCTCAGGGAGAGTATATGGTGCGGCTTTTCCTGATCTGCTGGCTTCCAACAAAGCTTGTCAGGAATTCTTTGGCCAGTATCTTGAATGAGTCGATTGACTTTGGCGGGAGGCTGTGAAACCACGTCAGCGCTGACTTCTTCAAGCTAGTGGGGAACGTCTTGCACATAACCAACTCAGAACCTTCTTTGAGTGCCATTACATGTTGATAATGACGCAAGTGATCGAACGAGTCACCAGTCCCGTCATAGACTTCAAGCTTCGGAGGGCTGAACTTTTTTGGCAGAGCCTCATTCATGATGTGGTCCAAGAACGAGGGAACAAAAAGGCGGTACAACACATTGGGTCGTGAGCCCCTTGTTGGATAGGGTTATGCGGGGCGAGTTTATCTACCCTGTGAGTTAGATCTACGTTGACCACGCCACCACCTCTAGTCCAGTGAGAACTAGCAGGGGCTTGACTTTCCTGTGCTTGCTCTATGTTATCATCTGGAGATTGAGGTTTGTGCTGCTCCTGATCTCCATCGGCGGTGGAGGGTTCTACTGAATGAGAATCTCCACTGTTTTAGTGATCAGCTGTATTTGTGAAGACAGCAAATCCATCCTGAGGTCTGTTGCTGCTGCTACTGGCGCGAGACTGTGAGCCTGTTGCCCTTGTGTTACTGGCACCGCTAGAAGCGGTGGTATAACACTAGTCTGAGCATTTGACGTGTCCCCCTATTCTCCATTGTTGCGGGATCTAGTGGTCACCATCTTCTTTGATTCTAAAGAGAGATGATCTCAATGCTTGGTTAGGAACTCTGTCGTCTCCACGGACGACGCCAAACTAATGCAGTCGATTTTCGCTCCCTGTTTGACCTTGACCTACTGACCTGCACAAGGAACGCACGTGAGCCACAGACCACCGTTGTCGATGACACTCAGATGTTAAAGTCAGACAAGGATATGAGGAAGGCTTAATGTTGTAAATAGAGAATTTGTAGCGCACTTTAGTTTATCAACCTCGTGTCTTATTTATAGTGCTGGAGTCTTGGTTCGACCAGGTCATCCGTGTCGTAGTTTAGAGAAGGAGATATTTATGGAGATCCTTATCTAGTTAGGAGTTGTGTTGTGAAAGGAAGTTTCCTTGTTAGGCTTGTGCTCTTAGATATGCGGGAGACAGTTTCCAATCGAAGTATAGATGAAAGTTTCCATGTACGACATATACTCTGGTATTTGCTTTCTAGTTGGAAACAAGGTATTGCTGGGTTGTCTGTCCGAAGTTGATCCCCAAGATATTTGCCTTAATAGGTCTTATGAGTATTGGAGATGGTTGTGAGACGTGTGGGCTTAGCTGTAGTAATTTGGGTCCGTCAGGCGAACTGCATTGTGTAGGTTTGAAGTTGCTTGGGCCGGATCAGTGTTGGGCTGACATTTGGACTTGTTATTCCTCGAGATCATCATGACACGTGTCCGATGTAGAAGAGATGACGTTTCGGTGTATCGTCTACCCTAATTCTCAAATTAAGAAAAGATAATACTTGCAATTTCCACAAAGATTGAGGAATGTCCTTGGAAAAAGTAAAACAGGTAGACATGAACAAATTCCAGTTAGTAGAGAGCAAGCACAAGAGCCTGTACTGAAACTGAAATCGACTAGGATTAAGACCAAGCATGGCATGGACCATTGATACATACAGGGCTCCGTAGAATTGTTCTTGATACATATATAACTTGATATTGGGACCTGTAAGCACACTTGTGGAACATACTGCATGCATCAGTGGTTGGTGTTATTTGGTCTCACACAAGTAGGGGTGGGCATTTGGGACCGAAAACCCGGACCGAACCGACAACCGGACCGATCGGATTGGTTCGGATCGGTTTTAATTACTTAAAAAAATTTCGATTGTAAAAGCCCGGCCTGGCCCGAAGTTTCTGGTCCGGGCCTCGATTTCCATTTCTGAAGCCCGTCGGGTAACCGGCCCGGCCCAACTCCTTCACTTAATTAATTCTCTCTCCCCTCAACTTCACAGAGAGTCTCACATTCACATTCAAATTCTCCAGAAATTCTCACATTCATCACAGAGAGTCTCACAGTTTCCTCATTCTCACATTCACCAGAAATTCTAAATGGCGAGGAAACAGTGGAGGCCTCTTCTCAGGCCGCCTCCCTCTCCCATCCCACTCCCCTCTCTTCTCACAGCGGAGGCGGAGGCCGATCTGAGGCCGCCTCCCTCTCCCCTCCCTTCTCACAGCAGAGGCGAAGCCGCAGACGCCTCTTCTCACAGCGGAGGCGGAGAGATCTTGATCTGATCTTCTCGGATCTGATCTTCTCACAGCGGAGGCGGGGAGATCTTCTCACAGATCTTCTCGAATCTGAACTTGATCTCTTCTCGGATCTGATCTTGATCTCAGATCGGATCTGATATTGATCTCGATCGGTTCTGATCTCGATCGGATCTGATATCGATCTCATTCGGATCTCGATCTCGTTCGAATCAGGATCTTGAGATAATTTTTTTTGTAATTTTTTGATATAATTTTTGTTGTATGCTTATAATTTTTTTTGTAATTTTTTTAATTTTGTTGTATGGTTCCAGTATTTTTTATTTTTATTTTTATTTTTTTTATACTGTAGAAGCATCTTTTTGCTCTTAGGACCGAGACCGGCCCGAAGCCGACTCGTAAATCGGTTAACCGTGACTTTGGTTACCCGGTCAATTCGGTTCGGTTTTGGTTTTCATAAACACCGGCCCGAATTCGGGCCGATTTTCGGTTTTTAGCTTTTGGGCCGGTTACCCGTACTTGCCCAGCCCTGCACACAAGTTTGGTTCATGAAGGTAAGTGGTTTATTAAAAAAAAAAACCCTCTTAAATGTTAGTTAAAACTAAAACAAATAATTTCACAAGCAGAATGAATGAAGAACAGTACATATTACAATGAGGGCAGGAGTGCGGCCTTCTTCTAGCTTTTCACTGGATGGATCTTCATCAAGATTCATGTCAATTAACCTAAAGTTGCAAGCTTGCAACACTTTTCTAAGCCTACTAAACAATGCTAATAAAAAAAAAACATGTTAGTTGGTGATAAAAATGAACCAACCCTTACAATGAGCCAGCTGCTGCAGCATTAGGCATTGTGCTTCTGTGACCTCTAGCTCCCATCTGATGTTGTTGATGATGCTGACCATGATTCAATTCCCTCTTTTTTCCACTTGCTGTGCACGAGGCAGGCATCTGAGTACCATTTCCACACTTCATTTCCCCCGCACCCACATCGACATCACGGGCACCATCATATGACTCCTCTCTTGTGTTCGACCTTGAAGTCCATCTATCAGTAGAATCGGCTGAATTAGGCTCCCATGACGAAGAAGAAACCCAATGCTGACCGGCGAAGCTGTTGCTACCAGAGGATTCTTGTTGTTCCGACTCTTCCCCTCTCTTCCTCACAGTAATGTACTTATGGAGATGAGATTCAGGTTCCATTACATCATCATTTATGAATGCCTCTACCTCGGCTTCTACCATAGAATCCTTGACCTCCAACCTCTTTTTTGCAGCAGTTGATAAAACATTGCTACTATTACTTGTGTTATTCTTTGATGCGGCTTCCTCGGACTCAGAGAGATCTGAAGAGATATTATGGCTAGTAGAGGAATTGAGATCCGCAACCGCATCAAGGATTGAACAAGCCTTAGTGACACAAGGTGGGAGAGAGAAAGCAGTGGTATTCTGGTGGTGAAAGTTTTGGATATCTTCTAATAGTAATGAAGCATAAGATGTAGGATTGAGAATGTTATCAGGGTTTGACCCCATGTTGATGTCTAGGTCTCTAGACCTCCTAGAAGATCTGGTCCTAGTAGTTATGGTTTGGGGTATGGAATTTTCAACTCTATTGGATATCACAACCTCACCTAGCTTAGATGTGACCCCTTTAACTTTTATGGGTTCTTCTACAGTTTGTTCTTCCTTAATCTCCTCTACACTCTTGATGTTGTTCACATCTTTTGTGACTTTGTTGCTTCTCTCATCAGGCTTCTTCTGCCAATTGAGCAAATTTACATTTTAAATTCACAAAATGGACATTTAGAAATTCATAACAAATAGAGTGAGAAATCGGAACATAGCTCACCTGGATGTGTTTCTTTGTTCTTTCTTGATCAGTTTCCTTTGTCCTCTGCACCTTGTTGGTCTGGTCTTGGGATTTCACCGTGTTCGATTTCAGGCAATTGTCATCAATCTCATTCATGGGGTTTCTTCTATAAGGGGAACGAGAATGCTCAGCTTTTCTAGAAGAGTTTCGGCTGAGGGATTGTTGTTGAGGATGATGAAGAACACTCTCAATCGAACCACCTCTAGTAACATTTGCAGGAGAATGAGATGCTGAGGTCCTCCCACCACCAACATCTCCACTTCTCTTGACAGAAACCCTCTTGATGCCCGTAGTGGTTGTGGATTCCGGGATGGAAGAGCTCTTATCCCTGGCAGGTACAGCCACCATTTTGCTTGGGGCAGTAGCTGATGGGGGTGTGGGGGTCTCCGATCTTCTACCCGGAGATCGACTCACCCTTGTGCTCCCACCACCATTGCTTCTGTTCCTCCTATCTTCGCGTTCCCGGCTTCCCGATCTCTTGTGTTCTCCTACACCTCCTCCATCCTTCTCCCTACTGAGTGTCCTTCTATGCGAATGCCTAGAATGGTGTCGGTGGCCATGGTGTTGTTGGTTATAATTCTCAACATCATCATCATTATTGCTATAGTTCACATCATGATTCTCATGATCGAAATCATAACTCCTCTTAGACCCAGAGTACTTGCGATCCCCCGAGGCCTTCCCCGAAGAGCTCCGGCTTAGCCTACCGCACTGAATCAAGATGGCATCTACCTCTTCCTTGGTGCAACTAGACGTCCTCACGGGAGCCGTCCCAATAACATTGGGGGCAGAAGTTGTAGGAGAAGCTGACTCAAGCTGAATGGGAGATGAAGAAAGAATGGGGCTTTCGGAGCGCCTATCATGACTTCTTCGGCTTTGTTTGATCACAAAAATCTCCTTCTTTACGCCTTCTTCGGGGGGTTGTGGGATTTTCTTCTCCTCCTCTTCCATTACCTTAGCTTTCAATTTCAGATCCGGAGGAGGGTGCGGAACATTGGCAACAATGGACGGAGAAGTTGAGCAAGTAGTACTTTTCTTACTCAGGCAAGACCCCATTCTAGAGAATCTAAACCCAATCTAGGAAGAAATAATGAAAGCAGCAGATTGAATTGAAGGAGTCAAAAAGACAAGAGAGGGAGAGGGAATCGAGAAAGGCTTTTGTAGTCTATGTCATAATAATAAAGTGATAAGAAATTGAAAATTCAAATTTTAAACTGGGGTGGGGTGTCTTTTTGGGGAGAGAGAAGAGCAAACCTAAGAAGTCGTTGAAGGATCATTCATTGATTTATTGCGCAGTGCTTCTTCTTCTTGTCATCAGAATTTCATTTATTTTTATATATTTTGAATTTCTTATAACGGCCACTTTGGATCTAAAAGAATGAATTTGACCGTTGGGGGTGCATAGTATTCTCTTCTTATGTTTTGATTTTCTTAATTGAATGTTCTTTGGGTTCATCTTCTTATATTCTTCTATATGACCATGCCATCTAATGAATAAAAATGAAATGAAAGAATCTTCTCTCTTTTAGTGATTCCCAAACTTTCTATTCTTTTGGGTTGGGTTGAAAGATAAGTCACTGTCTTTGACTCGTATCTTACAAAAATAGGTTCAATTGTGGTTGTTTCCAAAAATTGATTTTCATAACAACAGGGATCCATCACACCGGGGATGTCTCATTTTTGCATTCCACCAGGCATATTGTTTCGTGATATAGGTTTTCCGTTTTCTTTTCAGAATGGTACATCTTGGAAGCATGTAAATTTTCTTATGACAAGTGTAAAGTTGATTTGGTTTTACCTTCTATTGTTCAAACAAAATAGTCCCTGACAAGGGGGTCAAGGTGGGGCAAGATCTTGGAAGAGCTGAGTTTGACAAAATAGGATCTCCAGCCATAGTTGGTACACATGAATTCTAACTAGGAACATCCACAGCTGCTTGCTAAGGCAGTTGGTGTGTGTGCATCTGTCATTTCCTAAATTCACCATTTTTCCTAGTTTTTAAGCAATACTCTCTCAAGAACTCAAGCTCCAAGCCTCCAACCAAATTTCGGGTGAATTTTTCTCTCCATTTGTTTGATCTCCCTCACCCTCTTTCCTTCATTAAGGAAATTGATGCAATCGATTTTTGCTCCTTGCTTTTACCTTGTTCCCACTGACCTGCACAAGTAACGCACGTGAGCCACATACCACCGTGAGGCGGCCGATGACACTCCGATGCTAAAGTAAGACATGGATATGATAAATGTGTAATGTTGTAACAGGAAATTTGTAGCGTACCTTAGCTTACCAACCTCATGTCTTATTTATAGTGTAAGGAGTCCTGGTTCAACCATGCCATTGTAAGTGTAGTTTAGGGAGGAGATCTTCATGGAGATCTCTCTCTAATTAAGAGTCGTGCTGTAGGAGAAAAGTTCCCAGTTAGCTCTGCACTTCTAGATACGCAAGAAATAGTTACTAATTCAAAGAGCAATCCGTAGAAGGGAGTTTCCCTATGTGGAAGATACTCTGGTGTTTGCTTCCTAGTTGGAAGCAGAGAGCATCTATGGTTGCCCGTCCGAAGCCGATCATTGAGATACTTGCCTAAAGAGAGCTTATGGGTATTGAGGATGGTTGTGAGATGTGTGGGCCTAGCATGCTGTGAGAGTTCAGGTCCTCTTGGCGGACTGAAGTTGAGCGGGCTTAGATCCGGTGGGCTGGATCTGTGTTGGGCTGACTCTTGGGCCCGTAGTTCCTTGAGATCATCATGACACGTGTTCGGCTAAGGAGTGTCACCATTTTTATGTATCATCGGCTACTCCCCCAAGTTAGTGGATCGTCACTTCGGTTCGCTAAGTCATCTCTTGAAGGAATGCAACGCTCATGATGATTGAGTCTGAATTGTTGCTTGAGCCGCACGCTGCATTAAATGGGCGTGCGTTGGTTCGACGAGAATCTATCCTCTATATAGGTCATCCGTAGTATTGAGATTGACCCTTCTGCTTTACTTGCTTTTGAAGATATTGTTCTGAAAGTTTCGTTGGTCTTTTTCATGGCCCGAGAAAACCTTATTGATGATGTTGTTTTGGCTAAGGGTATAGAGTTTTTTTAAGACAGGTTGCTATCCGAGCATGGTCTCGTTGAAATCCGTACAAAGTTTGGAGTTCCTGAAGACTTGTCGTTGTACCTTCTGATAGGCGACCAGATGTCTATGTCGTTTCCGGCCAGTTTCATCTATTTACATCGAAGGATGCTTCAAACTGGAGTGCATTTCCTAATTCTGGACGTGGTTTGAGAGTTCTTGGATTTCTTGGGGATTCATCTGGCTCAATTGGGACCCAATGGATACAAGATCATTCTCATGATTATGCTCAGTGATAAGGAGGCCGATGTTAGTGTGACCCCGCGGGTGATTCAGTTGTTGACCGCTCATCGACTGCAGAGGAATGTTGTTTGCAAGATGAAGTCGCTGAATTGCTTCGTTAACCTGCAGGATGATATCAAGGTCTGGCAGAAGTACCGCTTTCTAGCCCTTGCTGATTCAAAATATTCCGGTGAAAGGGTCGTTCGCTTGAGCGACAGTTCAGGCCGCTTCGTAAGTTCAACTCCATTCCTGTGACTTTGATGTGCTTGATAGAGGTCTGAGTGATCATTGTTTGTGTTCTTTTGCAGGAAGGTTTCCAACTGCTCCCCTTACCTTAGAGGAGCAAACCACCATGGAGACATTCTGCGTCATGGCAAAAAGGGAGGCGGTTGATATCATAAGAGTTTCCAATTTCGTTCGTAGTGGACTGTGGGACAATTGGCACGTTGCCCCCACTCTGTATCGAGAGTCGTGCATTAAGCTGGAAGATGGGGGCCCTTCCAGGAAAAGGAAGGCTGCTAGGACCAAGACTCTCGTTCTGTCTGATGCAGAGGATCCATCTGAGACGTTTGCTTCCTTTCCGAGGAAGAAGTGGTGCGTTAGGATTGGGCTATCTTCGACACAACCTACTCTGGTGAGAGAGGAACGCGAGTCCGCTAGGCTTGTTGAGGTGGAGACTAATGTTCCTAGCTTGGAAAAAGATTATCTGCGGTTGACGGGAGTTGCTGATGCATCAAACCTTAGTGACGTGCAGGTTGAGGCTTTGAATGATCGTCTAGTGCGGGTTGCAATGGCGGCTTCTGCTGGCGCTGATTCGTGTGGGGCCGCTCTGGTTGAAGGCTCTGCTGAAGATTCGTTTAAGGTGGTGGAATCTGATCACTCCACAACTGACTCGCTTGAACGTGGCCATGGCACCGGCCGTGTCTCCTGTAGTCCGCATTGCTCACCGTTTCGTTCTATGCCACAGCTAGAACTATTGGAAGGTCCTTTGTATACTTCGGTCCCTCCTCTGCTCCAGATCCTGTTGAGCCGTCTCGCAATAAAGGGTCGGCTATTCTTGACAAAGGAAAAGCCACAGATGAGAGTTTGAGAACGGTGGCGACCGTAAAGGGTGGAGCTGGCATAGTTCTTGATCAGGGGAAACTTCATCCTGATGCATGGATAAGTCTGTTTGCACCAGACTTGGTGAAGATGAGCTCACATGTCTGGCACCAAGTGGTGGATGTTTAGTATGTTTTGAGAAAACATATAAGCAGACGTCATAGTTGGCTGATGGACCACGCTCCAAAACCCGAGAAAGATGCGCTGGAAAGTGTGTGGACAGGGGTTTGAAGTATCTTATGCTGGGTATGTCTCATATGAGCCACGCGGTCGTTGCTGGGATAGAAGTAGAGGCGGCTCGTGAGAGAGTATATACTTTGGAGCGTGTCTTCTCGCACGTGCAGACACTGTATTCTAATGTGCTCCATGAAATTGAGCGGCTTAAGAAGAAAGCCGAAGAGATGCGGTTGGATCATTCAACCGTGGCCACTGAGGCTCAGAGGACTTGTCTGGAGGACCTTGAGCACATAATCTGACCGAGGTGGTGTCCGAGAGGGACAGACTTAAGCAGAAGTTGAGCCGGCTCCATCTAGAGGTTGAGGTCGCGTTGGAAGCTGCGGTTAAGGCACATTCTGAGCTGCAGTCTTTTGCTGAAGAGAGTGTTTCCAAGGGGGCTGACTGGGCTGTTGAGAAGCAACAGTTGAAATCCGATATGGAGTTCTATGCTCGAGAGACGATGAAGACCGATGACCAACTCGAACTGGGATGGCATGAACTCAGTGCTGTGAAGAGTAGTCTGGCCACAAAGCAGTCTCATATTGATGCGCTAACTAGCAAGTTGGAGCTTCTGGAGTGTGACCTTATTGATGCAAAGATGCGAGTGGAAGAACTTCTCCAGGAACAAAGCAAATGTGAGTTCTGCGGGGTTGTTCATGGCCAGCTGGAGCTGTTGGCCCTGATGAAGAAGGAGCATCCGGAGTGGGATCTTAGCCGTTATAAGATGCCATATGTGGACGTGTCTGTTACCTCTGAGTCGTCAGGCGAGGAGGACAGTTCAATCCCTAACGTCCAGGTTGAAGCGCGTATGGATGCAATTTCTGCCCCTGTTCCTCCTAAGCTTAGCTCTTCCATTTCTGTACCTTCTTCTGATTAGGAGTAAACTTTGTGTGTTTGTACACTTTTTGTCTTGGCCATTAATGAACACAATATTCTTCATTTCATACTTGGTGTCTCTATTGCATGTTTTTAGTTTTACCTCGTTGTCTTACTTTGGCATAGGCTGGTTGAATCAATAAGACGTTGTCTAGTCTGTCTGCGGCAGAAAGCTTGACCTCTTTGTATTGTGAATGACTTGGGGTCATTGTTGCGTAGTTATGTCCAATAGTGGGCATGTTGCGAACAATTTAATTGGGGTTGAGTCACTCGAGTTGTGTCCTGTCCCATAGGTAAGCTGCTTGAGCTTTTTCTTGTTTGTCTGACTAGTCGACTGTAGTTGGTTCCGCGGGAAAGCTGTGGTGGTCGAAAGTACGTGTCAGAGTGTTCGCACATAGTTAGGTGTCGTAAACTCGGGTTGGCGTCCTAGTTAGCTTTCATTTGGGCACTGGTTGTACTATCCTTGTATTAGCACGAGTGACCTTTTTCTAATGTTAGAATGTCAATCCACATGAGCGTGAAGGCGCTGACTCAGCTAAGTTCATATTTGCGTTCGCTGTCCTGGGGGAGAGTGGAGGTCGTGTGGAGAGCTGTTTGAGATTCCAACCTTCCGAATCGTTTATGACTGAGTAGAACAGTCGACAAATTCGGGAGATAAAGGTTTGGCAACCAGGCTGAAGAGCAGTGATCCCGTGGCAAACCATCAGAATTAGTTCGGGATTGACTAGGCTTCCACCTTTTGAATTATATATGACCGAGCAAAGCGATCGACAAATTCGGGGAGTAAAGGTTTGGTGATCAGGCTAAAGAGCAGTGGTCCCGTGGCAAACCATCATAATCACTTCGAGGCTGACTAGGCTGCCACCTTTCGAACCATCTACACCCTCCCCGTGCGGTGGGGGCTACAAATTCGAGAGAGGTTTGGCGACCAGGCTGAAGAGCAGTGGTCCCGTGGCAAGCCATCGAAATCAGTTTGGGACTAACTATGCTCCCACCATCAAAATTATCTACACCTAAGTGCACCAAGCTACAAATTTGGGAGGTTTGACGGCCACCCTGAAAAGCAGTGGTCCCATGGCAAACCGTCAGAATCAAGTCTTGGCTAACTTGGTTCCTACCTTCTAGACTATCTTCACCCTCACAGTGTGGACTACAAGTCTAGGTTTGGTGATTTGGTGGCCACGCTGAAAAGCAGTGGTCCCGTGGCGAGCCATCGAAATCAGTTCGAGACTGACTAGGCTCCCATCTTCCATACTATCTACACCTTCGCAGTAGGGGCTACAAGTCAAGGTTTTGATTAGAAGCTTTCGTTCCTGATTGTTACCAGCCAGGCTTACCTGATTAGGTTCGGCAAACATTGATCGTGAATGGGGCAATGATCCCTGGCGAGTCGTCGTCACCAGGCGTGGTAGCACTGATTAGACTCCCACTTCCCAAACCGTTGATGCATGCGCTAAGCAGACTAGGTGTCGGGTGAACCAAAAGTTATCGTCATCAGTGTTGGCTGATTAAGCTTGCCCGGTTTGACCAGAGGTTCCGCATACTAAGGGGCGTGCAAACCTATTGGTTCATGTTGTGGACGAAGTTACCTTAACTTAGCGAGTGGTAAAGTCTGTACGTCAACGTTGACTAGGATCCTCGAGTGCTCGTGCCAAGCATGCGACAGGGTGTTGTTCGAATAACAGGCTGAGCCCATGGGCCCGTAGAGGAAGGGCTTGGGTTTCCTACGTGGTGTGTTGTGTATACGGTGTAGATCACGCGCTGACACATGTATGATGTAGGCTGCGTGACGTTTGAGTATATCGGTTACTCCCCTTCAATTGATGGGGTTGCGCGGAACGCCATTAATTGATTGACGTGGTCTGCGCAGTTTCTTTGAGAACCGCCGTCTTCCATTTTCCCATACGACATTCAATGCTTGGTAGTTAATGCTAGAGTGCTCGTTTGGTGAACCACTATGTCTATATAATGGTATTTTTCAATTGTTGTAGGCACCATCTTTTGCTGAGTTTATTTCCTGTAATGTTCTTGTTTGGAGAAGATGTTTTGGGTTTTCCAAAGGCTGAGCAAAATGCTTTGTGTTTTCCAAAGGCTGAAGTTGGATCTCCATCAGTGGAGTTTTCGAAAGTTCTGATGTTTACATCGACCAGGCATGATGATAGTTGTTATGCATGGTCACCTGTTATGGGAGGGCTCGTAGTTAATCAGCTAAGGTCTCGTAATCTCTACTCATACCACGGAGGAGTGATGCGAATTTTCCACCAAGGGAGATGCCTTGGTGTTACACCGTACCACTTGTGTCTTCGTGTGCTCGGATCCCACTTCTAACCAATGGTTGATCGAAGTGTTAGTAGATGTGCTATGTCTCCGAGTGTGGTAGCTCTCATCGCACCTGCCATTGCATATGGGAAAAATGGTATCTCTTGATAGCATTGTGAGACCGTAACCGCGTTGCTACTTGTGGTCATCCTCATCTTCCTACTTCTAAGCCCTTCGAGGAAGTTGGACAGACGGTGAGATGTCTTTTGAGGAAATAAGCCGCTAGTTGTGAGGACTTCAATGCTGTAAGGAGAGCACTTTATTGGAGTGATTTGACGAAGCAATCTGACTGTTGTGTCATTTCAATTCCCTCTTACGCTTTGTCTTTATCTTGGGAAGGGGTCGAGCAACTTTTATATTTGTTATCACTGACAAATTACTCGCATCGGAGGATTTGCAAGTTTTCGTCGGACGTTGTACGTAGCAGAGTTGTCTAAGCGAGTCTTTTACTTCAGTTCGCACTGTATTCGGATGCTTATGGTGCTCAGTCTTTTGTGTTCGCCTCAGGGCGTTCGTGATATGTAGTTTTTTGTATCTGCCTTAAGGTGTTTGCTGTTATATTTTTTCAATAATCAAATGGGTTTGTTTATCGTAATTCTTCCTTTATTTCATAAATGATTGCGAATCACATAAGTTTTTTAAGAACTAAAACTCAATATTAACTCAGGAAAGGAAAACAAACAAATTTAAAGCAAACTAACTGTTGACGGAGAGAGACTGATCCCGACCTTGAAGTGAATTCGGGTTGCTCTTGTGGATCATTTAGTGGATTGACGAGGCGTTACATCACTGAAGAGTAAACTTTGCAGAGGGGCAGATCTCTGTGTCGATGACATGTCGGGGGGATGTGTCCCGCTTGCCATTGCTCTTACGACTTGCTGGACGGAAGAACTGATTGCTCCTATATCGCTCGAAAATGTTGTCTCTTCCGTATTTTGGCCTCGTACTTTGTCAGGCTGCTCTGCATGATGTAGCAGCCTCGTGCCGTGGGTTGGTTTCCACGTATTGTCCTTTAGGAGTGGTTAGCAGTATACTTAACACACTGATGGAGGGTGGAAACCACTACTTCCATTTGGTGTAGCCACGGTCTTCCCAGGATGAGGTTATAGGATGATGGTGCATCTACCACCATGAAGTCCAGAAATAGGACCTTTCTGAGCTACGGTTCTCCAGCTACCGTTGCTAATCTTATCTTTCGGATGGGAAAACATTTCTCCCCACTGAATCTGATCAGTGGGTGCTCCATTGGCGCTAGGTTTTCCTCCTTAAGGTCCATGTCACGGAAATCATTGTAGAACAGAACGTGAACGAGCTTCCTATGTCAACGATAACTCTCTTCACTTTCCACTTTGCGATGGAAGCGGAGATGACAAAGGCGTCGTTGTGCGGCGCTCGAACTCCATTGTGGTCCTTGTTCGTGAAAGTCAAAGTGGGAATGGGGTTCTGATTTTCAAATAGCAAACGTGTATGTCTTCATCCACGGGTCGTGTCTGCATATCCAGTAGAGTCTGCTTGCGGGACCTGTGTGACTGGTCTTCATTCAGTCTGACTCCATAAAGGACGTATATTATCCCAGGAGTCTCATTCTCTATATCTTTGACTGACTCCCCTTGTCCCTGGTCTGTTTCAACTGCTTCTCAGACTTCAAGAAGTCTTTCAATTTGCCCTTGCGGATCTGACAATCTACTTCATACCTCAGACTTTTGCACTCGTTGGTGTTGTAGCCGCCCTCTTTGTGGTACGCACAATACTTGTCGTTGTCCTGTTTGGCAAGGTCTTCGCGTGTCTTCGGGGGCCACTTCAATTCCTCCCAACTTTTCATGGAGTTGAGTACATCCGACAGACTAGCATCTAGGGGTGTCACGGGTCTGAATCCAACGTAGTTGGATGATTTCTCTGGCCTGGGACGATCAAGATCCAGTCTGTTGTAAGTGCACTTCCTCTTGCTCCTTTCCTCATCCTCGTGTCTCTTTCCCTCCTTCTTGTCCTTAGAAGCTAAGGGCTTCCTGTTGCTTTTGATCTCCCTCTTGGTGGTTATTGACTCCTCCAGGGTATGTGTCTCTGGACGCTCTTGAGGAGCTCTGCCATGTCCAGGGGGGCTCCAAAGTGAGGTCCTCAAAGAGCTTTCCCTCTTTGAAGCCCGCAGTGAATGCCATCACAGCTGTATCACCATTGCACCTATTGATGAGAGTCAACTCATTGTTGAAGCGTGTGACATACTCTCGGAGCGTCTCGCCGGATCTCTGCCTTAGAGAGAGTATGTAGTGCGAGCCTTTTTTGAAACCCTAGCTTCCAACGAAACGTGTCAAGAATTCGTTCGCCAATGTTTTGAAGGAGTCAATTGACTTCGGTGGAAGGCTGTGGAGCCACGTCAACGCAGGGCCTTTAAGACTGGTGGGAAATGTTCTGCACATGAAGGATTCAGATCCTTCCTTGAGAACCATTACGTGCTGGTAATGGTGTAGATGATCAAAAGGATCGGTGGTCCCGTCATAGGAATCGAGCTTCGGGGGAGTGAACTTTCTCGGAAGTGCTTCATTCATGATCTGGTCCACAAAGGGTTTGACAGAGAGGCGATATAGTACGTTCGGGTCGTGCGTTCCTCTGCTGAGAGGGTTCCTAAGACCGAGCCTCTCTTTCATGGCGGCAAGATCGGCGTTAGCCGCGCAGCCTCCCCTAGTCCAATGAGAACTAGCGGGGGCCTAGCTCTCTTGCGCTTGCTCCCTGTCGTCCACTGGAGGTGGAGGTCCGTGTTATTCTTGGTCTCCATTAGCAGCGGGTGGATTCTGTCCCGTGAGCATCTCCACTACCTTGAAACTTGCTGTATTTGTGATGTCAGCACCTCGATTCTAGGGTCCACCGTTGCTGCCATTGGTGCAGGGGCGTGAGTAGGTTGCCCGTGCATGACAGGTATTGGTATAGGGATAGCCGGGACGTTGGACGTGTCCCCTGGTTCATAGTTGCGTGACTTGGTGGTCACCATCTTTCTGTGATTTGGTAGGAAACGACGCTCAGTGTAAAGTTAAGAACTATGTCGTCCCCACAGACGGCGCCAAATTGATGCAGTTGATATTCGCTCCCTGCTTTGACCCTATTCCTGCTGACCTGCACAAGTAATGCACGTGAGCCACAAACCACTGTGGGGTGGCCGTTGACACTCCGATGCTAAAGTCAGACAGGGATATGAGGAAGGTGTAATGTTGTAACAGAGAACTTGTAGCGTACCTTAGCTTATCAACCTCATGTCTTTTTTATAGTGCCAGGAGTTCTGGTTCAACTAGGCATCGTAGGCGTAGTTTAGGGAGGATATCTTCGTGGAGACCCCTATCTAATTAAGAGTCGTGTTGTAGGAGCGAAATTCCATGTTAGCTCTACACTCCTAGATACGTGGGAGATAGTTCCCAGTTCCAAGAGCAATCCGTAGAAGGGAGTCTTCCTATGTGGAAGATACTCTGGCGTTTGCTTCCTAGTTGAAAGTAGAAAGCAACTGTGTTTTCCCGTTCGAAGCTGATCCTCGAGATACTTGCCTAAAGAGGGCTTATGGGTATTGAGGATGGTTGTGAGATGTGTGGGCCTAGATGTTGTGAGAGTCCGGGTCTGCTTGGCAGACTTAGATCCACTGGGCTGGATCTGTGTTGGGCCGACGCTTGGGCATGTAGTTCCTCGAGATCATCATGACACGTGTTCGGCTAAGGAGTGTGACTGCTTTTATGTATCATCAGAAATCATTCTCAATTCTTGTGAATTGGGGTTTTTCGTTTTGAAACAACTATTATTGATAATTATTAGTGGTGGTGATGGATGAGATTATAAAGAGGAGGGGCAATGGATGTTATGGTAATGAATTCATGGCAAATCTAGATTATAGGGTTGATGCTCACATTCAAGGCCCCATTTTTTGTTGCGCTCTTAAGAATGAAGTTCTGCATTTTCATGCACTCCCGGTCTTTGTTGATTTGCAGGACGTTTGACTTCAACTTTAGTTGATTGTGGTGCTAGTACTTATTGAGCTGGCCGAGGCAACTCTTCAGTTATTCCGTAGTCAATTTGCTCCCCTCGCCTATCAAGCCTTGTGACTACATAAGTTATCATTTCCAAAAGATGATTGATGCGTGCTTCGTTAATGGAATGTGATGATTCACCTATTTATGATACTTGCCTAGCTCAAGTCATCATGTCTATAAACCAAAAGAAACATTCTATAACTTCATGAACTAGAATGTAAGCAAATACAAATATTTTATTAAATGCCCAAAATTTGTCATACATATCACGCTATTACGTACATTACAACTTCATACCTTATTAAAAAGAGCCTACTTAACTAGTTCCTATAAACCTCACTGCAACCTGATTATTTCCAAAATTGGTTGTAGCATCAGTACTGATGTAGTCGATTCCTGCTCTCCTTCCACGCCTTTACCTAAATCTGCACAGGGAACGCATGTGAGTCAAATACCAATGTGTGGCGGCTGATGACACTCCGATGCTTAAGTTAGATAAGGCTTAGGAGATGCTTAAAGTTGTAAATTGGATTTCTGTAGCATACCTTTGTTTATCGACCTTATCTCTTATTTATAGTGAGATAGTATTTATTCGGATAGGCCTTTGGTGGTGTAGTTTAGGGAAAAAGATCTTGCTGGAGATCCTTTCCTTGTTAGAAGCTGTCCATGTAGAAAAGTTTCCCTACACGACTTGTACTCCTAGATCTGTGGTAGAGCTCATCAACTACCCCGCCTAGTTGGTGGGCCAGCTCATTGGTCCACCAAGTCACTTCATGAAGCAACTGTGCAGACATAATGGTTGAGTCTGAATCTTTTTCTCGAGCGGCGAGCTTAATTAATTGGGCGTGCATTTGCTCGAAAGATAAAAAAATGGGAGTTTTATTTTCTATATAGATCTTCTCTCTGCAGAGTTTGGCTTTACTCTTTTTATGTCAGAGACTCTGCTTTGTCGTATCGCAAAAGCTTGTACGATCTCTCATGGCGCGCCTGAATAACCTCTCTGATGGACTGTTTGCTAAGGGCCACAAGTTCTTTGATGAGAGGTTGCTTTCAGAGTCAAGTTTGGAAGTCCTTCGTAAAACATACGAGATTCCTGAGGATCTGGTGTTTTTCACTTTGGGCATCGATTTGATGTCGTCATCCCCTCTAAAGGATTTCATCTATTTTCACTGAGGTGTGCTTCAATCGGGCGTTCACTTTCCCATCATCAAGGAAATTTGTGATTTCTTGGCGTACCTCGGCATTGCGCCTGCTCAATTGTTGCCGAACGGGTATAGGACTGTGATTGTCATATTGACTAGGGTGAATGACGCTAGTGTCTGAGTATCTTCGAGGGTGATCCAGCTGCTTACTTCTCCTCGGATAACCGAGCACGCTCTGTATGTGTGTTGACATCTGCAGACTGTTTCGGCAATCTGTTTCATGGCCCCTGCGGACTCGAAGTATTTCGAGCTTGCTGGTCGTCCAGTCGAGTAGGAATTCATACAACTGAGTAAGTTCAATTCCGTTCTTGATCCTGCTTATGCTACATGCATATCAAATTGACCTTTGTGCTTTTTGTAAGGAAATTCCCAACTTCATCTCTTTCTGCCAAGGATAAAGCGGCTCTGGACGCGTTTCACGACATGCCTTGTTTGTGGATAGAGGATGTCGTTAAATCTTCTAATATCAAGCGTAGTGGACTGTGGGCTCACTGGCTTGAGGCTTGCACTCCTTTTAAGGTTTCGAAGCCAAAGCTCGAAGGCATATCTTCATCGAAGAAGAGGAAGTTCCAAAGATTAAGATTTCGAGCCCTTCACGGAGGGCAGAATTAAAATGAAGCGCTTCCTTTTCTTGTTCGTTTGAAGAGGCCTTATGCTGTGTCTAGGCCTGTCCTCAGGCATTCAACTTCGTCCGAGTAACGTGAAGCTGTCAGACAGGTTCTTGATTTATAGGACAGAGATTGTTGTGTCCGAGGGACATGATCCGACAAAGACTCTTGTTTCCTTTCCTGACAGGAGTATTTGCAAATTGTTGGGGTAGAAGATGTAACAAAGCTGAGTACATAGCAGACAAAGGTTCTGAACAAAGCGATGTTGCAGGCGGGTGTCGAAGCTTCGTCTAGTGTGGGACTGGGTCATCCTTTTTCGTTGAAAGACTTTGTTTGCGTCCTTGCTAGGCCTGCTGAAGAGTCGCTTGACCGTCGTCCTTATGGCAAAAGGTCCCCTTGGTTTCGCCCGTATTGTCCTCCATCTCGCTCCCATCCTCATATTGAGGTGACAACGGATTCGAGGAATAACTCGCTTCCTTCTTCCCCGTCAACTAATTCTAAATCGGCTCATGAAAGAGAGCTGATCGTTGCGATTAAGGGAAAAACTATAGATGAGGGCCTTGATGCACTGAAGACAGTGGAGGGTGGTGCCGAAGTGATTCTGGTCCCGAAGGATCTCCATCCGGATGCGCAACGAAGCTTGGCGTAAAGAGGTTGACATTTCTTATGCTTCCAGTAAGCATATTAGCAGGTGGAATGACTGGCTGGTGAACTGTGCTCCAGAGCAAGAAGGAGAGACGCTGGGAGAGCGTATGGATAAAGGACAGAAACATCTCGTACTGGGGATGTCATACTTGAATCAAGTGGCGACTGAAATCGATGTCGCTCATGAGAGTGTATACCATGGAACGAGTCTTTAAAAACTTGCAGAAGTCATACTCAGATGCTCTCTTCGAGATTGAATTGTTGAGTAAGCAACTCGAAGCTTACTCAGATGCTGAAGCAGATTCCTGGCGCACAAGATCAGAGGCTCAGAGGAATCGGTTGGAAACGCTCAAGTTTGACCTGGCGAGGGAAGTGTCCATGAGGGATCGGTTCGAGAATAAACTAAACCTTGTCCATCGTGACTTACAATTTTCCCAGGAGACTGCGATAAGGGTACATGCCGAAATACAAGCTCTAAACGTCGACAAGGCCAAAACGGAGTTCGAATGGGCTGTCTGATGTCAGCAGTTGGAAGTTGATGTTGATTTTAATGCCAAGAGTGTGCGGACCGCAGAAGAGCAACTCCTTCTGGCACAAAATGAGCTAAGTTTGTTAATGATAAGCTGGGCGTCGGGCAGTCCAAGACTGACATGCTGTCAGGCATGTTGGAGCAGCAGAAGCGGGAGCTTGCTGAATCAAGGGTGTGCGAGGAGAAGCTTTTTGAGGCCCATGGCACGTTTGAGTTCAACAAAGTTGTTCTTGGAAGGCTCGAGCTGTTACAGCTTATGAAGGAGGACCATCCTGATTGGGATCTCTCCGAATATGAATAGGTAGCATATGCAGAATTTGGAGTGGCCTCTGATCTGTCCGAAAAAGAAGGTGACCCTGACTAGGGTGATCGAGAGGTAGCACGTACAAAAGTGTCTCCTGCTAAGTCCGACTTTATTGTATCCAACTTTCCTCTTGATGAGGAGTGAACCTTGTTTTTTTTTTGGCTTGCAAATGAATAACATTCTGTACTTGCACATTTTTCTTTTACTTTCCCTGTTAGTTTTTATCTGCTTTTCTTATCGCAAAATTAGTTGTTAGACGAGAAGCTCTGCTAGGTCAGGAAGTCGTATGATTGATCTGAAGGTGAGAGTTCTGATTGCTTATACCGTAATAGTTCGTGCAATTTTGGTCAGTATCTTTTTAGAAACCGGGGAGTGTAATTCACCCTTTGCCTGGCGGCTTGGTTGTATATGAACCAACAATTGTTGTTGCTATTTTAAGCAAACTAGTCAGATTGTGGTCCTAGCACATGCACCGTCATAGATGATCAGACAATAGTCCTCGCAATCCATCCGAGTTGAGCTTCTAGGCCTCTGACCGGGCTTTCAACTCGTCTTACTTTTTAATGGAATAATAGGCTTAGTTGGACTAGAGGTTGTTATCGCCAGTTGATGACATATGAAACCGTTATCTGATCAGCACCGTACATGTGTCATGATGATCTTGTCAAACAAAACATAGCAAGCCTGATTGCACGCTCAATCCAGCAAGGCCCATACACCATTAAGTTTACTATTGGCAGGATCCAGAAGGTCGGACCCAAATTGCAATGCGTCACTAAGCCCACACGTCATACGGTCAAGCCCAATACTCGTAAGCCCTCATAAGGCAAGAGCAAGCCTTGATAAGGCAATAATATGGGGATTGACCCAAGACAGGCAAGCCAACAATACATTGGTTCCGACTAGGAAACAAATACTAGAGTATAAGTCAGGCAAGAGAACTTTCTTGCATGGACAACACTCGAAAAGGAAAACCTCTCCCGTAGATCTACGAGCTCAAGTCGTGTAGGGAAACTTCTCTACATGGACAACTGCTAGTAAGGAAAGGATCTCCAACAAAATCTCTTTCCCTAAACTGCGCCACCAAAGGCCTAGCCGAACAAAGACTCTCTCACTATAAATAAGAGAAAAGATTAATGAACAAAGGTACGCTACAAAACCCAGTTTATAGTTTTAAGCCTCTCTTAGGCCTTATCTAACTTAAGCATCTGTGTGCCATCGGCCACCACACGGTGGTATTTGGCTCACATGTGTTATCTATGAAGGTTTAGGTAATGCGAAGTAGGAGAGTAGAAATCGACGACATTAGTTTGGAGCCGTCCGTGGGGAACGATAGAGTTCCTTAGAAGAAACAGTAGTGCCACCTTTCCCATGGAGCCAGAAAGATGGTGACAACAAAAGTGGAAGAGCGACCAACAATAGTCCCCAAAAGGTTCCAGAGAGCAAGTTTAGGAGAGTGCGTTGCCCGTGCAGCTTCCCAGTGGACCAAAAGGTGGAAAGCGACCAACAGGGACCCAACGTCTCGAGTTGATAGACACGTCTCGCACAACCCCATCCGGCAAAACTGTTCAACCTCACTGTCCTTCCATTCATGGACCATATCATGGACAAACCGCTACAAAAGAAGTACACCCCACCAAAGCTCGAGTTTTACGATGGGACAGGGGATCCGTCAGATTACTTGCGCCACTTCCAGTATCTAATGGCACTCGAGGAAGGGTTCGATGCAATAATACACCGCTCATTCCCTACCAGCTTGAAGAAGTCAGTGCTGACTTGGTTCCATAGCCTCCCTCCGAGGTCCATCGACTCATTCAAGACATTGGCGACCTCGTTTCTCAAGCGCTTTGTGGGAAGCCAACATAATCAGGAAGGGACCACACTATGTACTGACCCTAAAATAGAAGCAGAACGAGATGTTGAGGGAATACATAATGCGCTTCAACGAATTGTTGACTCATCGGCGGTTGTAGTGATGAAACTGTCGTCACTGCCTTCACCTCGGGTCTAAGGCGAGGAAAGTTTTACGACTTCCTTACTTTGGACCCCAATCGATATGGCAGACCTGCTGAAGGATGCCCAAAAATACATCACTCTGGACCAGATGCTGACTGCCATGAAGAAGGTGGAATCTGAGAAGAAACACTCCATCCCCATAGACAAGAAATAAGGGAAGAAGAAGGAGGACGACGGCGGGAACAAGAGAAATCACAATGACAGTAAGATCGGCTACGGCCGCACGAGGCAGTACAAACACTCCAATTATGTCGGGTCCAAGTCTATCACAGCTCTCAACACCAGTCTGTCCGACGTCCTCGATTCTATGAAGAATTGGGAACACGCTTTTGTGCAAAGCTATGAACCCTTGCAGAGGCGTCAACGAATTGTGAGTAGCGCCCAACGGGGAAAGTTGCAGGTCTTCAGGAATCCGATAGTCCTCTTGGAGCTTAGCCAAGTCAGACCCCTTCTACTCCTGATAAAAGTTAAGGCAGACATGAGACAGCTTCTGCCCAGAAGTAAGTTCGACGTTGTCCGCCATGAGAGAAAGTTTAAACTTTCTAATGGAATTACAGTAAAAACACAGAAGCAAGAAAACAAAAAGGACTCACAGAAAATATACAAAAGTAAAACAACTCTCCTCTACAGAGGCAATAACTTATATAAGCACCAGAGGGTCGCACCTCCCTTCTTTACTGAGAAGTCACATACTCATTTAATGACATGTGCCAATCAAGACGACGTTTTGGGTTCAATCATCACGACTGTATAGATTCTTTTAAAGTGACTTAGTGGACCGAGAGAGCCAGAAAGATGGCGACAACAAGGTCTCGCAACACTGGAGACGCTATTGAACCCTTGAATGCTCGAACTAGCAAGCGCCGCCAGCTTTCGTGCCGCCACCATCGTGGGAAGAGCCCTCTCAGACCCTTGTGCCGGTAGCAGCCACGACGGACCCAAGGGTGGATTATTTCAACCCAGATACAACAAATCGCATAAGCGATGGAGATACTCAATCAACAGAATCATCCACCCACAGGAGGAGACCGTGAGCAACGAAGAGCTTAGTCCCCAAAAGATTCCAGAGAACCAGTGCAGGAGAGTCGTGTTGCCCCTGCAACTTCGAAGTAGACCAGAGGCGGAGGAGCGACCAACAGAGACCTAGCGTCCAGACCCGACCGACACGTCACGTAAACAAACCCCGTCCGTTAAAGAGGCACAAATCCAGACATACTGTTCAACCACACTATCCCTCGGTTAATGGATCATATCATGGATGAATCGCTACCCGAAGATAATGTGCCAATCATTTCCTACCAGCCTGAAGAAATCAATGGTAACCTGGTTCCATAGCCTCCCCCCGAGGTCTATTGACTCATTCCGAACATTGGAGACGGCGTTCCCCTCATGCTTTATGGACAGCCAACGAATCAGGAAGGGACTGCACTATCTGCTGACCCTGAAGCAAAACTAGAATGAGACGTTAAGGGAATAGGTCACTCATTTCAACGATGAGTTGACTCTCATCGACGACTATAGTGATGACACTGTCGTCATAACCTTCACCTCAGGTCTTAGGTGAGGCAATTTATATGACTTACTTTCTCTGAACCCCCAACCAATATGTCGGACCTATTAAAGGATGCGTAAAGATATATCACTCTAGACGAGATGTTGACCGACAAGGAGGCAGAATCCGAAAAGAAACCCTTTGTCCCTAGGGACAAGAAAGGGGGGAAGAATAAGGAAGACGATGATGGGAACAAGAGGAAGCACAATGATAGTAAGACCAACTACAGCCGCATAATGCAAAACAAGGCCTCCAATTATGTCGGGTCCAAATCTGTTACCCCTCTCAACTCCTGTCTTTTCAACATCCTCGATTCCATGAAGATTTGGGAAGAACTGAAATGGTCCCCTAAGCAGTGAGGAGACCCCGCTAGGCGTGACAACAAAAAATATTGTGCCTTTCATAAGAAGGGGGGACACGATACTGAAGATTTCAGAAACCTCACAGGAGAAGTCGAGTACTGTATCAGAAAAGGCAAGCTCAAGGAGTTCTTAGGCTCGGACAGGAAGCAGGACCAGGCAAAGGAAAGGGAGGACGTTGTCAAGGAGATCGAAAAAGAAGCTCCTGGCATCATTTACGTCCTTCATGGGGTCTGTCATGAGGGAGAACAATTCGACATGTCCCTCAAGAGGACGCTGACAGAGATGTGGACGCCACCCTAGTGCGAGGACCGACAAGTGCAACATGCACGAGTTTAAAGCCCGATCCCAGCATTGACGTTTATGGATAAAGATCTCCAGAGTGCATATTCTCCTCATAATGACGCCCTGGTCATCTTCATCCTCATTGCGAAGTGGGAGGTGAAAATGTCCTTGGTGGATACAGGAAGCTCACTTAATTTCGTGTTTCTCAGTGCATTCCGAAACATGCAACTCCAGGAAAAAGACTTAACTCTCGCCACTCATCCCATGGTCGGATTCAGTGGAGAGAAATGCGTCCCTATCGAAAAATTAATCTAATGGTGGTGGCGGGAGAGCCACAATTGCTGAAGTACCTTGTCCAAGAATTTATGGTGGTTGACGTTCTGTCCACGTACAACATTATTCTGGGAAGGCCTTGGCTTCACCATATGGAGGCAGTAGTTTCCATTCTGAACCATTGCATCAAATACATAGCCAACCAGACCCAAGAACTATCTGAGTAGATCAGCTAGCGGCAATGGACTGCCATTATGCAGCCCTAAAACAACTGAATTGCTACCAATTGCAGCTCAGGCATGCGAAACCGACGTATTAGACATCGGGCATAGAAGAAAGGGGAAAATCAATCCGCGTGGATAGAGAGCGAGGCCCAACAATCGAAGCACAGCTGTGTGGAGAGACAAAGTTCCGAGCTGGAGGCCCAATCCAAACCAATGTAGAGATAAGTAACGATACTTCAACAAACATGCGCCTACTCCAAGAGCTGATAATTAGCAACGAACCGCCCGCCAACACAAACTCCACTCTTCAATAACTTCGCTAGCTTTGGCAAAACAAGACACTTTGCTAGAGGGATTATGCAATCCGAGCCATGACCATACGCATCTCATTCAAGGCTGAGTTAGCTTAGTCCCCGTTCGGAGTTGAATTATTTTGTTGTTTTGATTCTGTTTTTGTTTTCTATTTTTTCATTTTAGAAGAACTGTTTGTACCAAACATATTCCAGAAATAAAACAAATTTTATTGAATGCAATGAAAGTTATTACAAAACTTGCCGACCAACTAGTACAGAAGTTTATACACTATAAGTATCTAAGACCGGCACATATATGCATCTGCTATGTGCACGTCAAAACTCCGCTCTGCCAATCTGCCTCCAGAAGAGAAGGTGGTGACAATAAAATACTTGAAGAAGGCCGCAAGCACTACCTCGATTCTTTGCTCCGCCAATCCGCCCTGTGAAAAGGAATAGAAGGAAAGAGAAGAAGGCAAGCGAGAATGTCTCCAGAATGAAGAATGACTCGGGTGACGAAAAGTCATCGCCCAAAGTTCAACCCATCAAATCTCTGCCCCACTGATATGTCGTGAAGTCCTGTAGATATAATGGGAACAACCGCCCCAAAACTAGTTGTGGGCATGATCTCCCAAACTAGATGGCAGGAGAAGCAGTCGGGGCATCGAAAGATGGAAGACAAACCCGTCCCTGGAGGAGAAGTCTGTAAATTTTTTTCGAAATATAAGAAGATATTACAATATCTTATGGAATCAATTTGATGCTCACCCAAAACATGTGACACACATAATAGCATGTCTTATTAAGACTCATCGCTGCAAATGTCAGAACATTCGGAGGCTCCAGTAACAGAGATCTTCCTTCAGCCTTTGGAAAACCCAAAGCATATTCTCCGGTGAGATATATTCGATCAACATACTCTACAACGCTCATTGCGTTTGGGATAGAGACCGAATAGCCTATATATATAGGCGAGGCGGTTTATAAAGCATCATCAACCAACCGTTACGTCTAGGGGTGGGCATCCATCCCGTCCCGTCCCTATTTTTTCTGGGTCTTATTGGGATTGATCAATTCCATCCAAATCTCAACTCGATCTAGAGTTGGACGGGATCGGAATGGAGATTTTCAATGCTGTCCATCCCGTCCTGAATTGATTTTTTTTAAATATTTATTATTAATAATTTTAATATTATTCATGAAAATAATAACACATGTATTCTATTCTAGATAAAACACAAGTTGTGTACCAAATAATGTTCATTTACAGAAAAGCTCAATTTACTAAATCTTTCTTATAAATGTTAACATGCTAAAAATGCATAGCAAAACATATTCATATATACAATCATATGTATCTATCATTTCATATAAGTACTAGTAAAAGCTAATACAATCATTTACATTTGAAAACAAAGAATAAGATCAATGTGAAATAAGCAAAATATTTTATTTCCTGCTGATCTCGTCCCATTCCATCATGTCCCGAACCCATTTGGGATGGGACAAGGTTGGGATGAGGTCTATCCTGTCCCTAACGAATGGGATGGGATATGGATGAGGTCCATCCTGTTTCGTGCCCACCCTTAGTTACGTCAACATTAAATGTTGTATGGGAAATAGGGAAGCAACGATTCCAATTGCAACTACACGAGTCCACATTCATCATATTAATGACCCCGCGCGCTGCCCCATTAATTGGGGGGAGTAACCGATATTGAACCATCTCGCAACTCGCGCCATATACGTTGATCTATAAAGATTTTTTTTCTCTCACATGCAAAGACACAAACAACGAAGGCCTTGAGCGCCCATGGAATAAGGAGCACACCTACAAAAATCCAACGAAGGCCTTACTATTATTCCACTGTTGTTCATTAAAGCTGGTCCAATTATTATTAGTCCGATTAATCGATTCGGCTCCGAAATCAGATCACTATACAAATTAAGTAAGCCAGTACACCCAAGTCAGACTTGCACGCCCGAAATCTTATTCTGACAAAAGCTTAGTCAGACCCGATTGATTACGATAGCTTCTGGTCCACTATAACGCCTAGCCCGCCAAAAGCAAATGACGATGGGTTAGAAAGTAAGAGCTTAGTCAACATTCTTAAAACCTGACCATGATGGCTTGCTAGGGTCCATCGTCAAACTATAGATAATGATTGCCGAAATTAACCAAAGCTTAGTCGGTTTCGACCTATGACAATAGTTTCGGGCTAGTCTATTAAATGGGTGCCAACGGTTTAGAGAGTGGCAGCTTAGTCAGCGCTCTGATGCTTGATCGAGATAGCTTGCTAGGGATCATTGTCCAAACATGGGCAATAGTGACCGAACCCGACCAAAGATTAGTTGGCGACGATCAATTATGATAGTTTCTAGTTCGCTCGAAGCCTAGTCCGCCAATAGCAGTTAAAGACGAGTCGAATGTCTGGTAAGAGCTCTAGAAGCTTGACTCGGAGGACTATTGTTCGACCATCTATGACGGTGCACGTGCTAGGACCACAATCAAACTTGTTCGCTTACAATAGCAACAACTGCTAGTCTAATATATAGCCAGGCCGCCAGACAAAGGGAGAATTACACTCCCCGATTTCTTAGAAGTTTCTGACCAGGATTACATGAACTATCGTAGCACAAGCAATTATAGTAGATCAACATACGACTTCCTAGTCTAGCAGAGCCTCTCGTCTGACAACTAATGTCGCGATAAGACGAAGTAGATAAAAGCTAGCAGGGAAAGTAAAAAAAAATGCACGAGTACAAAATGTTATTCATTTGCAAGCCAAAAAATATAAGGTTCACTCCTTATCATGAGGAGAATCAGATACAAAATCGGATTTAGCAGGAGAGGAAATAGAGGACACATCTGTACGTACTGCCTCTCGATCACCCTCATCAGGGTCACCTTCCTCTTCGGACGGATCAGAGGCCACTCCAAACTTTGCATATGCTACCTCTTCATAATATGAGAAATCCCAATCAGGATGTTCCTCATTCATAAGCTGCAATAGCTCCAACCTTCCATGCACTCCTCTGCTGAACTCAAACGTGACTTGGGAGTTGAGAAGTTTCTCCTCGCGCATCCTTGACTCAGCAAGCTCCAGCTCCAGCTTGCCCGACAACACGTCAGTCTCGAACTGCTCGATGCCGAGCAACACTTAGCTTATTTTGTGCCAGAAGAAGCTGCTCTTCTGCAGTCCTCACGTTTTTGGCATTAAAATCACCATCAGCCTCCAACTGCTGACATCAGATACCCCATTCAGACTTCTTCTTGGCCTTCACAGTGTTCAAACCTGCACTTCAGCCTGCACTTCAAGCACAATTTCCCGGGCAAATTGTAAGTCATGACGGGTAAGGTTCAGTTCATTCTCGAACCGATCCCTTAGAACACTACCTTCACTAGGTCAGACTCAAACATCTCCAAGCGAGCCCTCTGAGTTTCCGACCTTGTGCCCCAGGACTCCGCTCCAGCATCTGAGTAAGCGTCGAGTTGCTTCCTCAAGATTCAATCTCGTAGAGAGCGTCAAAGTATGATTTCTGCAAGTTTGCAAAGACAGGCTCCATGGTATTTATTCTCTCACGAGTGACCTCACTTCAGTCCCAATTGCGACCACTTGATTCTGGTATGACATCCCCAGAAGAAATGCTTCTGCCCTTTATCAATACGCTCTCCCAGCAACTCTCCTTATGGTTCCGGAGCACAGTTTTATTAACCTAAATTAATAAGCTAATAAAATCCCACTTGTAATAACCGCAAGTGCACGGTGTCTAACTGGTAGACAACGGCAAGTACGGGTCGATCCCACGAGGAAAGTGGATGCAATTGAATTTAATAATTTAATTAAACTAATTTGTAGAAAATGGGGTTACAACATTTTTAAAACTAAACTAAAAATAAATTAAAATAAAAAAAATAAAATAAAATAAAAAGACGGAAAAAATGGATTTTTGTGGGCTTGGACTCACCAATGAGTTAGCAAAAATATTTAAATCTAAATTACTGAAAATTTAAACGAGAAGCTTTAGGGATGAGAATCCCTTGGTTACACCGAATATGTGATCGTTAAAATCCAATTCAAATTATATCATGTTTCTATCAAACATCAACAAATTATTTCAAGCAAATACGCTCTTACCAAGTATTAAGTGTCTTTTTAGGGCACACTTAATCAAAGTTTAAGCTTAATATTTTTAGCACATGCTTTGAATTGATAAAGGGTAATTCTAACTACCAAACATATCAAGTTTAATTTCTCGAACACGAAAGGTGAAAGCAATTTATCAAAAATTCAGAAATAAATTGTAACAATTAAGCACACAATTCAGTAAAATAAATCAAAATGAATTATGCAATCCCTTTGGTTTGACACAAACTCGATGTGGTGGTACTCAGCAGATCAGCAAGTGGTTCGAATGCGAATCCCGAGAAAAAATGTTCTCAAAACGCTCTGTGGTGGTACTCAGCTGATTCGGGGGTGTGAATAGCAAAAAATAGAATTTGACTCATTCTCCCGCCAGACGCACAGTCGCGCTCTGCGCTGCTCCGCATTCGTCTCAAGCGAGGAATCTCCGCTGCTTCGCTGCTCCGCCTTCCTCCGTGCTCCTCGCGATCGTCCTCGTCCTCCAAATGAATCTGGAACCTGCAAAAGAGAGAGAAGGTGAGGAAACAACAACGAGAGAAAGAGATGCGAAAAAAACAAAAACAGAGAAATGTCGCGACCCTGTTTCGGTTGTCACGGTGGTGGTGCGCCGCGGACGAGCCGCTCTGTGTTGGTGGCCGTGAGATATGGAGACAGGAAGGAGGTCGAGACGAAGAGAGGCCGAGATGGCAGCTCGCGACTGTCTGGCTCTGTGGCAAGGCGGAACAGAGTCGCGGTGATGATGGTGGTTGAATCTGTTCTGTCGCGAGGCGGTCTGTGGTGGTTCGCGAGGTGCTGTCTGGAGATGGTGGAGGTGATCGAATGATGGTGGTTGATGGATGATGGACAGGGAGAGGGACAGAGAGTGGTGGCGGAGTGAAAGTTTGACACGAGACAGGGTTGTCATGCCCCTGTTTCGTGGTGGTGGCGGAGCTCGGTGGTGGCGAGGTGGAGCGAGACAGGTGAGGACAGTGGAGGATGTGTGTCTGTGGATGGTGTTGTGTGATGAAAATCACAGTGAGGGGATACGGTGAGAGATGGTATTGAGGGGTTGTGATGAAAATCACTTTGTGAGAAGAGGTTTTAATTTTCTGTATTTTCTTTTCCTTTCTCTTCTCCTTTTTTTGTGAAAGAAGAGGGTTTGATTTTCTACTGATCTTTTTTTTCCCTTCTCTTTCTCCCCTTTTCTCACCCCTTTTCTCTTGTATTTATAGAGAATGGGCACAATGAATAGAGATGAGATAAAAGGGTGATTCATGAAGAGAATCAATGGAACATTGGGAGAATATTCTTTGGGTAGGATTGGGCTTGGGTAATGGTTAATAAGGAATGTCAAAGGATTCTAACAGAAATTTCTAGGAATGTATACACCCATTATACGAACAATTAGGGCTGTCAAGAATAAATCAATGTTGCGCACCATCAATTTTTTCTTCATTCTCACATCTTTATCCTCATTGACAATCTTCTTCTGCTTTTTTTTTTTTTTTTTTTTTTTTCATAAAGGATTTATGAAATATCTCATATTTTGCTCTTTCATGCCCTTTTTACACCAAGTATATCCATCCGTACACATTCCCAGAAAAGTTGGGTAAAGGTTAATGGGTTAACAAATAAAAGTTATTCTCTCAAAAGGCTACAAAAAGGTTAATGTTATGGGTAAGTTAAAAGGCTAGTTAATGGTCTAAAGAAAAAATGCCTAGATCATTTCCTAAGTTCGGGTCAGTATTATGACATCTCAATTGAATAAGGCAAGAAGTTCTAGTGTAATAATTCAATTTTGATGTCATTCCCAAAGCAATTGATCAGAAAAATGAGAAAAATGAGATCATCAACGAGATAATACGGACTCAAGAAAAATCAGAGTTTATGTATAACCCTCGGAAAAATAGAAAGGCTCAAAACTTTCAGGGTTAAGTCTCCACTATTATTCTAAGGTTTTCTAGTGCATATTTCACTCATCAACTTCAAGTTATGCTAATATGGCTCATGGTGCAAAGATAATCGAGTTGAAAAATCTTATGAACTAGATCTAACTTAAGGATCATACTAAACTTTCAGTCTTTATCAATATACCAATATGTCAACTTGGCTTGCATTTTCTTGAGCATAAAACATTTAAAATCCATTTTCATAATCGCAAAAGACCAAGTTTTCTTGACAGAAAAACATTTTTTATTTTTTTTAAAGAACAAGAAAAGAAGAAAACACTACGAAGAATTCACCGACTCAAGAACCCTACCCCCAAACCTAAGCCAAACATTGTTTTCAATGTTTAACAAAATAATTCTGACAAATGAATGAAATAAGTACATGAGAGGAGGTTAGAACAGTATTACCGCGGTGAAGATTTTACCAATTTCCAAAAAGTCATCCATCAATGAGGCTCACAAACATAAGAATCATGGAGTTTTCATTAGAAATCGATAAAATGCAGACTCGACACTAACAAAGAAAACTAAAAAGAAGGCAAGTTGTAAGTCAAAACTGTTATGGAGCTAATGAGTATGAGTGAAACACAACTAAATAGGGTACTCGAAAATCAATCCAGACTAACAGCAAAGACACACAACTAAAGCTAGGCTGCCTCCTAGGAGCGCTTGGTTTACCGTCATCAGCCCTACAAATATTCTTCCTAAAAAATAGTGTATCGAAAAGTGGAGAGGAAGAACATGACAAACACTTAGTCAATTGTCGTATATCAACAACCTGAACAGTTGAGGATCAGTCCACCCAAATATAGCAATCACATGGGGCACCAAATACACTAGGACATTCCAAAAGTGACCAGTAGTCATACACAACAGATGATCCTTGCGTGCTCCAAAAAGGGAACATCCTATGTCTGGTTCCAAATCAGAAGATTGAATAATTTTCACAAAAGGATGGTGAAAACTGAAATCCTCACTACAGCACAAGGGATCAGTGAAAGTAGCCTTAGTAAATGGAAATGTGATGCAAGTAGATGAGACGATGAATATATCAGGTGGTACAGACTCATCACATGAATCACATAGAGATATTGGTCTAGACAACTCATCACCTGAAAATGCATACCTGAGGGTGTCAGGTAATTGTTTAAGGTCAAGCTCAGGTGGCTCAACTAGTTTTGACTCACTGAGTGGAAGAGGCTTCACTTTAGACTTCCATTTATAACTAGGATCCACAATGGGGACTGAGTCAAGCAAATCATTGACTTCCCTAATGGAATCATCAACATCAAAGTCTAAACTAAAATGAGTCAAACAAGCCTCTAAATGGTCTTGTGTATCATGAAAACAATCAAGGGGAGACTCTAAAAAATGTCCACAGTTTGATTTGATGCATGAGTCACTAGGAAGGCATGAGTCAACATGGGAAGGAGATGTCTGTAGTGTCTCAGAATCTACAGGTTCATCAATAAATGAGGCTTTATCAGCCTTCTTATGAGAGGAGGATGCAACCTGTGTAAAATTGGGTGAGGATATAATAACACTTATGTCAGACATTCCTACCTGATTGTCAACCAATTTTCCACTCCTAATGGTAGTAATGGATTGGGCATCTTCACTGTCCAGCTCAGATGTGCCACTAATTTCAAATTGACCCTTTGGGTTAGAAATAGGTTGGCTAGGGAATTTTTCTGACTCTATCTCAAGAAGTGACTCAGCTATCTGACTCAAAGTCATCTTAAGTTTCTTGATAGCTTTAGCATTTTGTTGAGAATTAGCTATCAATTCTGTGATATCCTGAGAATTTTGCTCAAGCATTTCTCCTGTTTGCTGCATGACACGAGTAAAGGTGTCCTCTAAACTAGATGTGTTAGAAGGAGGAACAACTCGATGAAATTGAGACTCATTATCAGGAATGAAAGCTTGAGGAGTCTGAGGAGTGTCTAGAGGTCCTTCATGGTACTGACCATGAGCCCATGAGAAGTCAGGATGATAGGCTAAACCTGAGTTGTAATAATCTAAATATGGATCATAATCTGGTCGTCGCATGTCATAAAATGAATTGACTTGCTCGAAAAAATAGGCTGGATAATCTCTTGTGTTCATTTTTTTTTGAAAGCACTAACTCTAAAAATATACACAGGCTCACACGCAATCAGCAACCAATAAATGCACAAGAAACATGCCTCCCTAAGCAATCAACGTTTTTGAGATCAATTATCTTTTTATCTTTGGGGGACAATTATTTCTTATGTAATCTTTACTACAGAGCAATGGGTGCTACAAGATGATTCTAAGAGTGTATACTTTACACCACAAAGTTCAAAATCAGTAGGCTAGAGTTTTGTTTCAAAGAAACCGAATTATTGCACAAGAGAAGGAGGTCACAATGGTCCAATTAAGTACTTCCTTGTGCTACCGCTCTGTAAGCCAATAGATGTGAGAATGATGTGATGTTAAATGTACACGTTCCTAACCCAAAACTGTTAGTTACACCAATTTTTCTTGTGGATCGTAGCTTACTTATGACTCAGCGTACCGGGTAAATTACCCTTGTGGCAGTGGCCTCTCGGAGTTCATTGAATGATTAAACCCATCTTCACTTTTAGCTTGGGTCAACACAAAAATTATTGGATTCACCTTGGTCTTGGTTGTCCTATGAACACCGTACCTAAAAGATGACTCTATCTAACTTGCTAATTGATTTTAATTATGTTTGGCTATTGGTTGCACACAGCTGGAGTGATGAGGTGGGGATATCAAGTCCCACCAGTTTCTATTTAGAAGCTGGGTCTGCTTATTATGAATTACTAAAGTTTAGCATCCACAATTACAGAAATTAAACAACCAATCACACAATTTCAAACAATTACACAAAGCACCCGGTCGCTAATACATTGCGTGTGATAGAAATACTTACAGTGTGCGTATTCCGTTCTGCACAAAAAGTTAGCACAATTCAAAAAAAAAATGTCCGACTTCTTTTTATCCGTTTCACTCAATACACAAGCACATGCAAATAAATTTACTGGTCTTGGTCTTAGAAGTCGGATTTCTAAATTACAAGAAATTATTGGGTAACAATTAAAATTGTTTCCCTATATTTTCTTTTGACTTAGATAATTTAGGGTTTTTTTTTTGTGATTTAACAAAATGAAAAACAGTAGAGTTTAAAAATTATTACACCACACACTCGTAAAACGAGGTGAAAATAAAATTAAAACTCTCCTCACAAAATAAAAAAAAAAAATAAATAAACTTTGCTTGATGTTTGCAGGATCGTCCAATTTTATCGAGAAGCGTGTAATCTGCAGAATCAAACACAAAATGAGTGTAAAAACACTTAGCAAAATAAAAATACTTTTTTTTTTTGTTTTTTGATTTTTTTTTTTGAATTTTTTTTTTAAATTATTGAAAATAAATCTTAAATTCAATTACACCGCTACCTTCCCCGGCAACGGCGCCAAAAACTTGATGCGAGTTTTATTAACCTAAATTAATAAGCTAATAAAATCCCACTTGTAATAACCGCAAGTGCACGGTGTCTAACTGGTAGACAACGACAAGTACGGGTCGATCCCACGAGGAAAGTGGATGCAATTGAATTTAATAATTTAATTAAACTAATTAGTAGGAAATGGGGTTACAACATTTTTAAAACTAAACTAAAAATAAATTAAAATAAGAAAAATAAAATAAAATAAAAAGATGGAAAAAATGGATTTTTGTGGGCTTGGACTCACCAATGAGTTAGCAAAAATATTTAAATCTAAATTATTGAAAATTTAAACGAGAAGCTTTAGGGATGAGAATCCCTTGCTTACACCGAATATGTGATCGTTAAAATCCAATTCAAATTATATCATGTTTCTATCAAACATCAACAAATTATTTCAAGCAAATACGCTCTTACCAAGTATTAAGTGTCTTTTTAGGGCACACTTAATCAAAGTTTAAGCTTAATATTTTTAGCACATGCTTTGAATTGATAAAGGGTAATTCTAACTACCAAACATATCAAGTTTAATTTCTCGAACACGAAAGGTGAAAGCAATTTATCAAAAATTCAGAAATAAATTGTAACAATTAAGCACACAATTCAGTAAAATAAATCAAAATGAATTATGCAATCCCTTTGGTTTGACGCAAACTCGATGTGGTTGTACTCAGCAGATCAGCAGGTGGTTCGAACGCGAATCCCGAGAAAAAATGTTCTCAAAACGCTCTGTGGTGGTACTCAGCAGATTCGGGGGTGTGAATAGCCAAAAATAGAATTTTGACTCATTCTCCCGCCAGACACACAGTCTCGCTCTGCGCTGCTCCGCCTTCGTCTCCAGCGAGGAATCTCCGCTGCTTCGCTGCTCCGCCTTCCTCCGTGCTCCTCGCGATCGTCCTCGTCCTCCAAATGAATCTGGAACCTGCAAGAGAGAGAGAAGGTGAGGAAACAACAACGAGAGAGAGAGATGCGAAAAAAACAAAAACAGAGAAATGTCGCGGCCCTGTTTCGGTTGTCGCGGTGGTGGTGCGCCGCGGACGAGCCGCTCTGTGCTGGTGGCCGTGAGATATGGAGACAGGAGGGAGGTCGAGACGAAGAGAGGCCGAAATGGCGGCTCGCGACTGTCTGGCTCTGTGGTGAGGCGGAACAGAGTCGCGGTGATGATGGTGGCTGAATCTGTTCTGTCGCGAGGCGGTCTGTGGTGGCTCGCGAGGTGCTGTCTGGAGATGGTGGAGGTGATCGAATGATGGTGGTTGATGGATGATGGACAGGGAGAGGGACAGAGAGTGGTGGCGGAGTGAAAGTTTGACACGAGACAGGGTTGTCACGCCCCTGTTTCGTGGTGGTGGTGGAGCTCGGTGGTGGCGAGGTGGAGCGAGACAGGTGAGGACAGTGGGGGATGTGTGTCTGTGGATGGTGTTGTGTGATGAAAATCACAGTGAGGGGATACGGTGAGAGATGGTATTGAGGGGTTGTGATGAAAATCACTTTGTGAGAAGAGGTTTTAATTTTCTGTATTTTCTTTTCCCTTCTCTTCTCCTTTTTTTTGTGAAGGAAGAGGGTTTGATTTTCTACTGATTTTTTTCTTCCCTTATCTTCCTCCCCTTTTTTCACCCATTTTCTCTTTTATTTATAGAGAATAGGCACAATGAATAGAGATGAGATAAAAGGATGATTCATGAAGAGAATCAATGGATCATTGGGAGAATATTCTTTGGGTAGGATTGGGCTTGGGTAATGGTTAATAAGGAATGTCAAAGGATTCTAACAAAAATTTCTAGGAATATATACACCCATTATACGAACAATTAGGGCTGTCAAGAATAAATCAATGTTGCGCACCATCAATTTTTTCTTCATTCTTACATCTTTATCCTCATTGACAATCTTCTTCTGCTTTTTTTTTTTTTTTTTTTTCATAGAGGATTAATTATGAAATATCATCACTTTGTGAAGGAAGAGGGTTTGATTTTGGCTATTGATGCTTGATTCCCTTCTCCTCCTCCCCTTTCTCATTAATTTATCTTCTATTTATAGAGAATTAAGAAAGTGAATATGGACAAGTTAAGGGGAGGGTTCAATGAGTGATTTAAGGGAAAAACAAATCATAATCTTGGATAATTGAGGGAATATGCCTTTGGGTTTGGCATTGGGTTTGGGTTTATGGGTTTAAGTTATGGGCTTGGTTTTGGGTTTAAGGGTTTGGATATGTGACCATCTGCTTTGTACCACCGCTAGAATCGACCACTTGTCATTCAAATTCCTACAAAGACATGAAATCGAAATAATTACTATAAAATATAATAATCGAAACACTAACATATATAAATTAAGGGATATATTATGTAATAATTATGTGAATATCAAATACCCCCAAACCTATATTTTGCTAGTCCTCGAGCAAAACAATAAAAATAAAATTCTAACTCACTTTCGTAGGAATCATCGGTTGCACTTACCTTAAACGTGCAACAAGGCTTTGAACCCCTAGATTACCTCTAGTGGACGAGTTATAGTCTCGTGAGGGTTTTCAGAAATGTTACCCACAAACATTACCGACTCAACAAAACTTGGTCAAACAGTGTTCATTTTAAAACTTCAAGAAATGCAGGAAACCAACAGTGTCAATTTAGTGTATCAACAAATCTCTAAATAATTTAATATTCTCCAAAGGTTAGAAAAAATTCATAATCATCCTCAACTCAATGTGTGTGTGTGGATAGCACTGTCAACATAACTTTTCATTTCAGAGTAAAACAATGACTAAATCTCCTGTAGAAAGTTTGTTTTGACTTCAAACCTCTCATGTCACTCACAATAAAGCACTAAGAGATTTGGTATTTCACTAAGTTTATATGTGAGGAAAGAGTAAATAATGGAAAACAATCATCTCACATATAGTATTATGAAGAACGGACTTTTCAAGAATGGACAGGAATATCAATTACTTTTGGGAATGTTGAATCAAACACCATAGGTCTTGGTTATTAAATCTCCACATCTACGGAACCAACCTTTACCTAAGATCAACTAGGACTTTGTTGGGTTGTAACGGGGCTTGGATAATGGTTAAGAAGGAATGTCAAAGGATTCTAACAAAAATTTCTAGGAATGTATACACCCATTATACGAACAATTAGGGCTGTCAAGAATAAATCAATGTTGCGCACCATCAATTTTTTCTTCATTCTCACATCTTTACCCCCATTGACAATCTTCTTCTATTTTTTTTTTTTTTTTTCATAGAGGATTTATGAAATATCATCACTTTGTGAAGGAAGAGGGTTTGATTTTGGCTATTGATGCTTGATTCCCTTCTCCTCCTCCCCTTTCTCATTAATTTATCTTCTATTTATAGAGAATTAAGAAAGTGAATATGGACAAGTTAAGGGGAGGGTTCAATGAGTGATTTAAGGGAAAAACAAATCATAATCTTGGATAATTGAGGGAATATGCCTTTGGGTTTGGCATTGGGTTTGGGTTTATGGGTTAGGTTTTGGGTTTAAGTTATGGGCTTGGTTTTGGGTTTAAGGGTTTGGATATGTGACCATCTGCTTTGTACCACCGCTAGAATCGACCACTTGTCATTCCTTAAAATGCTCCTTAATACGATTTCATCGTTCACGCTCAAATTCCTACAAAGACATGAAAACGAAATAATTACTATAAAATATAATAATCGAAACACTAACATATATAAATTAAGGGATATATTATGTAATAATTATGTGAATATCATTTACCAGCCAGTCATTCCACCTGCTGATATGCTTACGATATGCTTCCTATAAGCATAAGAAATGTCAATATCTTGATGCCAAGCTTGGTTTCTCGTCTTTACTACATCCGGATGGAGGTCCTTCAGGACCAAAATCACTCCAGCACCACCCTTCAGTGTTTTCACTGCTTCAGGACCCTCATCTACAACTTTCCCCTTGCTCGCAATGATCCACTCTCTCTCACGATCTGACTCAGAGTTAGTTGACGGGGAAAAAGGAAGCGAGTTATTGCTTGGACTCATCGTCACCTCAATATAGGGACGGGAGCGAGACAGAGGACAGTACCGACGACGTGGAGGGGACCTTTCACCATAGGGACGACGATCAAACAACTCTTCAGCAGGCCTAGCAGGGCCGCAAACAAAGTCTTTCAACGAAAAGGGACGACTCAGTCCCACACCAGACAAAGCTTCCACGTCCGCTTGTAGCTGCGCTTTGTTCAAAACCTCCCCTTAAAGAACTTGCGCCCCTTAGCGAACAGTTCATCAAAAAACTGATTCTGGCCTGCCATAAAAGATCGTACAAGCTTTCGAGTATGAAGGTTGAGCAAAGTCAAGAGCACGAAATGCGGTACTACAAAATAAAGTCTCTAAGATTAAAAGAGTAAAGAAACCCAACTCCACAGAGATGAGATCTATATAGAAAACACAACTCCTGCCTTTTTCTCTTTCAAGCAGACACACGCCTAATTAATGAAAATCGCTACTCGAGGAAACAACTCAGACTCAACCATCATGACTACACAGTTGCTTCTTGAAGTGACTTGGTAGACGGATGAGCTGGCCCACCAACTCGGGGGGAGTAGTTGATGACACATGAAACTGTCCTTTGATCAACACCGTACACATGTCATGATGATCACGTCAAACAGAAAATAATAGACTTGATTGCATGCTCAATCTAGCAAAGCCAAGACAACATTAAGCCTGCTATTGGCAGGATCAAGAAGGTCAGACCCAAATTGCAATGCGCTACTAAGCCCACACATCATACGGTCAAGCTAATACTCATAAACCCTGATAAGGCAAGAACAAACCCTGATAAGGCAACTATCTGGGAGGGTCGACCCAAGACAGGCATGCTAACAATACATTGGTTCCGACTAGAAAACAAATACTAGAGTATAAGTCGGGCAAAAAAACTTCCTTGCATGGACAACACTCGGAAAGATAAACCTCTCCCACAGATCTACAAGCATAAGTTGTGTAGGGAAGCTTCTCTACATGGACAACTGCCAGCAAGGAAAGGATCTCCAGCAAAATCTCTTTCCCTAAACTACGCCACCAAAGTCCTTGCCGAATAATGACTCTTTCACTATAAATTAGAGATAAGATCAATGAACAAAGTACGCTACAAAAACCCAGATAATAGCTTTAAGCCTCTCCTAAGCCTTATCTAACTTATGCATCAGAGTGCCATTAGTCACCAAGTCCTTGGCTCACGTGCGTTCCCTGTGTAAGTTTAGGTAAAGGCGAAATGGGAGTACAGAAATTGACTACATCACCAGTTATAATTGACTAAACCGAGGTCGAGTTCGGCGATCATAGTTTGTGATTGAATGGTGGTCCCTGGCAAGTCATCTTAATCAGGCGTCAAGGGCATTGACTAGACTCTCACTTTCCAAACCATCGTCGTCCAATTTTGGCGGACTAGGAATTGGAGTGAGCCAGAAGTTATCATCGTCAGTCATTCTGACTAAACTTCGGCAAGGTTCGACGATCATTGTTTGTAGTTGGCCAATGGTCCATGGCAAGCCATCGCGGTTAGGCATTGTCGCACTGACTAAGCTCCCACTTTCTAAGCCATCAAAATTCTGTGCGCAACGAATTAGGCTTAGAGCATACCAGAAGCCATTGTCATCAGCAACCACTAACTAAGCTTTAGTTGGGTTCGACGATCATCGTCTGTGTTAGAGGGTTGACCCTTGGCAAGCCATCTTAATCAAGCGTCGAGATCACTGACTAGACTCCCACTTTCTAAGCCGTCGAAATCCATTATTGGCTGACTTGGCTTCGAGCGGACCAAAGCTATTGTCATCAGTCATCACCGACTTAGCTTTGGTCGGGTTTGGTCACTATTGTCCGTGTTTGGACAATGATTCATAGCAAGTTTTCTCGATCAAGCATCAGAGTGTTGACTAAGCTATCACTCTCTAAACCATTGGCACCCGTTTAACGGACTAGGCTTTAGAGCTCTATCGTCATGGGTCGAAACCGACTTAGCATTGGTTAAGTTCTACACCATTATCGATAGTTAGACAAGGGTCCCTGAAAAGCCATCTTGGCCAGGTGTTAGAAACGTTGTCTAAGCCCCCACTTTCTAACCCATCGTCGTCCGCTTTTGCTGGGCTAGGCGTTAGAGAGGACCATAACCTATTGTAATCGATCGGGTCTGACTAAGCTTTGGTATGAATAAGAATTTGGGCGTGCAAGTCTGACTTGGGTGTCCTGACTTACTTGATTTTCCTAGCGGTCTTATTCCGTAGCCGGATCGATTAATTAGATTAATAATAGATTGACCAGCTATAATAGTAAGGTTGACGCCTTGTATTATTTGTAGGCACTCTCCTTATTCATGGGCGCTCAAGGCCTTCGCAATTAGTGTCTTTGCATGTGCTGGGCCAGATCTGGCTAGGCATAAGTTTGAGCCCATTAGTTGGTTGGGCCAAGTGAAAAAATCTTTGTAGATCAGCATGCCATGTGTACGGTGCATATTGCGAGACGGTTTAGTATCAGCATTAATTCAATGAACGTGGATTCTTGCAATTACAATTGGAATCATCGTTTTCCTATTTCCCATACGACATTTAATGCTGATGTTATTGTAGGCTGATGCTGCTTCGTAAATCACCTCGCCTATATATAGGCTATTCATTCTCTATCTCAAGTATTGTAATGAGCGTTGTAGAGTATGTTGATCAAATGTATCTTACTAGAGAATATGTTTTGGTTTTTTCTAAAAGCTAAAGGAAGAACTCCATTACTGGAGTATGCGAATGTTCTGACATTTGCAGTAATGAGTCTTAGTAAGACATGCTATTATGCGATGTCACCTGATCTGGGTGAGCATCTAATTGATTTCATGAGAATTTGTAATATCCAATTGTGAAGAAGAGTTACAGACACCCCCTCAAGGGTCAGGTATGTCTTCCATCTTTCGGTGCTTCCACGACATCTCACGCCATCTAGTTAGGGAAATGATGCTCGTAGCTAGTTTTGGGGTGGTCATTCCTACTGTATCTACTGGGCTTCACGCGTGATGCTACAACCAGAAGGCATATTGGCGGAGCCGACCTTTGATGGATGTGACCTTCTTTTCAGGAACATTAACTGTATCTAGTTAGGGAAATGATCCTCATCTGCCTCCTTCTGCTCTAGTTCCAAATCCTCTTCGCAGGACAGGTTAACGATGTAAATATGTCTTTATTTCATTTCGAGGTTCATGTTGCCACTTTCAGATCATCCTTCCAAAGTAATTCGATGGAGCAAAGAATCGAGTGTGCTTGCAACCTTCTTCAAGTACTTTACTTTCACCACCTTCTTTGGAGGCAGATAGGAGGAGCAAAGTTTTGACATGCGTATTAGTAGATGCATATTTGTGCCGGACTTAGATACTTGTAGTGTGTAAACTTCTGTACTAGTTTGTCGGCAAGTTTTGTAATGATTTTCATTGCAATCAATAATATCTATTTTATTCCTTAAATATGTCTTGTGCAAACAATTTTTCTAATCTGTAAGAAAAACCAAAAACGAAAATGAAAATGAAATAAAGCAAAAAAATAATTTGACTCTGAGCGGGGACTAAACTAACCCGACCCTGAAAGAGGTTGATGGTCCTGGCTCGGATGGCACATTCCCTCTAACGAAGTGTCTTTCTTTTCCAAAGCTAGCAAAATTACTAAAGAGTGGACTTCGTGCTGGCGGGCAGTTCCTTTCTTTATTATCAGCTCTTGGAGTAGACGCACGTTTGTTTTAGTGTTGTTACTTAGCTTTATATTGGTCTGGATTGAGTCTCTAGCTCTGAAATCTAGGTATCCGCATGCTGCACTTCGGCTATCAGGGTCTTTTCTCTGTCCACGCAGATTGGTTCTCCCCTTTTGTCTAGGCCAAGTGCCTGATATGGTTGTTCCACGAGCCCGAGTTGCAATTGATAACAATCACTACAAGAAAAGTGATCATTCATAGCATATGTTTATAGCGTTTTTGTGAAAAGCGCTATAATTGATTGAATTCACCAAAAGGGCCTCGCGCGGGAAATGAAAAAGAAATTCGCGCTCCACAATTGCTTCACAGCAGAGTAGGCGGGAAATAAAAAACAGAGACCTCGCTCGATTCCACTTCAACATCTAAGGCTTTCTCCCTCTCAGTCTCGCTCTCCTCCCTCGCGACTCTCCCTCACCAAAAGCAAAACTCCCTCTCCATCCCTCTCGCTCTTGTTGCCTTCTCTCCCTATCTTTTTATCTCCATCTCTCTGTGTATATGTGATAATTTTTCTCTGCTCTCTCCATTTTCGTTGACTTAGTAAAACGAATCGAGAGAGATCTTCATATAAACCTAAAATCCCTAATTTTCTCTCCCCCTTTAGTCTCCATCGCACACAGAGAAGAGAGCCACTGTCGACGCCACTCGCATCTGCCATTCCACCGCCTTCGCTTGCTTCAGGTGAGTTCTTCTCTGTTTGAAAATTTCAAGAAGGGAAAGGATCAGAGGAGGGAGCGGGATGGGGGAGGTGGAGAAGTAAGGTTGAGTTGAATCAGACTCTGAAGGTGGAGATTGGGACTGCCGATTTGGTGAGTTGGTGAGAGGAAGAGTCATTGGAGGGAGATGACGATGTTGGATTAGAATTCGATTGATGTTTCAGGATGTTGAGAGTGGTGGTGTTTGGGTTTAGATCTTTGTGATAGGGACTTGTTCTTGAAGATTTTGATGACCAGCTAGCGAGAATCGAATCTCATAGGTAAAATCTAGAGTTTGCAATTTTTGAGATTGATTTTTTGTATACTAGGGGTTTGTCTCAGGTACCCATTTCTTGTTTGTGTTTGTTTTGATGAGAAAAATGTCTATTTGTTGTGAACACTTGTCTCATTGTTGTGATGCAAATCTTGCCTCAAATTGCAGCATTTTTGGACAAGTCTCAAGAATGGGGTCTGAAGCAAGCTTTGGTTCTAAACATCATGAAGTCAAGTGGTATGAATCCATTCCTAAATCATCTTAGTTCATGGGAGTAACCCCAAGACACGAATGTTCTAAGAGGTAAGCTTTTCTTTGCATTCTGAATTCATACATTATCTCATATTTAGTAGTTTTTAATTTGGTTTATGGGTTCCTTCAATGGATTGGGGTTTTTCCAAAATCGGATATTGGAGTTTGAAAACTTAGATTGGAGAATCAACTACCCATAATGAGAGTCAGTCTTGAATAAGGATATAAGAGTGCATTTTGGTAAAGTGTTCAAGTTAATGAGGGTTGATTGTACTTGAAAGATTAGTGGGTCTTCTTGGTTTCACCACTTGATTAAAAAATAGTTTTCTATAGTTTTTGTTTCAAACCCCATCTTTGCAAGATGTGTATTTTTCCATCCTATTGAAGCTGATTTATGTTCTTTGGCTGATGGCAGTAAATCTTGTAGAAAAGTCAAGGAAGAGAATTTGGGCAACTCACTAGAAGTAGTGTCTCATCTTCACAAGCTGGTAAGACACCCATTTTTCTCTTTCAAGGATTTTCTAATCTGCTCTTCCTCTTCACATTTATTATTATCGCATCAGTCAAGGTTTGGCACATATTTCATGTAGCCCAAAAGCTTCTAATATCATGCAAATCATAACTGGAACAAGTTTCATAACCTTGGATCCAAAAATTAATTTTCTTATAACATTATTTTTTATATCTGTATTTGTTTATGTGGTTACACTAGGATACGAGACAAGTAAACGGATGTACTGAACCCATGAAGAAACAATCTCCCAAGATTGAGCTGCAAATTTCTTTGAAGCAAGAGGTATGGGATTGAACTCCTAAGCCAAAGATCTATAAGTCCTATGAGTTGTTTATTTCATTTTTCCTGAAACTGGTGTTGCACCTATCTTTCACTTGACCCTCATTTATGCTAGTAATGACTCTCACAGTGAAAGTGATAAAGCCATATCAGGCTTTAGAATGAATCCAGTGGATAGAAGCATCAATACAGACAATGGTTGTTTGCTTCATGATAATTGTTGTCCAAATCTTGTTTGTTGTTTAGGATCAATGGTGCTCTTAGTAGAGGCAATGGGAGTGAAGTGATTTGTGTGTGTGTTTTTTTAATTTGTCATGGTTATAGCTATTGTTTTCTTGTACATGGTCTTGTAGAAGTTCCTATGTTGCTTGGTTTGGTTCAGTTGATCAAGAGATCAAGTTAAGAAGAAAGATTTTTGAATGGCATTTGAAGACCATGGTTATACATTCATATATGAAAATCCATATTGCAGAACTTATCTCAAATATTTAACTGAGACATCCATTTTTTTCCCTTTCTAATCGTAGATACAGTTTGGATTTTCTCAAGTATCGGGTTTCCCTCAGTGTGGCCTTCACTCGTTTGATATTAGCATCATCGACAATTCTATTTTTTGTGGTAGTTTTGACCATTTGTCCAAATTTTACAGGAGAAGCACACTCTTTCAAAGTAGAAAAGGTCTTATTTGAAGAGAAGTCTGATTACCAAAATGTTTTGGTATTTCAGGTATTTGACATACCCCCTTTTTTTTTTTAGTTCTCATCATCATAATTTATATAATCAAAACATGAAGGAAAATACTTCTTAGTTCATAATTTATTTGAAGAGAAATAATTTATATACGTGCTACTGTCCATTTTCAGTTATAGGTAGTGATTCCCACATGCAGGAACTCAACAAGTTACATTTTGATAACGTATCCTATTGTTAAAAATTGCTTTCTGGCAATAGTTTAAGGATAATAACATGAAGGAAAATCATAGGATCTTAGTTCAGATGGAGTTGATCTCTTTTTTGATGATCATTAGGAAGTTTGCAATACTTTTGAATTCAGTCATATTTGTTTTTGATGGAGTCATCTGGGTTGTGACAGGGTAATCCTTTTGAGCAATACACAAAAGATCGTCATAAAGAAGAGGTTCAAAATCTTAAGAGGCAATTAGAAGTTGCTCTTGGAGAAAAAAGTGAACTCGAGGTAAGAGAAATAATCTGTGCTTTTCATTTCTTTCAACAAATTCAATTAACAAATGCAGCTGGTTTTTCAGACTTATCCTTTATGATAATTCATTTGGAATTATCGCTGTCTCACAATTTATAGGTTTGCTCTGCTTTATGTGATTGTAAGAATGTATTCTTTATCTATATAAAAGAATATAAACCATTAAAACATTCAAGGTGAAACAAATTTAACTATCTAAGTTGTCCCAATATATTTCCTATTTTGAATTGCTAAAACAACATGCTTTGTCACTCTTAATACATTCCAACTTAATAAGGTTGCCACTCTTATGGCTTTAGTTTTTACATTCTATTACACGTCATTTCCCCGTGTTTTGGGAATTCATCTTCTTCATTGTTTGATCCTAAAGCCATCATTTTTTTTCCTCCAGAAAAAACATGCAAAGCAACTAGAAGTAAACAACCAATTGATGGAGGCGATATCCGGACTTCAGCAAGAATCACTACTTCTTCGGGATATCCCACAAGTCTTGTGTGAATCAGTGGCTAGTTGCAAGGCCATGTATAAGGATGTTTTATCAGTTACTGAGGTGAAGATTCTGGAACATTTTTTGGGTTTGCTAAACCTTGCCTCTTGAGAAAATGCTATATGGACTAACTTTTGCATTTGTTTCATATGACCAGAGTTTTGTAGCTGATGAAAAGTCCTCCACAGCAAAATTGCTTTCTAGCATAGGCAACATTGGCATCAATCTCTTGACTACTTTGGAAGGTCATTTCTCAATGACTTCGAACAGAAACAAAGTTTTAACTGTAGAAAACTTTCCAGTCAAAGAACAATGCAAGTCACTCGTTGAAAACTTTAACAAATCAGTATCAACAGTAGTATCTTCGCAAGCAGGAGATGTTGAGGATAAGCATTTAGCAAATCCAGGAGGCACCTGCAAATATGAGGTAGCTGCTTGGACCCAATTATCAAGATGTTATTTTGTTGTGTTGTTACGTATCATTTTGTTCAGATCTTTTGTATATGTTTAGGAGATTATATATCATGTATAGGAACACTTCACAGTTTATAAGTTAGTTTATACAATAAATGAAATCATGTCTTAATAAAGTGGCATACGATACTTGTCATTTTGTGATCCTTCATTTGAAGAACCAACTTCCCTTGGTTTTATTACCTCAGCTGAGTTTGCTTTAACAAGATGACCAACTATATGTTTATATTTACATTGAATGATTATGAAAATTATTTTGACAAGATTATGAAATCTCTTCTTATTTTTTATACGTTATATTAGGCTAGTATGAGGTATGATACGTTTACTTTATTACTTGGTAAGCTGTTAGAGAATTTCCTCTTATCTTGCTAGAAGTAAAACCTTGTTCTTGTGCTGCTTGCTCTCCACTTGTCACTCTAAAACCTTCCTTAGTTAAATTCATGTTTCTCTCAACCTCATGCAAATACTTTCCATTACTTTTGATATATTGATTATTGCCAATTAATCCATGTTTAAATTCTTCCTTTTCAGTCAGCAACTTATGGCAAGGTTCTTGTTTTGATGGGGTAATCCAAGTCACAGAGCGAGATGAGTGTGCGTACCAAGAAATGATTGCTCCCCTTCCTCTTTGTTCCATTCCAAACCCTCGGAAGGTCTTTTTTAATCATCCTCTTGTGTTTAATTTTTATTTTATGGGCAGCATGTTTTGATCAAATATTGCATGCAGCTCAAGAAAATTGTAGTGCTAAGCAAACTGTATCTAGGTGGAATGTAAAAATAGCTGAAGAATGTGTGTTTTTTATGTTAGTAATTTTCGCACTTTATTAACAAACCTTCAATTCCAAAGAAAATGCATCTAGGATATATATTAAATGTGAGTTAATATGCATATTCCCCGCAATAATGTTCGCTTATTCAGTCTAAATACTCTAGCATACTTAGAATATTTTGAGCATATGATTACCAAAAGCATCTAAGACTTCAGATGAGATGCAATAGTTCATTTGAAGCAGGACATTTTATCACTAGTGAAAACCTTTTATTATGGCGCTATATGGGTCAACATAGCAATTAATAGTATTTCTATTCTCATATTATTTTCCTTACCTAATGTTTAATATATATATATATATATATATATATTTCCTACATAATCAATACTTGAGTTAGCCTGGAATTCTACTCATGTTTCTGTCTTAAAAAATATTGACAATAGACCCAGCAGAGATTGACTTGGCTTTTTTTAAATCAGCTGAATGGGAATTTCGAATATAATTGGTATGATCTCAAACAATGACTAGGGAATATTGATTGATATCATCTCCAAGTGCACAAAAAATTATTAGTGTGCAATATTCACGTTATAACTTTTGATATTGTGAGCAATTACTATCAGCATAATCAGCTGATAAAGACAATGACAACATAAAACACATAGATTGTTTGTATCATATATAAGGCATCCCCTCTTCAAATAATTTATTACAAGATGAGGGAGAAATGTCAAGCATTTAATTTCATTTCCTGACTTTTATCATCTGGGAGAGCTAACATGCTAGTGTCCTCTATGTTCATGCCACCTTATCAGTACGTTTGACATCGTAGCAACTTGGCTTGCAACCATAAACACCATATGACCCAATCTATAGATTTATATTTTATATTTCATTGTCCTCTATGTTCTGCTTATATTAGTCAGAATGATCTTGACATTGGAGAAATGACAGTGAGGGAAACCTTGGATTTCTCTGCTAGATGTCAAGGTGTCGGGACTCAATATGGCAAGTCAAGAAAATTTTCAATTGATGCACATGGCTAAGATTCAAAAAGTTTATGATTTCATCCAAATGCACTAGAACACCGATATAATCGTGGTACTGAAAGTATGTGTTAGTTTTAGGCCAGAACATAAAAAAATTTCAAATTTTGATCATTTGCAGAGATGTTGAAGGAGCTGTCAAGAAGAGAGGTTGCTTGCTGCTGCTGCTGCTGCTTGCTGCTGCTGCTGTCGTTGCTATCATTGCTTGCTGCTGAGTGTAAGATAACGCTTTTAAATGCCGTTTGATTTTTGTCAAATGCATACATTTCTGATATCAGACAACAAATGAATGAAGCATGCCTACTCTCACTGGCAGTCTTGGTTATCTTGTGTTTTTCTTTCATAATCTTTTAGTTAAGTTTATATCTCAAGTGTCAAAGCATTATTCATCCCTGGAGAAGGAAACTATAGTTATGTAATGCACTTACTAGGTGTTGTTGCCAATGATTTCACTCTTGATCAAATCTGTAGGTCGTGTACATGTCTGCTAGTGCTTAGCAGTTAGCACTAAATGAAAAACATTAGACAGTATCTACTAACTTAAAGAGGCATTATCTTACTCAAATTGTTTGTACTTTTGTCTGGCACCTTTTTTCTTTGGAAAAGAAAATCCATCTTTAGGTCATTTGCTAACTTTTTAGTTGAGGTAAACGTAGTAATCAATGTTTGGGACTTCTAGTGTTCACTGTTATGTTGCCTCACTATAATGACAAATCAACTTGTGCTATTTGCAACCATTGTTGTTGCTTCCTTTATAAGTGTTGCAATTTTTTGAGAAATCTGTGGTATCCATTGTCCTTGTTCTGTTGTTTTGGCATAACATTGTTATTACTTCCTTTTCAAGTATTGCAACTTTTAAGAAATCTCATGGATCTGTGCCTTGATTCATAAACATACCATACCATACAATAAAAAGCCAACCAAAAGGTTAAACTGAGGTGATAAATGTGAATTGACCTTAAGGGGATTGATATTTTTCACGGGATGTTAAATTATAAAAGACGATGAATTGCATGTGTAGATTGAATTGGAAAAGGGATGATTGTTTGATGACATTTTTAGTTTGTTTACTGCTCAATGTTACCCAATTTGCAGGGCTACTCATCCTTTTTAACAGTTGCCACTTGGTTCGTAGGTCATCTTGTCTATTTTATCAAGCTATGCTGATATAGTTTTCTTTTTTAATCAGTTTGTTTGTTAATAACTATGTTAAGGTTGACAAGGCAATTTTTTAATTTGAATTACTTTGCTACATCAAGCATGCTGGAGAATTTGACTAATCCACTGCGTAAGGAAGAGCTTGATGAACGAATGGCACAAATCAAAGAGGACCCATCCTTGAAACCTATATTAGATGAGATCGAGAGTGGCGGTCCTGCTGCCATGATGAGGTGAGGAAATTTAAAATTTGATTGTTTTGTGGTTGCTTGACATGTCCAAGGTTTGCTTTTGAACATAGTTCTGGGCTAGAAAAGCCTTGTTCTTGAATGAACTGTGCATTTCTAGTACATTGCTCATATGGACCATTGAGTCACACAAGGGATGCATCTGTCTAATGGAGGTCTATTCCATTTGATCCGAGTTTTCCAATAGATATTCCAAAATATCATGTGTAAATAAGATAACAAATGGGAAGGATAAAAGATGCTACACCAGCGTTAAGGGAATGTGCCAGAATTGTTGGCACTGAGCATTTGTTCTCCTTCCACTATACAATCACACATGTTTCCCTGCTGCTTATGAATTTTACTTGATTATGGGCTACACCTAGTGTTTGTATTTTCATTTTATCGTGTCAGTGTTATATAAGTTCGCCATTTGAAGCTTATCAGTTATGTTGCTGCAATAGGGTTTGAAGACTGCACTTGCATCTGGGGCTGATAAAGACGAAGAGGATTCAGAGGGGAGAACAACTTTGCATTTCGCATGTGGATATGGTGAGGTAGGATAATCCTTTACGCGTTCATAATAGACATGCTATTTTTAAAGTTTCTTTCTGTAATTCTTTCAGCCCAATAAATAATGTATATTTTTATTTTAAATTCACTATATAAAAAGAAAATGCACTCTTTTTGTTTCTCTATTATTTATTTAGAGATAGAGTGAGCCAAAAAAAAGATCTTAGAACTGGATTGCCCATCTTTTCTCTCTTTCCTGACAATATTGTAGCAGCCTTTGAATAAACAAGCATAATTTCCTCGAGCAATATTTTTGAGGGCTTCAAAGAAACAAAACTAAAACAATCTTGCTCATTCTAGGTAAAATGTGCTCAAGTCCTCCTTGAAGCTGGAGCGGCAGTTGATGCATTAGATAAAAATAAAAACACTGCCCTTCATTATGCCGCTGGCTATGGAAGGAAAGAGTGTGTAGCACTTCTGTTGGAAAACGGTGCTGCCGTGTAAGTCAATATTTCTCACACTAAACTTAGGGTTGCCTTTACCATACAGTTCCATGCTTAGATATTCTTTCACTTTCTGCAGCACTCTCCAGAACTTGGATGGGAAGACGCCCATTGATGTTGCCAAGCTGAACAACCAGCAGGAGGTACTGAAACTGCTTGAAAAGGATGCATTTGTATGAGAAGGTAATATTGAAAGTCTGCCCTGTGCATCCTAATAAATTGAAGAGGAAAAAATCATAGATGTATTTATTCATGGGTGGGGAATTCATGCGTTTTTTTTGGTGGGGGTGGTGATGGTCTGACTGAATGATCCAATTCTTATTTGCATGGACAGGTGCTCTGCAGAGCTTTCAGCGTATGTGGGAAGGGAGAAATGTATGGCAGTCACTAACTTTTGATCAACATAAAGTTAGGTGATTGTGGCGTAGAATGGTTTGCGCTTGTTGGCTATCTTCTGTTTGCTGCTTTCATGTACCATTACATTAGATTGGTCTTTTGCAACCTATGATACTGGGCGTTTATTGGTGTAATCAATTTGTTGACATTAAGATGGCTCCTTTTGTGTCATTACATGCTGGATTATAGATAAATAAAAAGATTTCCTTGGATGAATTTAGCTAAATAATAATTGTGTGGCTTTGATTGAAATGCTCAGATCTCTATGTCTGGATTAGGGTATCAATTTTGTATATTTAGTTGGCAAACTTTCTTCTTCTTCTGTTTAACTTTTGCACATTAAAATTTTTATTTTCTAGACATAAAACTTATGAGATGTAATAAAAAGTCATTTGATAGTTAACAAAAAAAAAAAAAAAAAAAAAAAAAAAATTTGCTATGTATACTTACCATAGCGTTTTTAAAACGCTATGGTAGAGTCTACCATAGCGGTTTTAGAGGCTACTATAGCGTTTTTAAAACACTATGGCAGAGGCTACCATAGCGGTTTTGAAACGCTATAAAAGCCAAACTTACCATAGCGTTTTAAAACCGCTATAATATCCCCTGGGTCTATTATAGCGCCGACTGTCATAGCGGTTACTAAACCGCTATGGTATCCTATCATAGCGGTTTTTAAACGCTATTGATGACAATTTTTCTTGTAGTGAATTAAGCTATTTCAGAGCTGCATAATGGTAGTATCTTGATGCAGGTTGATCTTCTATCGGATAGTTCCTTGGGCTTGGTTGGTTGTGTATTTGACTCATTGGTGCACAGTGGAAACTACTGCCTCCATATGATGAAGCCAAGGCCTTCCCAAAATAATGTTGTAGGTGGACGGAACGTCAACTACTATAAATTCTTGGACAAGGTACTTCCACAATTGTGGCTCTCCCGCCACCACCATTCGATTGATCCTCCCAATAGGAAAACATTTCTCTTTACTAAATCCAACCATGGGATGAGTGGTGGGGATCAAGTCTTTCTCCTGCAGTTGCATGTTTCGAAATGCGCTGAGAAACAAGACATTAAGTGAGCTTCCTGTATCCACCAAGGCCCTTTTCACCTCCCATTTCACAATGAGGACAAAGATGACCAGGGTGTCATTGTGAGGAGAATGTACACCATGGAGATCCATATCCATAAACATCAATGGTGAGATCGGGCTCTGAATTCGTGCATGCCGCAGTTGTTGAACCTCGCACTGGGGTGGCATCCACATCTCGGTCAACATCCTCTTGAGGGACCTGTTGGATTGCTCTCCCTCAGGACAGATCCCATGAAAGACGCAAATGATGCCAGGACCTTCATTTCGATCTCCTTGACAACGTCCTCCCTTTCCTTTGCCTGGTCATGCCTCTTGTCTGAGCCTAGGAACTCCTTGAGCTTGTTTTTTCTGATCCAATACTCGACTTCTTCTGTGAGGTTTCTGCAATCCTCAGTATCGTGTCCACCCTCCTTATGAAAGGCACAATATTTTTTGTTGTCACGCCTAGCGGGGTGTCCTCGTTGCTTGGGGGGCCATTTTAGTTCTTCCGAAATCTTCATGGCATCGAGGATGTTGGAAAGACTGGAGTTGAGAAGGGTGACAGATTTGGACCCGACATAATTGGAGGCCTTGTCCTGCCTCGTGTGGCCATAGTTGGTCTTACTGTCATTGTGCTTCCTCTTGTTCCCATCGTCGTCCCCATTCTTCTTCCCCTCTTTCTTGTCTATGGGGACAAAGGGTTTCTTTTCAGATTTTGCCTCCTTGTCGGTCAACATGTTGTCTAGAGTGATATATCTCTGGGCATCTTTCAATAGGTCCGACATATTGGTTAGGGGGTCCAGAGAAAGGAAGTCATAAAACTTGCCTCTCCTAAGACCTGAGGTGAAGGCTATGACGGTAGTGTCATCACTACAGTCATCGATGAGAGTCAACTCATCGTTGAAGTACAATGAGCATTATTCCATTATTCGCGGAAGTACAATGGTCCATGGCAAGCCGTCTTCATCAGTCTGCATGAGCATTGACTAACCACTTTCTAACCCATTGTCGTCTGCTTTTTGCAGACTAGGTGTTAGAGTGATAAGGTTCAGAATTTATCGTGTGTGGCAAGCCATCTTCGTCAGGCTACATAAGCACTGACTAAGCTCCCACTTTCTAACCTATCGTCGTCTGCCATTTGCAAACTAGGTGTTAGAGTGACAAGGTTCAACGATAATTGTTTGCGGAAGGAGAACGATCCTTGGCAAGCCATTTTTGCCAGGCTACATGAGCATTGACTAAGCTCTCACTTTCTAACCCATCGTAGTTCGCTATTTTTAGACTAGGTATTAGAGTGATAAGGTTTAGCGATCATTATTTATAGTTGGACAATGATCCCTGGCAAGCCATCTTCACCAGGCTACATGAGTACCGACTAAGCTCCCACTTTCTAGGTCATTGTTGTTGATATTCACGTAATTATTACATAATATATCCCTTAATTTATATATGTTAGTGTTTCAATTATTATATTTTACTCTAATTATTTCATTTTCATGTCTTTGTAGGAATTTGAGCGTAAAGGATGAAATCGCATTAAGACAACAATTTAAGGAATGATCAATTGGTTGATTCTAGTGGTGGTACAAAGTAGTGGGTCACATATCTAAACCTTACCCAAATAAGCCAAATTCACCTATTACCTAAGCCCAAGTCCGAAAGTTAACCTAAAGCCCAAACCCAACCTAGGAGAATAGAGAAAACCTATTTAGAATGGGATTTCTCTTTTGGCTAGGTTTTTTTTTTTTTTTTTTTTTTTTTTCTTTTCTTCTGCTATCCCTTTTTTTTTCTTGCCAGCGACCACGCCTCTCCTCCTTGGCACAGACATAGAAACCTTCGTTTCTCACCACTAACCAACCGCCATCGCCGCGATCTCACTCCACGTCCCTGTCGCAGCTACCGTCACCTCGCCAACACAACCATAGCCGCAGTCCTCTTCTGTTCATCCTCTGTTTTCGTCCCCTTCAATTGCACAAACTGTTCCACCATCATCCGCCACCTCCTCCATTTCACTGACCTTTTTGTGGCAGTGTACTTCACCTCGCCATCACCAACATCTCATTGTTTCGCACAACCACCGCCACCATCACCCTATTCCACGCTCGTGACAAAGCCCCATCACCATCTCTTCATTCCCTCTATCTCGTTGCAACCATTTGTCCCTGTTCCCTCCTCTCTCTCGTCCATCTTTCTCTCTCCTGTTCCTGTCACAGGACAGAGTCGCAACAGAGAGGAGCAATATGAGCTCCTCCCTAGTTTTTCTCTCCGTTCCCTCTTTTTCTCACCCTTCATTCATCTCTATCACTTGCTTACAGGTTTCGGAGCCGGTCGGAGGAAGAATACGCTCGCGAGGAGCGAAGAACCAGGCAGCGCAGAGTGAATCTCGCTGGAGACAAAGGTGTAGAGAATCTGGCAGGAGAAAACAGTTTTTCAAATCGATTTGGCTATTCGCACCCCAGTCCATTACTCTAAGCCACCACAATCCACCAGCAGTCTTTTCTCGGGATTTGTGTTAGTGTAGAGATGAATTCCACCTCCATTGATGCTGTGACATCATCAACCATGATCTTCTAGAACCCATGCCGAGGCGAAGATGAAACCATAGGGTTTCCTAGAGTTTGTTGTATCTAAATTATTGTTTTCCATATGCTTGAATGTTAAATACAGTTGATTTCTGAATTTTAATAATTTTCTTTCACTGATTATATTTGGAATAATTATCTAGACTAATCGGTAGTTAGAAATACCCTTTATTGATATTCAAAGCCTCTTTTAATCAATTAATTTGTCTGTGATTTTGTGTGCCATAAGAAGACATGAAATGCTAGGGATTTAGAATTAATTAAAATAAACTTGTTATTGTATGTGTCGTAAGAAGACATGTAATGCTTGGGGTTTATGACTTTGCTGAAATCAATTGCAATTGTAGATTAATCTTTAGATTAGTCGTGTTGATTCTTTAAAACAATAATTTAGAGTACATGAATCTCGAAGAACCTGTGGTGGATTCGATGTCTCGGTCCATTCTCTTATCATCTAATCAGTTAATTTTAGTTGTCTATTTAGTTCTCTTAATTTAGTGATTTTCATTTGCTGCAACCCCCAACTTTAAATTAGTTCAAATAAGTCTTAGAATTTGACTGTCTCGTCAATCCTCGTGGGATCGACCCGTATTTTCCACTGTCTACCAGTTAGACAGCCGTGCACTTGCGGTATTAAAAGTAGGGTTTATTAGCTTATTAATTTAGGTTAATAAAATCTCCATCAGTCGTCTGTTCTATTTGGACTAGGCTTCGAGCAGACCAAAAGCTATCGTTATCGCTAACTAAACTTTGGTCGGGTTCATCGATCATTGTCCATGCAAGGATCCCTGGCAAGCCATCATTATCAGGGCCAAGAGTGCTAACTAGACTCCCACTTTCTAAGCCGTCGAAATCCATTATTGGCGGACTAGGCTTCGAGGGGACCAAAAGCTATCATCATCGTTTGTCACTAGCTAAGCTTTGGTTAGGTTGGTCACTATTGTCCATGTTTAAACATTGATCCCTGGCGAGCTGTCTCGATTAGGCATCAGAGCGCTGACTAATCTGCCACTCTTTAAACCGTTGGCATCTGTTTAACCGACTGAGAGTTAGGGCGGACCAGAAGCTATCGTCATAGGTCAAAACTGACTAGTCTTTGGTTAAGTTTGGTGACCATTATCTATAGTTGGACAATTGTCCCTGGCAAGTCATCGCGGTCAGGTATTACAAACGCTGACTAGGTGTTAGAGTGAACCCAAAGCCATCACCGTCAGCCAAAACTGACTAGGCTCTGGTTGAGTCTGATAAGTCTGACTCTGGTGTCCCGACTTATGCAATTCACTGAGCAGGTGGGAGTATGACAATGAAAGATTACTGGAAGTAGTGGAAGTTTAGAAAAAGCAGATGTCCTTTATTGATAATATTTTTTAAGGTTTATTACATTCTATGGCCACATAAAACTTCTTCCGTCTATGTCTTCCAACTAATATGTCCCTGGCATGTTGACCCCGGTCACTTTGTAGAGCCCTTCCCAATTTTGGTTTAGCTTGCCTACACCGAGTTCCTTAGTACTCTGCTGAGTCTTCTTGAGTACCCAGTCTCCCACTTTAAATTCATGTGGCTTGAATTTCTTGTTGTAGTGCTAAGCCATTTTTTGTTGGTAGGCGGCTATTTTGGTAGAGGCTTGATTTCTCCTTTATTCGAGGAAGTCCAAACTATCGCGCATGGTTTCATCGTTGTTTTCCGATTTGAATACCTCTGTTCGGAAAGTCGATACCTTGAGTTCTACCAGGACCATTGATTCCGACCCGTAAGCTAGGGCGAAAGGTGTTTCTCAAGCGGGAGTCCTTTTGGTGGTCTGATATGCTTAGAGCATCCCTTGTAGCGCTAAGACCCACTTCCCTTTGGGCGCGTCGAGTTTCCTTTTGAGTGCTTCCATAAGTGTTCTATTGGTGACTTTTGCCCGGCCCTTGGCTTGCGGTTGCCCTGGTGAGGAAAAATGGGGGCTGATGCCAAGATCTTTGCATAGTTTTTCAACCTTGTTGCCTTCAAATTGGGTTCCATTGTTGCTGACTAGTGTTCTTAGAACATCGAACCTGCAGATGATGGAAGTTCATATGAATTTCTCAATTTGATCTTAGCCTATCTTGAACAAGGTTTCAACTTCGACCCTTCTAGTGAAGTAATCCACAACAACAAGGAGGATCTTCTTATTAGTTGAGGTCGGAAGCGGTCTGACGATTTCAAATCAAATATGTGATCTGAGCTGTGAAGGCTCTTTACCAGCATGTCATCTATGCAGACCTCCATGTTCTTTTCGATTTGGTTCTTGAGCATTCGGTTCACTAGCCGTTGACATGTTGCACCTGCGTTCTTGAGGTCGAACAACATCACACAATAGCAGTATATTCCTATTTCGGTTATGAAATAAGGTTTCTCTTGGTCTGAGGGGCATCTGTATCTGATTATACCCGGAGTAGGCATCCATGAAATTCAGGTGGCCGTGTCCGGACGTGGCATCTACAATTTGATCGATGCGAGGAAGTAGAAAGTTTCCTTTTGGGCATGCCTTGTTCAAGTTAGTGTAGTCCATGCAGACTCTCCACTTTCCTTTTTTTCTTTTTAACCAGGACGATGTTCACCAGCCAATCTGTGTACCGTGCCACTTTGATCATGTCGGCGTTAAGTAGGCTCTGCTCTTCTTCATTTACGATCTGGTTCTTCTCGGGGCCACAATTTTTTTCTCTTCTCTTTGTGACCGCTTTTCATGCTGGGTTTATAGCTAGTTGATGGGTGATTATGGAGGGATCTATTCCCACCATGTCCCGCATCATTTCAGGCAAAGACGTTTTGATTCTGCCGCAACATTGTTATAAGTCGTGCAACAAATTCCTTGCTTAGGTGGGAACCTATCTGGATGGCTCTGCTATCACTGGGGCTGTCTAGACATACACTCATAGGTTCCTCCTCGGGTCATCCGATGTTGGGTCTTCCCCTCGGACTGACAGGGGCCTCCTCGTCTAGGAAGGGATAACCCTCTTTCAACTCCGGACCCGTGCTTAGGGAAACATCAGCCGTGGGCTCAATCTACAGTTGATGGCCATCAAGCCACTTCAGTGTTGCGTAGTGACAATTTCTGGTGACCGGCTGATTCCTCATATTGTGCCTACTGCTTGATTGACAGGGTATTTGATAAATTGGTGTAAAGTGGAGAGTGCTACCTCCATCTGGTGAAGCCAGGGCCTCCCCAGGATTATGTTGTAAGTGGACGACGCGTCGACCATTATGAACTCTTGAAGAATTATTTTCTGAAGTCGCGGTTCTTCCGCCACTACTGTTAATTTGATCTTCCCCATAGGGAAGTACTTCTCCTCGCTAAGTCTGACCTGGGGTTTTGTTGAGGAGCTTAGGTTATCTTCCTTCAGCTGCATGTTGCGGAACATGTTGAGGAACAATACATTAGAACAACTTCCGGTGTCTACTAATGATCTACTCACTTCCCATTTTGCTATGAAGATCGATATTACCAGGGCATCGTTATGCGGATTACGGATGCCCTAGAGGTCCCTATCAGTGAAAATCAGGGGCAGGATCGGGCTCTGGGCACGGATGTGCTGCATCTGTTGGTTCTCATAAGCTGACTTGGTCCATAAATCGAGGAGCAGTCTTTTTCAAGACCTGTTGGACCATTCAGTCTCTGAGCACAATCCGTGCAGCACGCTTACTTCGTCGTCGTCGTCCTTGTTCTTCCCCTCATTCTTGTCCCTGGGGACAGAGGGTTTCTTATTGGATTTCTCCTTATTCTTGGTGGTCAACATCTTGTCTAAAATGATATATCTCCGCGCTTCTTTCAGCAGGTTTGCCATATTGGCCAGGGGGTCTAGATAAGGAAATTATAAAACTTGCCTATCCTTAGACATGATGTGAAAGCTGTGACGACAGTTTCATCACTATAATCGTCGATGAGAGTCAACTCATTGTTGAAGTGTGTGACGTATGCTTTCAACATCTCGTTCGACTTATGTTTTAGGGATTTGAGTATCTTTACCGTTCGTATGATTTGTTTCATCTCGGTTGATAGTAGATCCACCCTTGGGTGCCACTGGCAGGGGGTATGAGAGGGTTCCTCCCACGGTGGTGGTGGCACTAGAACTGGCAGTGCTCCGCGAGTTCAAGCATTCGAGGGTTCAATAGCGTCTCCATTGTCTCGAGACCTCGTTGTCACCATCTATCTGGCTTTTGAGAAAGGTGGTACTATTGTTTCTTCTGAGGAACTCTGTTGTTCCCCACGAATGGCGCCAAAATGATGTACTCGGTTCCTGCTCTCCTTCCACACCTTTACCTAAATTTGCACAAGGAACACATGTGAACCAAAGACCACCATGTGGCGGCCGATGACACTCCGATGTTTAATATAAACAAGGCTTAGGAGAGGCTTAAAGCTGTAAATTGTGTTTTTGTACCGTACCTTTGTTCATCGACCTTATCTCCCTTTTATAGTGCAAGAGTCCTTGTTCGGCCAGGCCTTTGGTGGCATAGTTTGAGGAAAGAGATTTTGCTGGAAATCCTTTCCTTGTTGAGAGGTATCCATGTAGAAAAGTTTCCGTACATGATTTGTGCTCCTATATTTGTAGGAGAGGTTTCCCGTTCGGAGTGTTGTCCATGCAAAAAAGTTTCCTTGCCCGACTTATACTTAAGTATTTATTTTTTAGTTGGAACTAATGTATTGTTGGCCTGCCCGTCTTAGATCGATCCCCCAGATACTTGCCTTATCAAGGCTTACTCTTGCCTTATCAGGGATTACGAGTATTGGGCTTGACCGTGTGACATGTGGGCTTAGTGGCACGTTACAATTTGCGTCTGACCTTTTGGATCCTGCCAATAGTGGGCTTAGTGTTGTCTGGGCCTTGCTGGATTGGGCGTGCAATTAGGCCTGCTTTGTTCTGTTGACGAGATTATTGTGACACAATTAATATGTTGATCAGAGGACGGTTTGATGTATCATGAAGTACTTATCTGCAATTATCCATCATGTCCTTAGTCAATGCATATACGCAATGATGGGCCATCAACTTCAAAAGAACCATCAGAAGATGGCCTATAAGCTGCTTCAACATCCTCTACACTTATAAAAACATAATAATTGCTAGTAGGTGTGGTTGGATCAGTTAAGCAATATGCACTTGCTGCCCGAAATGCAGAATCTGAAGTGGAGCAAAAAGCAAAAGCAAAACACATGCGTTCGGGTGATGAAAATGTCACTTATTTTCATCACTACTTACGTGAAAGGAGGTCAAAAAATAAAATACTCTCCATATAGAATTCTCATAATGAGAATCTGGAAGATATGAAGGAGATTGAGACTGAATGCATCAGGCATTTTGATGATGTTTTTGCTGGTGAACAGGAAGACTATGACACAACAGTCATTGATAGTTTGCAAACCGAAAGAACAATAACTGAGGCAAAGACTGTGGAGCTAACCCAGGAAGTGAGCAGGAATGAAATCACAGAAGCTTTGTCTTCAATAGGCTCAAACAAGGCCCCTGGCCCGGATGGCTTCTCATCACTATTCTTCAAAACAACTTGGAGGATTATAGGGAATGATTTTACAAGGGCGGTTAAGAATTTTTTTTAGAAATAAGAAGTTGCTAGGTGAGGTAAATGTGACGTATATTATTTTAATTCCTAAGGTTACTAATGCATCTTATCTGGGTGATTTCAGACCAATTTCTTGTTGCAATGTGTTGTACAAATGCATCACTAAAATCTTGACAAATAGGATGAAGAAAGTGGTTCACAGACTGGTTAGCTTGGATCAGTCAACATTCATAAGAGGAAGATATATACATGACAATCTGATGTTAGCTCATGAACTGGTCAGAAACTGTCATAGAAACAAGGGAGCTCCTAGATGTGCAATCAAGATTGATCTTAGAAAGGCCTACGATATGGTTAGATGGGAAGCAATAGAACATGTCATGAGGAAGATGCAATTTCCAGAGCTGTTCATTGAATGGGTGAAGGTCTGCATTACGACCCCTAGGTTCTCCATTTCTATCAATGGGTCTCCTAAAGGCTTTATAAGGGCCAAAAGAGGAATACGACAAGGGTGCCCGATGTCGCCCTATTTGTTTGTCCTGGTTATGGAAATCTTGCACCTAATACTGAAGAAGAAGGTGGAAGAATGAGAATACATTATGCATTCTAAGTGTAGTAATCCACAGATTACCCATCTATGTTATGCTTATGACCTTATAGCATTTTTTCATGGGAGCATTAAGTCTGCACATGCGCTATCTAGTGGCTTGAGCCTATTCAAAGCAAGCACGAGACTAGTTATAAACTGCTCAAAGAGTAACTTGTTTGCTACTGGGGTACCTAATAAGGAACTTTTCCTGATTACTAGGTGCCTTGAATTCAATCTAGATGTGCTTCCTGTGAAGTATTTGGACCTTCCCTTGATATCTTCTCGTATAGATTACAACCAATGCTTACCACTAGTAGACATACTCCGCAAAAGGGTCCAATCTTGGAAGAATAGGACCATGTCATATGCAGAAAGAATTACTCTGATTAAAGCAGTACCGAATAGTCTCCATGTGTACTGGACCTCTTGTTTCATTCTGCCCTTAAGTGTCAGAGACGATATAACAGGAATAATGAGGAATTTTTTGTGGTCAGCCTCTGATAAATACACAAAGACACCTATGGTGAACTGGCAACGAGTTTGTAGGCCTTATAATGAGGGAGGCTTGGGGGTAAGGTGTATTGAAACTTCAAACAAAGCTGCAATGATGAGGCATGTGTGGAATATTGTTTCTAGTTAGAATAATCTATGGGTAAAGTGGACCAAAGAAAACTTAATAAAAAACAAACACTTTTGGATCATGGACACTCCGAGTGAGTCATCCTGGTGTTGGCATAATATTCTTAAGTCCAGAGCGCAGGCCAACTGTCTTATAGTACACTCAATTGGAGATGGAAAGGGAACTTTATTGTGGAAAGACCCATGGTACTCATTGGGTATACTTATTAACAGGTTCCCCCAGCACTTCACATACGATTCTGTGCTTCACCGCAATGCCAAAGTTAGTGCTCTCATCACAGATAACATGTGGAATACTAGAATGAATGAGAGATCAGATCTTGCTGATATTTATGAAGAACTTGGCTCGGTGGAAATTGACAGTGAGTACAAGGATGAAACCATTTGGATGGGGGGGGGGGGGGGGGTCAAGAAGGAGAGTTCTCTAATAAAAGTGCTTATCACTCAATGAGACAGAGATCACCACCAGTTTTTTGGTCAAAACTTTTTTGGTTCACAGGAAGGATTCCGAGACACAGTTTTATCACTTGGCTTGTATTGCATAAGGCTCTCAAGACCCAAGATAAACTGGAAAACTGGAGAGTCATAGAAAGTTTAGTATGCTCACTTTGTAGTGATGAACTAGAATGCGAAGCGCACTTATTCTTCAAGTGTAGGTACTCCTGCTTTTTATGGTCACACATTCTTTTGCACCTGGGCTACAGGCACCAGCCTATGGATTAGATAGCAGAATGGAAATGGTGTGAGATGAAATTCAATGGTAAGTCACCCAGCACTGTGTTAAAAAAACTAGCTTTGAATGCAACTGTTTACCATTTATGGACAGAGATAAATTGCAGAGTTTTCCAGTCCAAGTTCAAAGTAGTAGTTGATTTAGTTCCAAAGTTTATTGAAGATGTCAGGTTACGAGCTTCAGTCCTAGATCTTCAGGTAGAAGACAATGCTGACAATAGATGCCTATTTGACAAATGAAGAATTGGAGCTCAGTTCAATATGTGCACTAGCACTTGGCATGCATGGCAGTGGCCTGAACCAGAATGGGTCAAAGTTAATACGAATGGTTCTCTAACAAGCACTAGAGGGGGTTACGGTGCTTTGATCAGGGACCATGAAGGACTGGTGGTGGCAGCTGCAGTAGGGTCTCAAAGAGCACAAACAATTATCTTGCATGAGCTACAGGGGATTGGGTTGGGAATAAAGCTAGCTCACAGACATGGTTTCCAGAGAGTGGAGCTAAGTATGGACTCAAACAATGCCTTTAAGTACCTAACTACCACTAAAGCTCCTCCATGGGAAGCGATTCATACTACTAGACGTATCAGGGAGGAAATGAGGAAGTTCATGGAATGCAGGGTAATGCATGCAGTGAGGAAAACAAACCAGGTAGCAGATAAACTAGTTAAACTTCTTCCTAATAATGAGTGTGGAGATCATTCCAAGCTCTTTTGCGGAATACATCAAGAAGATTGTATTTGATGATGCTAGAGGTCGGAAATACTCTCGAATGTAACAAATCTCAATCTATTTATTTTCAATGGTTTGGGGAGCCCATATAAACCCCCACACTTGCCTTTCAAAAAAAAGAAAAAAAAAAGGTGTGGTTGGATCAGATTCCAAGCGATAATGTCGAGATCGAGATCCACTATTGGAGGTGCGGTTATAAAAATATAATAATAGCCTATAAGTGTGGTTGGGTTATTTGCTTTCTAAGATTTTTAACCTCATCAAGTCACCATTTCCATTATATGTTGGAGTATGATATTAAATTGAGATCGATCACACATCTTCTCCAAAGCCTTGTGTACAATACCAAGCTGGGAGACTATATGATGATGAACAATACTTTCATGTATATGTGGTACTCAGTGTTCTAAAAATCGCTAGGCGGGCAGCGAGCAAGGGACTAGCGCCTAGAGGACTAGGCGATTATTTATTTATTTATTTATTATAATTTATAAATTTTAAGCGTAATAACACATATTACTTCAAACTCAATGCCAAGATACATATGCAAAATGTATAAAAAATAGTGTCTTAATTTTTTTGAACTGAAAATAAAAAATTAAAAGAAATTTCAAAAAACTGCCTAGGTGGCCGCCTAGCGCCTAGACCCCGCCTAGGCCAATTTTTAGAACACTGGTGATCCTGAAATACCCATGTCTTAAACACTCGATAGATCACTTCTTCTAGAAGCTCAAGCTACCGTCGATCGATTGATCCCTCATGAGCTTTCATTTCTTTAATATGAATTTCATCATCAATAAACATCAAATCATCCCATAGACCCATGATATCTGAAAGCGAATAGACAAAAGGATTAACTCAATTTCTTAGTAAATAAGGTCACATTACTAATGTACAACATCTCTAAAACAACCCTAAGCTCTAATACCCAAACTGTGACACCCCAAATTCGAGACATAGAATTCGAGGTATCATCTAGGCAAACATACTTTATCAAGACAAACAATTTTCGGAATAGCAACTCATGAGAAATATACAATACAAGGACATTAATATCATACATTTGATAGAGTGATAGATGGTACAGTAGTCTGAAAAGACATGCTTAAGTGTACATAGTCTATCAATACATGCTCATATTAAAGTCCTTACAAAAAGACTGTCTACATTGTACTAGGAAATGGGAGGCTTACTACATTACACAAAAAGTTGGTTCACCATCCTCAATAGGTTTCTCATAAGAGGAGCAAAACTTTACTCCAGAATTGATCTTAGGTCAGAGTATCATCAATTAAGGGTTTGTGAAGATGTGTCAAAGACAACCTTTCATACTTGATATGGTCATTATGAATATTTAGTTATGCCATTTGGATTGACAAATGTGCTGGCAACTTTCACGGACGAGCCTTTCCTCCGTTCTTAAATCAATTCGTAATGGTGTTCATGGATGATATCTTGATTTATTCGTGTAGCAAAGAAAAACACAAAACCCATTTGAGGATTGTACTAAACCTTGAGGGAACATCATTTATTTGCTAAACTAGCAAATGTGATTTTTGATGCATGAATTTAAATTTTTAGAACAAATTTTGTCTACAGAGGGCATCTTATGGATTCTTCGAAGGTTGAAATGGTTTCCAAATGTAGACCCAAATCAGTAACTGAGATCCAAAACTTTTTAGGTTTGGAAAGATATTATTGATGATTTAGTGAAAGGTTTTCTCGTATCACAACACCTTTAACACGTTTAACTAAAGAAAGTATACAATTTGAATGGGATGAGGAGTGTGAAGAAGCATTTCAGGAACTCAAAACTCGTTTGACATCTGCGCCTATCTTAACTATCGCAGAATCAGGAATAAAGTTTGTGGTTCATACTGATGTTTGTTTGACCAATTAAGAACATAGTCGCCTATGTCTCTAGACAATTAAAACCACACGAGCATAACTATCCGACACATGACTTGGAGTTAGCTGCTATTGTTTTTGCTCTAAGATTTTGAGACACTATTTATATGGTGAAAAGTTCGAGCTTTATTCAGATCATAAGAGCTTAATGTATATATTCACAAAAAATGATTTGAATTTGCGTTAGAGGTGATAAGAGCTTAAATACACATATTTCAAAAAATTAATAAGCATGTTAGTATCCTTTTGCACCTAAAAACATAATTAAGTAAATAAAATGCATTTTCTCAAGATTATCACAATGTGCACATTATTGATTTAGTCCCATGCAAACCATTTAATTAATTAATTAATTAATTATTTTTGTAAGACATGTGGAGCATCCATCATCAGAATTAACGCGGATATCAAGCATTGAAGAGTTAGAGATCAAGTCAAACTATAAAACCAAGCAAGCCCTAGCCCATCCATATCTTTCACTTAAACCAAACTTCATTCCCTTTCTTTTTGACCTAGCTCATAACACCAAGACTCCAACCCTTCAATACTTTCTTCATTGACCACAATAATGACCAAATACATCCACTCCCAACGTCTCACGAAATTCTATCGAGAAGTCTTTCTACCCAGAACAACTAACAGAGAGATAAAGCAAAGAACATGTTTATAAAGAAGATAGAAAATAGAAAACAGGAGAGAATAAAAGATACAAAATCAGAAGCATACATAAGTAACTATAAACTAATGTAAATAAAACTAAAATTTCAAAAGACATTTCTGTGAACTGTTCAAGAGAACGGTGCCGATACTAGGTTTCAGCTAGTATAACGAGATGTTCTAACAAGAATAGTTCTTAGAAAGTTTTGAGAAGAAGAAGATAAACAATGCATGCTTATATTAATTGAAAATAAGAATACAAATGAAAGACTTAGGAGATAAAACTTACAAGAAAATAGCTAATGGGTTACATGGGAAAAAACTCGGATGCCTAACTAAGAGAAATTAACTGGCTCTTATAGCCTTCGGGGAAATACAATAATTGAGAAGATAAGCTTTTCGTGACAAAGTGGAGAGTGGGTGAGATGTGGACATTTTGTCATTTGTAATCATGGAAGAGCTGAATAGAGAAGCTTTGTCTTGAAGCGATTGTAGTGGTTGGAATAGTTGAAGATGCTTCAACTTTTGACTTGAGTGCGTGAAAAGTGGCTTCACGTGGTTGCTTTGTAATGATGCTGTTTGTTGGTCGAAAGTGACATTGTCTTGTAGTGGAAGGTGCCTTTGTAGAAATTTTGGCAAAAGTCATGATGACTTAAAACACAATGATGCTTGTAGGGTCAGATTCATGCATGTGGCGAGAAGATGCCAAAACAATCATCTTCATTGAGGGGAACTGTTGGAGCTTCGTCTTCATCTGAGTCTTCTGCACAGATCTTGGACATGGTTTCCATCAGCTGCGTCTTTGTAGGCTTTCCTTGAAGCTGCTTCTTGATGAACTGTTGAAGAAGTTTTGCTTCTGAAGGAACTTGTATTGGATTGACAAGAAGCTGAGCAGGAGATTGTTCTTTTCCTGAAAGGAATCTTGTAACCGCTTCTTTTGTAGCATGGGAGTGATCAAAAGATGACCACCATTTGACTTTGTAACGACGACAGATCCAAAGAGGAGGCTGAGTCGATTGACTTGGACTAGGAAGTGTTGTGACAGTGTTATCCCAGCAGCAAATCCAGGAGAGTTTGAACTTGACAAAAAACCAAAAAGATAGTACCTGTTGTGGTACCGGGATTGGAGGATTGAATTTGCTTTTGAAAACTTGCCATCCTTAACAGACGAAGGCAAGATATCTTTTAGATGACCAAAATGATTCCACCATGAGTGTTGGAACCAGAGAGGAACATATCTTTGTATCAACTTGTGGCAGAAGAGAAAGAACCAAGAATGGGAACAATTTTGAGAAAAAATGAAGAAGGCTATGGACCAAGCTTGCTTGTAATCTAGATAATTGTAGGAAGCTGGGAGGTAATTAACTGAAAACTTCTTATGGAAGTGAGGATGTTGCTTCCAATCGGTTTAAGATAAAACCTTCATGATTTGGCATTTTGAATGAGAAATCTTCTCGGGATGAAAAGGATCTCGGTGATGAGTAATCATGACTGAGTCAGTGTCGACCAGTATGAACTCATAGAACTCTTGAGTTTTGAGGATGTCAGATTCCTCAAAAAGGGAATTTGTATTGAAGAGATTCTTTGCAATTGCATGGGTATCTTTTGTAAGCGAATAAAAACATGGTTCGATCATTGTGATTGGATCCAAACAGGGCTTTGTAAGATAGGGATTTGGATGAGGAACTTGAGGTTTTGGAAAACTTGTCATTGCAGAGCTTGATTCTTCAACATTTGAAAGAGGTTGGTAGGGATTTGTAAGAGATAGGGCATAAGAAAGAAGGGTTTTGAGCTGTGAAACAGAAGGCTTCATAGCATACTGGGCTTTTGATTAAGGTTTTGGAGAGGGAGGAGGTCTGAAGGACGAAGAAGATTGAGAACTCATTTTTGTAAGAATTCTCTTGTCAGGAAATCTGCAAGAGAGTTATCTGCTCATTTTATATATTCAATATCAAAATCGAAAGCAGACAAAAGACCTTGCCATCTGGCGAAAATCTGTTTGGAAACAAGATTTAAAACATCTTTGGTTAAAATCCCTTTGGCAGATTTGCAATCAACACGTAATAAAAACTTTTGATTAAACAAATCATCTTGAAATTTCATGATGCACAAAACAATTGATAAAACTTCTTTTTTGACAGTTGAATAATTGATTTGGGCAGAATTCCAAATACCAGAATGGTATCAGACCAATTGTATTTGTGTAGAATCAGGAAGGCGTTGTTTAATGATACCCCCATACCCTAGGTTAGACACATCTGTTTCTACAATCTTAAAAGCTTCAGAACTTGAGATCCCTAGACAAGGAAGGCTTTTGACTTGAGCTCTGACTTGTCGAACTATTTGAGAATGGGCTTCAGTCTATGGGCTTGGGTTAGACTTAAGTATTGCATACAAGGGCTTAAGTAAAATTCTAAGGTTTTTGTAAAAGTCTGCAACATAATTTAAAGAACCTAAAAATCTTTGTAATTGATTTTTGTCTTTAATTTCATCAGGGAATTTATCAGCAAACTCTATGGCTCTAAAGATTGGGGTGATCATCCAAAAATGGATTTTGTGACCTAAAAATCTTACATTTGTTTGAAAAATGTCAATTTTTGTAGGAGAAATAACTAAACCATTTCTTTGATAATTTTTGAAAATTGATACAAGTGTTTCCAATAGTCTTCTAAAGAGGAAGAAAAGATAAGTATATCATCGATATACACAATTGAGAAATGAGAAAAAGGAGTGAAAATATCGTTCATGATATTTTGAAACTCACTGGGTGCATTCTTGAGGCCAAAAGGCATAACATTCCATTCATAGTGGCCGAAAGGAACATTGAATGCTGTCTTGTAATGATCATGGGGATGGATTTGGATTTGTCAAAATCCAGATTTGAGATCAAATTTAGAGAAGACACGTGCTGAGTGTAATCTCTTAATAAGGTCTCTTCTGTTAGGTATTGGATACCTAATCCATTGTAAAACTTTGTTCAAAGGCTTGTAATTGATAACAAGATGAGGAGATCCTCGTTCGAGTTCAACAACTTTTCTGACATAGAAGGCTGCACAACTCCAAAGTGATTTGGAATGACGAATCAAATATTTTGAAAGCAAACTCTGGATTTCAGATTTGCAAAATTCCATTAATTCGGAATTCATTTGTATAGGACGAGCTTTAGTAGGAATTTTGGATTCATTAAAGGAAGGATCATATGGTAAACGAACCACATGACGATTGCGATTCCAAAATGCATTTGGAAGATCAGAACATAGTTCTGAAGACAATTTTTCTCTAAAATGAACAATTCGAGATTGGATTTGTGTGTCTTTGAGTTGATCATCGATTTTATGATAAGCAATCTCGTTTTTGAGAAAATGTAAATGTTGCTGTTTTTGAGAAATAAAATTGATAAAACATTTGTCTATTTTTAAAGAATTAATTTCAGCAGTTTTTGTTTTGCACAAGAATTTGAAGATAATCTTATTACCAAGGATATTGGTAGAAATACCTTCGCTTGTAACATCAAAAGGATAAAGAGTAGTTAGGAATGGTGTACCCAAAATCATCTTTTGAGACATATCCTTAACTAACAGAAAATCCTGTTGAATACAATTTTTTTCTTGACAAATGTGAGCACCAACCAATTTGTACTTGACATCTAACTTACTATTAGTAGTAAATAGTTGTTGAGTCATTTTCTCGTAATACTGAGAAGGAATAACTCCTTCTGCAATACAGTTTAAATCAGCACCTGAATCAACCAAAACAAAGGTATTAATCGTGAAATTCTTATTGATAACAAGAGTCACATTGATATACCATTTATGATAGGTGACTGTATTTAATTCATTGAGAAAAGCTGGTTCAATTGTTGGTTGAATCTCTTGATTTGAAGAAGAAGGAATATCAGGAACAGAGATTTCATTTTGAACCTGTTGGTTCAACAGCTGTTGAGTAAGCCAAGTTTGACCTTGCTTAAGCTGGGCAATTTCTTTTTTCATGATATTAACTTCAGATTGTAAATCAGGAATATAAACAGAATTCTGGGAAGGAGTTCGAAATCTATTGATGATATCTTTATGATTGTAAAAAGGGTTCATTATTTCAGGAACTGGTTTGTAAGTAATTGTATTTTTGATATGAGTCAAATACTCAGTTTTGAGTTTGGGATCATCAATACGATCAACAAAATCTATAAGAATACTTGATTTTTTAGTTTTTGAGAGCACATTGATAGTGTTTAAAGCATTGCATGTACATGCTTTAGCACAATGATCCTGATCGGATTCTTCATTGTTAGAAGAATTAGATTCATAACGCATTTAATAGACCTGAATGTCATCATCAGATGGGTTAGATTCAGACTCAAAATTGAGCAAAATTGTAGTGAACATTTGCTTAATGTTTTCATCAGCGTCAAGCTCATGAATTCTTTGGGCTGTTCTACAATTTTTTGCATAATGACCCGGTTTTCCACATTTGAAACAAATGGGTTTTTGGACAATAGGGCCTTTGTGTTTTGAAAAATGGGTAGTCTTGTGCGTGCCATGCCTAGTGGGTTGTTTGTAATAGTTGTTGTATTGTTTGATTTGTTTTGGGCCATAATTCCTTTTGGACTTAAAGTGTCGGGTAGGATGAGACCGATACTTTTGTTTGGAAGTCTTAGGGAAATGTCTTGCTAAGGGCTCATAGCCATATTGTTGACAAAAAGATCCAAGTTCATTAGAACTAGAAATGTTTTGTCGTCTAAGTTGGGCTTTGAGACGGATATCATTACATAATTGCAAAACAACTTCATTGATCTTAGCAATCAAATCTCCAAACGTAAGTCGTTCAAAAGGGATATCGCCATTGTATTCAGATTGCAGCTTATCTCGAACGATATCTGCGAAAATAGGAGGTAATCCTGAAAGAAATTTCCTTTTCCAAAAAGGATTGTTAGCCTCATTTTGATGCATAACTTTCTTTAAGAAAACATCCTTGTAAAATCTGAAATGACTAAGGGATTTGCATCTAATGATCATAAGAAGGTCACGAGATTTGTCTTGAAATTTTGAAGGATCGCCTATGAAATGCTTAAGAATAGTGAAAATCAATGTACTGACAATATCAGGAATGTTTTCACCATTTTCAGCTTTGATAGGTTGTCCATTAAAATCAATTTTTACAGATTGAAATATGCTTTGCTGTTCCATAAGAGTGAGGTAATTATCCCACCATCCTTTTAATTGTCCGGCAAAGCCAACAATAATAAGCTCTGCAATACTATGATCAGATTTGCCTTCACTGCGATGAGCAACAGCCATCATAACCATTTCTTGTGTTAATTCGATAATATTTTCTTCAGTACATCCATCTATATTCCAAGTATAGATATTTCCTGTAGTAAAGGAACCGAAGGTTTGCAAATGTTTTTCTTTATATTGCATATCAGGGTAAGTTGGCCTAGGATAATAATTCCTAGTTGTTGGCAAATGATTTGAATTGGTATGAGTTCTTGATGAACGCATTGGATTTGCTTCAAATCTTTGAAGTCGATCCAATTCAGACATAATGTCTGGTTCATTATAAGAAGAATCAGAACCAATATGAGACAAAATGTTAATTTGTCTTTTTGAAGATAAAGCCTTATCGAAGACAGGTGAAGTTTGAATATTCAAAGCGGCAAGTCGTCGATAAATCTCTTCCATGATATGTGGAGGAGAAGAAAAGGCATTTTTTTCAATTATATAAGGTTGAAAAAATGTAATTGGTTTGTTTGTTTTTTGAATTGTAGAACTTGTTATTTCTGGAGTAGGAAGAGAAGTCAATTGTTGACCAATTTCATTAAGCAAAATATTGGTATAAATATTTTGCTCAATAACCTTCGAAATTCCCGCAGATTCAGAAAGAGAAGTTGGGTTTTTGAAAGAAGAGGCTGTGATAGTCTGTCCTTGAGTTTGTATATGAATTTCTTCTAAAGGAGGCAAGACTGATTCAACAATGGTATTGTTTTTCAGATGCCACGGTTTAGAAGCATTCTTGACAACATTCAATTGTGAAAGATAAATGAATTCATACCATTCTAAGAATGGCATATGATCTTTGATATCTTCACAGAATTGATAAAACATTTTTCCTAAACTAATTCTCTGGTTAGAAGTAGTTTGAGAATAAAATGTTGTTTTTTTGTCAGAATTGTAATCCATAGAAAATTCATCTTTAACCTTTTGTTTATTTAAAACAAATTCAGTTGTTAAAGTATTTAATTATGCAGGATCTGCCATCTCAGATTGAGTTGGAGATCTATCAGAAGGATGTTCTGATGGTTGATTGTAAATTGGTTGCGAGATCTGGGGATGATAAGGATGATTCCTTAAATTAGCCAGATCAAGATGAGGGAGATCCTCAGGAGGTGGAGTTCTAGGGATTTGAGTAGGAGCACTTCTGAATGATGATTCAGATCTACGTCCTGATTGGAAATCTAGAGGCTGTAATCTAGTTTTTCTTGATTTAGAGAACTGTAATTCAACAGTCCCATCTTCAAGAGTCAGAACCTGACTAAGCAAACTAAGAGGAGGCCTTCTAGGAGTTGATTGAACCTGCCAAGTTACCGGAAGAGTAACTTGATTCCAGTGAATTGTCTTTGGAACAATAACACTAGTTTTGTCTTTGTTTGCCTGAAACAAGATTGTATAACCTTTTTTAGACTCCATCAAAGCTTTTGGACTCAATTGAGTCTTCATGGCTTTGTAGGTGATTTTGTAAATAAGAGCAAGAGGCTCAGATCCTGGTAATATGTCGAAACCAGAGGTCTGAATATTGAGGGTCGGTGTTTCAAGGACATTTGGATCCTTAAGAGACACTGAGAAATTGGGGAAACAGTCGAAGTAGACTGGACGCATGGCCAAGGTAGATTCTGCAATTCCAAGCAGAAAATCATGGAACCTATTGTGTCTACAGTCGCGAAGAGCGATTAAGGCACAGGTGTCAAGGCCAGTTCTTGTAAGAGGTTTGATTCCAACTTGAATCAGACCGATATGGATATACTTGTAATCTTGATTTATGAGAAATTCAAGGGTATTTGTAGAAATCAATTGTTTTGATTCTAAAGAACCATCAAGAGGCACTGTTTGTTCAACAATGTCTATAAGGTTTTCAGATTTTTGAGAAAAGATTGATTGTGAAACTTGGTAAATTTGTTTGTAAGGAACTTTTGGTATGGGCCATTTTTGTAAATTCTGTTCAACTTCTGGAATTTTGCATTCCATCATATTTTGTAAATCTGGGTTGCTTTGTCTAGAGCTAGATGCTCGGGTAAATTTTGAATTAAAAGACATTTTCATAAATTCTGAGAGGTTGAAGGTTGGAACATTGTACTCGGACCACCTACGACTGGACCACCGATATGGGACCACCTAACCATGACAGTTGCGCAATCTTTGCGACTTACAAAGGACTCTACGGCTGACCAACATACCTAAAGGCTAACCAACGTCATCAACGACCGACCAACAATACCTAGGACTCACAACACTATTCCCCCGGAGAAGATGAACATGGCTCTGAGAAGATGAACACTACCCCCCACCCCCCTCGGAGAAGTCCTCACAAATTGAAGAGAATAATTGAAGAGAAAAAATGGGGATTTAAAAGTTACTTAAAGAGGGAAGAGGCTACTAAAAAAGGAAGAAAATAGAGTTTATAGGGAGTTTTTTCAGGTTCGTTTCTTGACTGAATCGGGTTATTTTTAGGGCTGTATCAGGTTCGTTTTGGGGGCTGATTCAGGTTCTTTTCTGGGCTAAATCAAAAGGTTTTTAGAGCTGATTCAGGTTCGTTTTAGGCGTGTCTCAGAGCTGTTGCAGGGGGTTTATTCAATGTTGTTATAGGGCTTGAACATGGTGTGTTTCACCTCTGATTCGGAGCTGGTTTCAGGTCTGATTTGGGGGGCTATTTCAATGGTTGAATCAGGGTTTGTTTCAGGTTTAATTCAGTGCTGAATAAGAGTTGTTTGAAGGGCTGAATCAGCGCATGAAGAGGGCTGAATCAGGACTGTTTTGGGGTATGATTCGTAGTTGATTCAGGGATTGTAACATGACAGTTGCAGGGAGTGTGAAGGAACAGCTGCTGCTTGCTGCATTTCTATATTACAAAGAGGAGGAAAGAAGCTAGACACCAGCCTCTTTTCCATGATCTGTAAGTCATTATATATTTTGGAAGAGATGAATATGAATTTAATGTCTGGCTTAACTCTCCAACTAAGGTTGAAGAGGAAGCCATTGTAAATTCCATTCAATAAATTGTTGCTAGAATTTCATTGTTATGAACTCCAGTTTTGTTCATTTCGTTCTCTGTCAGTTTAAATTAATGGAATTTCTTTTATGAAATCTACTGGAATTTCTTTTATGAAATCTACATTCACATTTTTCATTTCAAGAAGTACATTGATTTAAACTGTAGTGCTTGTTATGAGTTACATGTTAGATGTTCTTTGGTAACTTGTTCTTAGCTAAACACTTTGACAAGTTATGCTTAGATCAATTGAATAATTTTGCAAGTGAATTAGATTGAATTATCTTGTGACTAAAGTAAATACAAATATTTCATTGTAAATCTTCCGAAATCGTGGGTTGAGTTCTCATCAATTTTGAGTAATATTTTTATTTGCTAAAGAAATTTTAGCAAATGGTTTAGTTTTGGAGTTTATTTCATTGGCGGAATCCAAAACCTTATTACACTTTATTGATTCGATCATTTTAGTTTTGTATTGATTCCATTTTCTTAAATCAAAAGAAAAAAGGAAAATTGCAATCTAGTCTCTTCGGAGAATCAAATTTTATCACTAGTTAAGAATTTCTTTAAACCAATTAAGTTAGTCTCCCCTAATTCCATGAGGTTCGACCTCAACTTGCTAAACACTACATTTTGATCTTGTACTTGCAAGTAGAGTAATATTTGTTTAATCAAAAATTTCAATCTAGAAAATGGCGCCATTGTCGGTGAATTAGATTAGAGATTAGATTAAAAGGTTTGAATTAAAAATTTTATCTAGTTGTTTTTAAAATTTTCGAAATTTTAGGAATTTCATTAATATTTTTCTTTCCTTTTTTCTACGCGTTTGGGTATTTGCTGATTTTCTGCAGAATCTTGACATTGATGACCGCAACAGACGAGGTCTTAAAGCTTCATTTGCTCTGAAACTTGGTAGACAGGTTAAACTGATAAATTGTCTTCAAAATGTTGAATGTTTAGGATAAACTATTGATGGATGTTAGTCTCTTATATCAAGGTTAGGTAGTGTCTTGGTTGCCCATAGTGATATACACATAATTCATACATTTATACTCCTTAATTTATATATGTTAGTGTTTCGATGCTTATATTTTATAATAATTACTTCGTTTTTATTTCTTTTCAGGAATTTGCGCTTAAACGATGAAATCATATTAAGGCGACGATGTAAGGAATTGCACTTGGTGGTACAAAGCAAAGAGAGAATCCATAAACCAAAACTCTAAACCAAATCCATAAACCAAAACCTATAAACCAAATCCATAAACCCATAAACCAAAACCCAAACCCAACATCCACCTAACACCCATGTGCTCCAACAACATCCAACAATCTCCACCAACATCCCATGTTCTATCCCATGATCTCCCACAATCATTCTATCCCATGTTCTCCCACAATCATTCTACCCCATGTTCTCCACCAACATCCACCATTCTCCACCAACATCCCATGTTCTCTCCCATCTTCACCTAACATCACTTGCTATTCATTTGTTTTCAATCTATAAAATCAATGAAAAGGAATAGCAATAGGGGAGAGGAGGAGAGAAGGGAAAAGAATTAGAGACAAATCAAAACCTCTCCTCCTCCTAAAGTGATTCTCTCAAATTGATTCACAAACACCATCACCAATCACCATTCCCTACTCCTCTCCACTGTCCACACTATCACCTCACCGTCACCACCACCGAACAGCACCACAACAGGTCACGAACCGCCGTCCTCGCCAGAACTCGCAACCGCGCAGAAACAGTTGCGAAAACAGGGAGTTTCCTCTCCCTGTTTCTTCACTGAATTTGCAATTTTATTTGGTTTTTCTTCACTTCGTTCTTCTTTGCAGGTTCTAGGATCACGTGGAGGACGAAGGAAGCCGCGAAGGAGCGAGAATCGCCGGACTGAGCCGCGGCAGAGTCGCGAAACATCGACGAAACAGGGAGTTTTCCTTCCCTGTTTTCTCGATTTGTTTTTCTGTTTCTTCGAGATTTTCTTCACTTTGCTCATCCTTGCAGGTAATAGCATCACGAGGGAGTCGAGGGAAGCCGCTAGGAGCGACGGAAATCCGCCGGCAGAGTCGCGAAACAGCCCTGAAACAGGGAGTTTTCCTTCCTGTTTTTCCTCGATTTGTTTGCTGTTTTTATTGGTTTTCCTCACCATTTCTCATCTTGTGCAGGTACTAGAATCGAACCAAGGACGAGGGAGGCCGCGAGGAGCGAGAACCAGGCCGCGAAAGCCGTCGTCTCGCTGGAGAAGACAACCGGAATCGGCCCTGCTACTGTAGCGCACTGTAGCAGGGCGCGAAAATTGAATTTATTTGTGATTTTGGCTATTTCCACCGCCAGAATTGCTCTGTACCACCACCGGTCGAATTAAGGGCCAATTCTCTCGGGATTCGTGTCAGATCACTTGCTGACCTGCTGTTTGACACCCTATCGAGCTTGTGACAAGCCGAAGGAGTTTTGTAAATTTTATTTTAAATTTATTTTACTGAACGATTTGCTTAATTGTCATTACAAGTTATTTCTGAAATTTGATAAATTGCTTTCACCTAGCATGTTCAAGTAAGTAAACTTGATATGTTGGGTAGTTAGAATTACCATTTATCAAATTTCAAAGCATGTTCTAAAAAAAATTTATTAAGCTTAAACTTTGATTAAGTGTGCCTTAAAAAGACACTTAATACTTAGTAAAAACATATTTGCTTGAATTAACTTGTGAATGTTTAATAGAAACACAATACTATTTAATTGGATTTTAACGATCATATATTCGGTGTAAGCAAGGGATTCTCATCCCTAAAGCTTCTCGTATTTAAATTCAGTAATTTAGATTAAATAATTTTGCTAACTCATTGGTGAGTCCAAGCCCACCAAACCCATTTCATTCCATCCATCTCATTTCATCTTATCATTTTATTTTGTTTTATTATCTTTAATTTAGTTTTCTTTTAAAAACACTGTAACCCCTATTTTCCATTTAAATTAGTTTAGATAATTTCTTAAATATCAATTGCATTCACCTTCTTCGTGGGATCGACCCGTACTTGCCGTTGTCTACCAGTTAGACACCGTGCACTTGCGGTATTACAAGTTGGTTTAATTAACCTATTAATTTGGGTTAGTTAAATCCGCATCAAGTTTTTGGCGCCGTTGCCGGGGAAGGTAGCAATTGTAATTGAATTAAGATTTATTTTCACTAATTATAAACTTAAAAAAAAAAAAAAACAACAACAACAACAACAAAACAAAAAAATAATAATAATAATAAAATAAAATATTTTGTTCTTTTTACACTAATTTTGTGTTTGATTTTGCAGATTACACGCTTCTCGAGGATATTGGACGATCCTGCGAACATCAAGCAATTATTTTTTTATTTTTATTTTGTGAAGAGAGTTGTAATTTTATTTTCACCTCGTTTTACGAGTGTGTGGTGTAAAAATTTTTATACTCTACTGCTTATCATTTTGTTAATCACCAAAAAAAAAAAAAAAAAAAAAAAAACCCAAAATTTTCTAAGTCAAAAGAAATTATAAGGAAACAATTTTAATTGTTACCCAATAATTTTTTATGATTTAGAAATCCGACTTCTAAGACCAAGACCAGTAAATTTATTTGCATATGCTTGTGTGTTGAGTGAAACGGATAAAAAGAAGTCGGACCATTTTTTTTAATTGTGCTAACTTTTTTGTGCAGATTGAAATACGCACACTGTAAGTATTTCTATCACACGCAATGTATTAGCGACTCGGGTGCTTTGTGTAATTGTTTGAAATTGTGTGATTGGTTGTTAAATTTCTGTAATTGTGGATGCTAAACTTTAGTAATTCATAATAAGCAGACCCAGCTTATAAATAGAAACTGGTGGGACTTGATATCCCCACCTCATCACTCCAGCTGTGTGCAACCAATATCATAACATAATTAAAATCAATTAGCAAGTTAGATAAAGCTTCTCTTAGGTACGGTGTTCATAAGACAACCAAGACCAAGGTGAATCCAGTAATTTTTGTGTTGACCGCTGCTAAAAGTGACGTTGGGTTTAATCATTCAATGAACTCCGAGAGGCCACTGCCACAAGGGTAATTTACCCGGTACGCCGAGTCATAAGTAAGCTACGATCCACAAGAAGAATTGGTGTAACTAACAGTACAAGAAGAATTGGTGTAACTAACAGTTTTGGGTTAGGAACACAAGCCTCAAGTGTACATTTAACATCACATCGTTCTCACATCTATTGGCTTACAGAGCGGTAGCACAAGGAAGTACTTAATTGGACCATTGTGACCTCCTTCGCTTGTGCAATAATCCGGTTTCTTTGAAACAAAACTCTAGCCTACTGATTTTGAACTTTGTGGTGTAAAGTATATACTCTTAGGATCAACTTGTAGCACCCATTGCTGTGTCATAAAGATTACATAAGAAATAATTGTCCCCCAAAGATAAAAAGATAATTGATCTCAAAAACGTTGATTGCTTAGGGAGGCATGTTTCTTGTGCATTTATTGGTTGCTGATTGTGTGTGAGTCTGTGCATATTTTGTTTAGAGTTAGTGATTTAAAAAAATAATAATAATAATAATAATAAAATAAAAAATAAAAAAATGAACACAAGGGAATATCCAGCCTATTTTTTTTTCGAGCAAGTTAATTCATTTTATGACATGCGACGACCTGAGTATGATCTATATTTAGATTATCACAACTCAGGTCTAGCTTATCATCCTGACTTCTCATGGGCTCATGGTCAGTACCATGAAGGCCCTCTAGACACTCCTCAACCTCCTCAAGCTTGCATTCCTGATAATGAGTTAGAGGCTATCATGACCATGTTTATAATGCGAACAGGGGAAATGCTTGAGCAAAATTTTCAGGATATCATAGAATTGACAGCTATTTATCAACAAAACTCTCAAGCTATCCGAAAACTTGAGATGACTGTGAGTCAAATAGCTGAGTCATTTCCTGAGATAGAGTCAGAATTATTTCCTAGCCAACCTATTTCCAACCCAAATGGTCAATTTGATCTTAGTGGCTCATCTGAGTCAGACAGTGATGATGTCCAATTCATTACTACCTTTAGGAGTGGAAATTTGGTTGACAGTCAGGTAGAAATGCCTGATATGGGTGTCATTGAGTTGTCTAGTCAGGTTGCATCCTCCTCTCATTCGAATGCTGATAAAGCCTCATTTATTGATGCACCTGAAGATTCTGCGACACTGCAGACATCTCCTTCCGATGTAGACATGTGCCTTCATAGTGACTCATGCATAGAATCAAACTGTGATCATGCTTTAGAGCCCCCCCTTTATGATTTTCATGATGCACATGACCATTTAGAGACTTGTTTGACTCACTTTAGTTTAGACTTTGATGTTGATGATTCCATTAGGGAAGTCAATGAATTGCTTGACTCAGTCCCCATTGTGGATCTTTGTTATAAATGGAAGTCTAAAGTGAATCCTCTTTCACTCAGTGAGTCAAAACTAGTCCCATCAGTTGAGCCACCTGCACTTGACCTTATTCAATTACCTGACACCCTCAGGTATGCTTTTTCAGGTGATGAGTTGTCTAGACCAGTCTCTCTATATGATTCATGTGATGAGCCTGTACCACCTGATATATGTGATGAGCCTGTACCACCTGATATATCCATCGTCTCATCTACTTGCATCATATTCCCATTTGCTAAGGCTACTTTCACTGATCCTTTGTGTTGTAGTGAGGATTTCAGTTTTCACCATCCTGATGTGAAAATTATCCATTCTTCTGATGTGGAACCAGACATAGGATGTTCCCTTTTTGGAGCACGCAATGATCATTTGTTGTGTTTGACTACTGGTCACTTTTGGAATGTCTTAGTGTATTTGGTGCCCCATGTGAGTGCTATATTTTGGTGGAATGATCCTCAACTGTTCAGGTTGTTGATATACGACCATGGACTAAGTATTTGTCATATTCTTCCTCTACACTTTTCGATACACCATTTTTTAGGAAGAATATTTGTCAGGCTGATGACGGTAAACCAAGCGCTACTGGGAGGCAACCTAGTTTTAGTTGTGTGTCTTTGCTGTTAGTCTGGATTGATTTTCGAGTACCCTATTTAGTTGTGTTTCACTCATACTCGTTAGCTCCGTAACAGTTTTGACTTACAACTTGCCTTTTCTTTTTAGTTTTCTTTGTTAGTGTCGAGTCTGCATTTTATCGATTTCTAATGAAAACTCCATGATTCTTATGTTTGTGAGCCTCATGGATGGATGACTTCTTGGAAATTGGTAAGATCTTCACCGTGGTAATACTGTTCTAACCTCCTCTCATGTACTTATTTCATTCATTTGTCCGAATTATTTTGTTAAACATTGAGGACAATGTTTAGATTAGGTTTGGGGGTAGGGTTCATGAGTCGGTGAATTTTTCATTTTTTGTTGTGTATTCTTCATGAGTCGGTGAATTTTTCATTTTTTGTTGTGTATTCTTTTCCTATTTTTCTTTTCTTATCTTTAAAAAAAAAAAAAAAAAATTTGTTTCAAGGAAACTTGGTCTTTTGTGATTTTGAATGTTTTAGGCTCAAGACAATGCAAGCCGATATTGATAAAGACTTAAAGTTTAGTATGGTCCTTATGTTAGATTTAGTTCATAAGATTTTTCAACTCGATTATCTTTGCACCATGAGCAATGTTAGCATAACTTGAAGTTGATGAGTGAAATATATACTAGAAAACCTTAGAATAATAGTGGAGACTTAACCCTGAAAGCTTTGAGCCTTTCTATTTTTCTGAGGGTTATACATAAACTCTGATTTTTCTTGAGTCCACATTATCTCGTTGATGATCTCATTATTTTCATTCTTTTGGTCAATTGCTTTGGGAATGACATCAAAATTGAATTATTACACTAGAACTTCTTGGCTTATTCAATTGAGATGTCATAAAACTTACCCGAACTTAGGAAATGATCTAGGCATTTTTTTCTTTAGACCATTAACTAGCCTTTTAACTTACCCATAACATTAACCTTTTTGTAGCCTTTTGAGCCTTAGAATAACTTTTATTTGTTAACCCATTAACCTTTACCCAATTTTCTCTGGGAATGTGTATGGATGGATGTACTTGGTATAAAAAGGGCATGAAGAGCAAAATATGAGATATTTCATAAATCCTCTATGAAAAAAAAAAAAAAAAAGGGTTGAAGAAAAGAAAAAAAAAAAAAAAAAAAAAGATTCTTCAATGAGGATAAATATGTGAGAATGAAGAAAAAATTGATGGTGCGCAACATTGGTTTATTCTTGATAGCCCTAATTGTTCGTTCGTATAATGGGTGTATACAGTCCTAGAAATTTTTGTTAGAACCCTTTGACACTCCTTATTAACCATTACCCAAGCCCTATTACAACCCAACAAAGTCCTGGTTGATCTTAGGTAAAGGTTAGTTCCGTAGATGTGGAGATTTAATAACCAAGACCTATGGTGTTTGATTCAACATTCTCAAAAGCAATTGATATTCCTGTCCATGAGATCATGTTCATTCCATTCTTGAAAAGTCCGTTCTTCATAATACTATATGTGAGATGATTGTTTTCCATTATTTACTCTTTCCTCACATATAAATTGAGTGAATTACCAAATCTCTGAGTGCTTTATTGTGAGTGACATGAGAGATTTGAAGTCAAAACAAACTTTCTACAGGAGATTTAGTCATTGTTTTGCTCTGAAGTGAAAAGTTATGTTGATAGTGCTATCCACACACACACATTGAGTTGAGGATGATTGTGAATTTTTTCTAACTTTTGGAAAATATTAAAATTTTTGGAAAATTGTTGGTTCCTTGCATTTCTTGAAGTTTTAAAATAAGCTTTTTGTGACCAAGTTTTGTTGAGTCAGTAATGTTTGTGGGTAACATTTCTGGAAACCCTCACGAGACTATAACTCGTCCACTAGAGGTAATCTAGCGGTTTAAAGCTTTGTTGCACGTTTAAGGTAAGTGCAACCGATGATTCCTGCGAAAGTGAGTTAGAATTTTATTGTTTTGCTCGAGGACTAACAAAATATAGGTTTGGGGGTATTTGATATACACATAATTCATACATTTATACTCCTTAATTTATATATGTTAGTGTTTCGATGCTTATATTTTATAATAATTACTTCGTTTTTATTTCTTTTCAGGAATTTGCGCTTAAACGATGAAATCATATTAAGGCGACGATGTAAGGAATTGCACTTGGTGGTACAAAGCAAAGAGAGAATCCATAAACCAAAACTCTAAACCAAATCCATAAACCAAAACCTATAAACCAAATCCATAAACCCATAAACCAAAACCCAAACCCAACATCCACCTAACACCCATGTGCTCCAACAACATCCAACAATCTCCACCAACATCCCATGTTCTATCCCATGATCTCCCACAATCATTCTATCCCATGTTCTCCCACAATCATTCTACCCCATGTTCTCCACCAACATCCACCATTCTCCACCAACATCCCATGTTCTCTCCCATCTTCACCTAACATCACTTGCTATTCATTTGTTTTCAATCTATAAAATCAATGAAAAGGAATAGCAATAGGGGAGAGGAGGAGAGAAGGGAAAAGAATTAGAGACAAATCAAAACCTCTCCTCCTCCTAAAGTGATTCTCTCAAATTGATTCACAAACACCATCACCAATCACCATTCCCTACTCCTCTCCACTGTCCACACTATCACCTCACCGTCACCACCACCGAACAGCACCACAACAGGTCACGAACCGCCGTCCTCGCCAGAACTCGCAACCGCGCAGAAACAGTTGCGAAAACAGGGAGTTTCCTCTCCCTGTTTCTTCACTGAATTTGCAATTTTATTTGGTTTTTCTTCACTTCGTTCTTCTTTGCAGGTTCTAGGATCACGTGGAGGACGAAGGAAGCCGCGAAGGAGCGAGAATCGCCGGACTGAGCCGCGGCAGAGTCGCGAAACATCGACGAAACAGGGAGTTTTCCTTCCCTGTTTTCTCGATTTGTTTTTCTGTTTCTTCGAGATTTTCTTCACTTTGCTCATCCTTGCAGGTAATAGCATCACGAGGGAGTCGAGGGAAGCCGCTAGGAGCGACGGAAATCCGCCGGCAGAGTCGCGAAACAGCCCTGAAACAGGGAGTTTTCCTTCCTGTTTTTCCTCGATTTGTTTGCTGTTTTTATTGGTTTTCCTCACCATTTCTCATCTTGTGCAGGTACTAGAATCGAACCAAGGACGAGGGAGGCCGCGAGGAGCGAGAACCAGGCCGCGAAAGCCGTCGTCTCGCTGGAGAAGACAACCGGAATCGGCCCTGCTACTGTAGCGCACTGTAGCAGGGCGCGAAAATTGAATTTATTTGTGATTTTGGCTATTTCCACCGCCAGAATTGCTCTGTACCACCACCGGTCGAATTAAGGGCCAATTCTCTCGGGATTCGTGTCAGATCACTTGCTGACCTGCTGTTTGACACCCTATCGAGCTTGTGACAAGCCGAAGGAGTTTTGTAAATTTTATTTTAAATTTATTTTACTGAACGATTTGCTTAATTGTCATTACAAGTTATTTCTGAAATTTGATAAATTGCTTTCACCTAGCATGTTCAAGTAAGTAAACTTGATATGTTGGGTAGTTAGAATTACCATTTATCAAATTTCAAAGCATGTTCTAAAAAAAATTTATTAAGCTTAAACTTTGATTAAGTGTGCCTTAAAAAGACACTTAATACTTAGTAAAAGCATATTTGCTTGAATTAACTTGTGAATGTTTAATAGAAACACAATACTATTTAATTGGATTTTAACGATCATATATTCGGTGTAAGCAAGGGATTCTCATCCCTAAAGCTTCTCGTATTTAAATTCAGTAATTTAGATTAAATAATTTTGCTAACTCATTGGTGAGTCCAAGCCCACCAAACCCATTTCATTCCATCCATCTCATTTCATCTTATCATTTTATTTTGTTTTATTATCTTTAATTTAGTTTTCTTTTAAAAACACTGTAACCCCTATTTTCCATTTAAATTAGTTTAGATAATTTCTTAAATATCAATTGCATTCACCTTCTTCGTGGGATCGACCCGTACTTGCCGTTGTCTACCAGTTAGACACCGTGCACTTGCGGTATTACAAGTTGGTTTAATTAACCTATTAATTTGGGTTAGTTAAATCCGCATCACATAGTGAGTGGTTAGTAGTGTCTTAGTTAGTGAATAATCACTTGTGGGTACCCTAGTGCATGCGAGTTTGGGTACGAGAGAAAGGTCGTTTAGTAAAAAATGACTTGTTTAAACCATTTGTAGTCCCCGTCACCTTTGTAGGAAAATCCTCTATTTTTGAAGTGATGGGAGAACCATTGCCGCAACTTGTTGCACCCCCTCCTCCCATGACTCTCCGGGATTACATGTATTCCACAAGGACGAGTCAACCCTCTTGTATTGTCTTGCTCCCATCCACCACCAATTTTGAATTAAGATCAGGCATGATACAAATGTTACCAGTTTTTCACGGTATAGGTTTTGAAAATTCGTACCAACTTGTTAGAGAGTTCAAGGACATTTGTTGAATGATGAAGTACAATCAAATGATAGATGAAGTCCTTAAGTTGTATCTTTTTCATTTCTCCTTGAAATAAACTCCAAGTCTTGGTTGTATGCCTTGCAACCTAGATTCATCACCTCTTGGAGCAAAATTGTTGAAGTTTTCTTCAAAAAGTTTTTTCCTAAACAAAAGACAGCAAACATTCATCAAACCCTCAACAATTTCCATCCATCAGAGGGAGAGACAATGTACTTGTACTTGGAGAGATCCAAGGATTTCTTACTTCAATGTCCCCACCATGGTTTTGAGAAGATTAGATTGACCCAAATCCTTTACAAAGGATTAGATTACCCTACAAAGACCATGGTAGAGTCATTTTGCAATGGTGGTTTTACACATAAGACTTTTTGCTTATCAAGTGTGGGCATTCCTAGAAGAAGTTGTTGAGAACACCCTACAATGGGAACCTATTAGAAATGAACCTAGGAAACCAGTCCCATCTAAAGCTGGCATCCACAAGTTGGATGCGAACTTTGAGATTGAGGCCAAGTTGGCCACAGTAATGAGACGATTAGAAGCTTTAGAAATGAAACAGTGCAACCAAAGTTCGTCTGAGGATTCTTTGAGTGAATCTGAGACCAATCAAGTCACGAGTATTAGAAATGAGCCAAAGACTTGTCCATGCACTTTATGTGGTAACCCGTATCACACTGTTGCTGATTGCATCACAGTTCTTATAGGTGAGTATCCTGAAGAGCAAGTTCATCCTCTATACCAAAAGGCGCTGCACGAGAATAGGCAGAAATATGATCCATATTCAAACACTTACAATGAGGGTTGGAAGGACAACCCCAAACTTTCATGGACCCAGGGTCACCACTAAGAAGGTCCACTAAGAAGGTCCATCTGGGAGCAATCCTCCCCTTGGATTTCAAAAACAACCACATGCACAAAATGTCCAGCAAAATCCGACATAACGTATTAGCAATCTTGAGGAAACAATGAACAAACTGGCTGAAAATACACGTAGCTTTCAACAGAGTACCACCCAGAGTTTGAATGCCAATATGCAATCTATTGCAAAGTTGGAACACATGGTGAGTCAGCTGGCAACAACCATAAGTGCGAGAGACATGGGTACCTTCCCTGGTCATACTGAAACCATCCCTAAAGACCAAGTTAATACTAAAAACCTTGAGCATGTTAATGCAATCACTACACTTAGGTCAGGTTGTAAGGTTGACAATAAGGTAGAAATGCCCAAGTCAGAGTCAGAGACTGAGAAGGTTCAATTGAAATAGGGAAATCCAATTGTGAAAGACCATGCAAATGGTGAATTTAAGGACATATCCATGAAAGACTAGGATAGTAATCAGACCGTTGAAACTTTTTTCCCCAAGGTGCCCTTTCCACAGAGGTTAGGAAGCGCATAGAATACAACCCAGTTGGATAAGATATTAGAAGTCTTCAAACAAGTGAGACTTAACATTCTTCTCATAGATGCTATCCAACAGGTGCCATCGTATGCTAAAGTCCTTAAAGACCTTTGTACTTTTAAAAGATCCACCAAGGTTTTTAAGAGAGCTTTCTTGTCAAAACAAGTCAGTTCTATTATCTCATCAGACACACCTATTAAGTATAAGGGTCCCGGAAGCCCTACTGTTTCATATGAAATATGAGACCGCCATATAGCAAGGGCGTTATTGGATTTAGGATCCGATGTGAACTTCTTGCCTTACTCAATGTATGAGCAATTACGTTTGAGAGAATTAAAACCTACCAAGACTATCCTTCAGTTAGCAGACGCGTCAGTCAGATATCCGAGAGGAATAATAGAAGATGTCCTAATTAAGGTAAATGAATTCATTTTTCCTGTGGACTTTATACTTTGACACAAAACTCGCTACTCCTAGGAAGATTCCTGTGATCTTAGGAAGACCCTTTTTAGCAACATCCAATGCTGTAATCAACTGTAGGAATGGCCAAATGAAAATCAGTTATGGTACAATGACAGTTGAAGTTAATGTTTTCAATGTTAACAGGCAACCCCATGATGATGATAGCGAACTATGTGAAGTGAGTCGCATTGAGGAATTGGTTGAAAACACTGCTAGTCAAATGGGTTATGATGACCCATTAGAGGCATGTCTTGTCCACTTTGGGTGTGATTTTGATGTAGCTGCTCTTGTTGAGGAAACCGATGCATTATTGAATTCTGCACCTGTTATGGAAAAGAGCAAATGGCAACCAAAACTTGAAATTCTCACACCGTTACTTTTATCACCGACAACTTCTGTTATCAAACCACCAGTTTTGGACCTTAAACCATTACCCGATGCGCTCAAGTATGTATATTTAGGTCCATGATAGTCTTTGACTTTTATAACTTCCACACACTTGAAAGAAGAACATGAGACAAAATTGCTCGATATCCTTAAAGAACATAAGGAAGAAATAGGGTGGTCAATAGTAGATATCAAGGGTATAAGTCCCTTTGTAGTGCAAAATAGAATTCACTTGGAAGACAATTCCAAAATCTCACGTGAACCACAAAGGCGACTAAATCTAGCCATGAATGAAGTTGTAAGGGGTGAGGTACTGAAGTTGTTGGACGCTGGAGTGATTTATCCGATTTCGGATAGTACATGGGATAGCCCAATTCATGTTGTGCCCAAGAAGTCGGGTATTACAGTAGTAAAAAATGAAGATAATGAACTAGTTCCCACCCGTGTGCAAACTGGGTGGCGTGATTTTATTGACTATCGTAAGTTGAACTCTGCCACAAAGAAGGATCATTTTCCATTGCCTTTAATAGACCAAATGCTAGAAAGGTTGGCCGGACGTGTTTTTTATTGCTTTCTTGATGGTTATTCCGGCTACAACCAGATTCCTATTGCACCTGAGGATCAAAAGAAAACCACATTCACTTGTCCTTTTGGAATGTTTTTGCCTATCGTCGCATGCCCTTTGGATTCACCCACTACATTTCAACGGTGTATGATTATTATTTTCTCTGACATGGTCAAACGTTTCTTAGAGGTGTTAGTGGATGATTTTTTTTGCATTTGGATCTAGCTTTGATGAGTGTCTACACCACCTAACTCTTGTGTTGGTCCGATGTAAAGAGAAGAATTTGTTGCTTAACTGGGAAAAATGTCACTTCATGGTAAGAAAAGGAATCATTTTTGGCCATGTGATTAGGCGAATGGTTTGAAGTTGATAAGACCAAAGTTGATTTAATTTCTAACCTTCTACCACCTCAGAATGTTAAAGACATTAGATCATTTTTGGGCCATGCGGGGTTTTACAGACATTTCAAAGATTTTGATAAAATTTCTAGACAATTGTGCAACTTGCTTGCCAAAGATGTCTCATTTAAATTTGATGATGAATGTCTGAAAACATTTGAGAGATTGAAAAAGGAGTTAACTTTTGCTCCTATAATTCAACCTCCTGATTGGATGAACCATTCGAGATCATGTGTGATGCATCTGATTATGCCTTAGGTGCTGTCTTGGGGTAACAAATTGATAAACTTCCCAGGGTGATCCACTATGCTAGTCAGACACTTTGAATGATGCACAACTAAACTATTCAGCCATAGAAAAAGAATTCCTAGCGGCTGTCTTTGCCCTAGAAAAGTTTGTTTCATATCTGATAGGGTCCAAAGTGATTGTTTATACTTATCATGCAGCTCTTAAGTACCTTTTTCACAAGAAGGATGCAAAAGCCTGCCTTATTTGATGGGTCTTATTGCTACAGGAATTTTATTTAGACATTCGGGACAAGAAGGGTTTTGAAAATGTTGTCGATGATCACTTTTCTAGGTTAAATTCAGAGTCTTCTAGGGAGGAGTTTCTCTTGAATGAATCATTTCCAAATGAACAGTTGATGCGTGTCTTTCAATGTCCTTGGTTCGCAGATATTGTGAACTACCTTATGATAGATCAATTGCCTTTGCATTGGTCTAGACAGGATAGGTACAAAATTTTGTTCGAGGTATAAAACTTCTTTTGGGATGATTCGTACTTGTTTAAGTATTGTTCTGATCAGGTTATTCGTAGATGTGTTCTAGATGATGAACACGAGAGTGTTCTCAAGTTTTGTCATAACCATACATGTGGAGGAGATTTCGGTTCAAAGAAAATTGCAGCCAAAATTTTCCAATGTGGATTATATTGGCCCACAATTTTTCGAGATGCCCATACATACTACAAAAATTGTGAACATTGATAGAAAATGATTAGGATCAGCCACAAAGACGAGATGCCTCAAACCCCTATTTTGATTGTTGAGATATTTGATGTGTGGGGTATTGACTTTATGGGACCCTTCTCTAATTTGCATGAGAACTTTTGCATTTTGCTGACAGCGTCTCCAAATGGGTAGAAGCCATTCCTATTCATACAAATGATCGTTTTTTTGTGCTCAAATTTATTAGGGAGAATATCTTTTCTTGATTTGGTACGCCTAAATCCATTATTAGTGATAGGGGGACGCATTTTTGCAATAGATCATTTGAGAGCCTCATGAGAAAGTATGATGTCACCCATAAGGTTTCGATGTCCTACCCACCCACAGACAAATGGTAAAGCTGAAGTCTCTAATAGGCAGATCAAGCATATATTGGAGAAAATAGTCAACCCTAATCGTAAGGATTGGTCCTTACAATTATTGGATGCGTTATGGGCTTATAGAACAACTTTCAAGACTCGCATAGGGATGTCTCCTTACTGACTTGTCCATGGAAAACATGTCACCTTCCTATGAAACTAGAACACAAAGCTTATTGGGCAATCAAGTCTATAAACGTTGATCTGCCCACAGTTGGAAATAATCATCAAAAACTCCAACTTAGTGAGTTAGATGAAATCCGCAAAGATGCTTACCATAGTGCAAAGATATATAAGGAGCGAATGAAAGTATTTCATGACAAATCTATTAATAAAAAATAATTCGAATCTGGGCAAAAAGTTATCTTATATTCATCTCGATTGCATTTATTTCCTGGTAAGCTAAGATCTTGATGGTTTGGACCTTTTATTATTATGAATGTTTATCCTCATGGGGTCATTGAGATTCAAAATAAAAAAATGGTGAAGTTTTCAAAGTTAATGGACAACGGTTGAAGCCATTTATTGAGTCGTGGAAACGTAACAAGGAGGAAATTGTCCTCCAAGACCTTGTTTATCAAGATTGATTTTCTTGGTCTAGCCTGTTGTATTGTAGTAATCTTAAATTTTATTTTCTTGAGTCATTTTTATTTTTTTTAGTCCATGGTAATACTTCATCCAAAGCATTCCAATCTAGCCCTTATCTCTACTTAAAGATAGCGATGTTTTTCCAGGATTGGGCGAGGTTACTAGATGGTATCCTTTAGGTTTGAGGTGCTTAGGTGGAATCATTTTGTCATTGTAAGTAAAATGTTTGGATCCCCTATATGTATCATTCTTATCTTTTACAGGTGAGTTCCATACCAACAGAAACATCTACCGAGGTAAAAAGTTCCAATTCTTTATTTTCAAGCCTATTTACATTAATTTTTCTTGTCATTGCATGTTTCACTATGGTGTCATAGTTTAAACATTGAGGAAAATGTTTGCTTTTAGGTTTGGGGTGGGAGTTTATTAAATTCTAATGTTTCAATTATTTTTATTTCAAAATTTGCATGTTTCAATAAAATAAAATAAAAATTAGTTTTTTTTAAGCTATTATCCTCTTAATGATGATGGCATAGTCTTTTTGAATGGATTACCTTAAGCTCGCTACTAAATTTCGAACCATAGCTCTTTATATTATCCATTTTCTAAACATTATTCATGAATTGAGTCTTGGAGAAATTTCTCATAGCCACTTGTGTGTAGTCTAGGTGGGAAAGTGAACATGATTGAGAAAACCAAAAGAATCATTAGTAGAGACTTAACCTAAGTGAGATTTGAGCCAGTCCATTATTTTGTAGAGTGGTATATGCAAATTCTAAGTTACTAGTTAACTTAACAATTTTGGATTTCTAAAATCTCCGTTGATCTCATTATTCCTTGTTTAGGTCTAAGACAGAAAATGTCAATAAAAATTAGATACCTCCCCTCTGAAATCTTTTCGAGGCATAAAATGACCATGTGAAGCTTAGGAGATGATGTAGGTAATCTTTGTTTAACCCATTTAGCCTCTAGCTAGCCATTCCAAAAAAAAAAAAAAACCTTTAGTTACCTCTTTGAAAGCATTTTCTTTGTTTACCATTCAACCAATATCCTTGCTCCAGTCAAGATTATAACCCAATTTATTTTCGATTTCCTAGTTGCTTGAGCATTTGTACATGAAGTTCCTATAGTTGAAGATGGTGAACAAATTTAATGGAAATGTTCTTAAAACTCCTTTGAGCATAAAGACCTATAATTAGACAAAAAAGTATACAGTAAATAAAATTCCCAAGCTGAAAAAGGGAATCAGGAAATAAAAAAGAAAAAAAAGAAGTGAGAAGAAGAACATCATATTTATTCAACATAGCCTAGTTTATCAAATAAGTACAATTCTCAAGCATTTTGATCTATCTTTCCCATCAATTTTTAGCCTTAACCTTTGCTCCATTACAACCTATTAGAAAATCCTACTTGATCGCCAATGGTAGCCTGGTTGGATGGTTAAGGCTGTGGTGGTTTAACCCCCACGTCTTGGGTTCTATACCCACCGACGGCACGTTTGCCTTTCAAAAAAAAAAAAAAAAAAAAAAAAAAATCCTACTTGATCCTAAGTGTAATTTGGTTAAATGTGGAGATTAGATAAGGAGGGCAAGGGGTATGATCAAACATTCTCAAGTTATAGACAATCCGTTCATGAGATCATTTAATTTCTTCCATTTTCTTTACGCTCCTTTCATAAATGATTATTTTTCTCTATTTACTCTGTCACATGTGAGTTTAGAGAACAAGCCACTTCTGAGAGATTTGTTTGTTGAGAGAATAACTTATGAGTGTTGAAGTCGAGGCGAAATCAATTTTGAAGATGATCAATGTTTTGTGCAACTTAAAACTGAAACTACATACTTGTTGGCTAAATCACTTAACTCGAAGATTTGAATATTAGTGAACATTGTTTAACATTTGGTTAGTGTTTGGAATTGTGCCAATCTTTATTAGCATGCTTACACTGATAGAAGATGCACTTCAGAAATAGGATAACTAGTTGACCTTGTTTTTGGTATTTAGAATTTTGTGGGTATATTCAGTGCAAACTCTCACGAGACAACACTCATCTAGCGGAATTATGCGGACAATTTTTTCAAAGTATATATTTTTAAAATTTAATCATAGTCATAGATTACAAAATAAATAATTAATCAAAATGGTGTAAATATGTAATCATAGTCATATATTATTTTACTAATTAATCAAATGAATTTAATTTTGCAGGTTGGAACACTTATAGTTACCTGGATTTGTTTACGAACAACCAATACAACGAAAGCAACAACAACAACTCATAGGCATTCTGGCATAGCAATAACCTCAACAGCAAGAACTGCAAGCAATAAAAGCAAAGAAGTCAAGAGTTGCAACTTGCAAGTAACAAGATCAGAAGTGGAAGATCTCATAGCAGAAACATCCCATTAACCAAAAGTGGCCCAAGTAACTTCATCTTGTTTTGAATAAAATTTGTCTCTGAGTAAATAAAAACAACGACTGAATAAAAACACAATAACATTATATAACTGGTTGTTAAAGAAGTTCATACAAGATACCCGAAAACATTGTAGCTTAGTTGCTGTAGACACTGAAACATCAGATAGGACTTCATTAGGCAACTGCTTCGGCCTGGTCATGCCAGCCACTGTCACTGCATCATTAGCTTCTACCTGAACCAAAGTGAAGCAAAAACTCTGTAACATTATTAAATTCGTCTCTGTAATTGAATCCCTCTTCTCAGTAGAGGGAAGAAGCGAATGGGAGGAGAGGGAAGAGGAACTGGGAGGAGAGGGAAAGCTTACCTGATTTGGGAAGTAAGCAGCCAATCTCTTCGACGTCTTCGATTGATCTCTTCAGCAGCAACCGATCTCTTCAGCAGTTGATGATTTCGATTGAAGGAAGGGAGGAAGAGAGGTTCAAATCTAATTCTCTTCTTCTTATTCGTCTCTTCTTTTTCTTAAAATTGAAGGAAGAGAGGTCGATTGAAGGAAGAGAGGTTCAGATCTCTTCAGTAGTTGTCGCTCCTTCTTCATTTTAGCTGCAAAAGGGTAAGAATCGATTAGGTTTTTTTTTTTTTTTTTTTTTCATATATAAAGACCTACAAATCGGCTAGTCAAGTCGGCCGATTAAGCGCTAACTCGCCGATTTTGATCGCTTTTGACCGAGTTTGACCGTTTTTACTGGTTTCGTTTAAAGCCAGCCGAATCAAGCCTGTGCGATTCGGTCCAGCCCCGCATAGCGTTTTTTGGCCGATTTTAGGCCGCATTAATAGCATAGCATGCAAATCATTTAACTTTTTATTTATTTATTTTTGTAGGACATATGGAGCATTCATCAAGTCAAATTGTAAAACCAAGCAAGCCCTAGCCCTAGCCCATCCATATCCTTCACTTAAACCGAACTCCAACCCTTCAATACTTCCTTCATTGACCACAATTATGACCAAATTCATCCACTCCCAACCTCTCACAGAATTCTATCAAGAAGTCCTCACAAATTGAAAAGAGAAAAAAGGGGGATTTAGAAGTTACTTAAAAAGGGAGGAGGCTACTAAAAAAAGGAAGAAAATGGGGTTTATAGGGAGCTGTTTCAGGTTTGTTTCTAGGCTGAATCTAGTTCGTTTTGAGAGCTGTTTCAGATTCGTTTTGGGGGCTGATTCAGGTTCGTTTCTAGGCTGAATCAGGGAGTTGTTCGTTTCTGGGTTGAAACAGAAGGCTTTTAGAGCTAATTCAGGTTCGTTTTGGGCTGTTGCAGGGGGTTTATTCAGTGTTGTTACAGGGCTTGAACAGGGTGTCTTTCGCCTCTAATTCGGAGCTGGTTTCAGGTCTGATTTGGGGGGTTGTGTCAAGGGTTTAATCATGGTTTGTTTCAGGTTGTTTCAGGTGCTAAATCAGAGCTGTTTGAAGGGTTGAATCAGAGCGTGAAGAGGGCTGAATCAGGACTGTTTCAGGGTCTAATTCAAAGTTGATTCAGGATCTGTAACAGGGCAGTTGCAGGGAGGTGAAGGAGCAGCTGCTGCTTGCTGCATTTCTGTATTACAAAGAGGAGGAAAGAAGACAGATTCCAGCCTTTTTTCCATGTTCTGTAAGTCTTTATACATTTTGGAAGAAATGATTACGAATTTAATGTCTGGCTAAACCCTCAAACTAAGGTTGAAGAGGAAGCCATTGTTATGGATTCCGTTCAATAAATTGTTCAGTTCTGTTCATTTTGTTCCATGTTTAAATTAATGGAGTTTCTTTTATGAAATATACATTTACATTTTTCATTTCAAGAAGTACATTGATTTATATTGTAGTGCCTGTTATGAATTACAGGTTTGATGTTCCTTGATAACTTGTTCTTAGCTAAACAGTTTGACAAGTTATGCTTAAATCAATTGAATAATTTTGCAAGTGAATTAGATTGAACTATCTTGTGAGTAAAGTAAATACACATATTTCATTGCAAATCTTCCGAAATCGTGGGTTGAGTTCTCATCGATTTTGAGTAATATTTTTGTTTGGTGAAGAAATTTTAGCAAATTTAGTGTTGGAGTTTATTTCATTGGCAGAATCCAAAACCTTAGTCTTACACTATTTTAGTTTAGTATTGATTCCATTTTCTTAAATCAAATGAAGAAAAAAAAAGTAAAATTACAATCTAGTATCTTCGGAGAATCAAATTTTGCCATTTAAATCAATTAACTTAGTCTCCCCTAATTCCCTGAGGTTCGACCTCAACTTGCTAAACACTACATTATGATCTTGTATTTGCAAGTAGAGTAATATTTGTTCAATCAAAATTTTCAATCCAAGAGGCATTGGATGGAGTTTCTCAAGGACTATGACTTTACCCTCCATTACCATCCATGCAAAGTCAATGTGGTAACCGATGCGTTAGGTCGTAATCTTCAGTTAATGGTTCCAGACTTGGTGACTAAGCAATGGCGAAACTATTTCGAAGTTTGACCTGGACATCAAAGATTCATATAACAAAGCCTTTGTAGCACATTTGTCAGTTAGACCATCATTGTTGCATAGGATTATTGATGAACAACATAAAGATAAAAAAATTGTTCGATTTGCGGCCCAAAACATAGAATATCCAAGCTTTGAATGAGAAGTACATAGTGATGGCAATCTAAGGTATCACAGAAGGTTGTTTGTACCTAAGGTGGAGTTGATAAAGAACGAATAATTAGTCGAAGCCCATGAATCTTGTTATTCTATTCATCCTAGCAGTACGAAGATGTATCAAGACCAGTGTTCTAAAAAGCGCTAGGCGGCGGGCAGGCGGCGAGCAGGTACCTAGCGCCCAGGGCCTAGGCGGTCTTAGGTTTTGTATTATAACTTTATTAATTTGCAAAAGTTAAGCATAATACCTTATCAATTACATCCAATTTAATGCCAAGATACATATGCAAAATTTAAAAACATGAAAAATTAACAATCATGAACAAAATTTATTAAAACTAAAATGACTGAAGTTGGTCATGATGGGTACTTTATACAAAGTTTAATTTGTGGACAAATATCCAAACCTACTCTTTTATTTTTTTTCAAATTGCATGAATGACCACAATCATGTTTGATAAAATCTACATTACTAAAATTGGTACCAGCAGGTCCTTTGAGAACTCCATTAAGTAACCATCCTTTGCTACATTCAGACATATACTGAATAAAAAACAATTAAATTGTTTATTTCCAAAAAAGAGGAAAGAAAAATAAAATAAGAACACAATCAGCCTTATTAAAAAAAAAAAAAAACTCGCCCATACTCACCTAGACCCGTCCAACCATTAATCTGGGCTTTTCTCTAACTCCTAGCGCCGCCTAGGCCGATTTTTAGAACACTGCTCAAGACTTGAAACATCAATATTTGTGGCACGATCTGCAAAAATATATTGTTGGATACATGGCTAAATATTTGACGTGTCAGCAAGTCAAAGCAGAACATCAAACAACCAGCAGATCCTCTCCAGCCACTTTCCATTCGTGAATGGAAGTGGAAGTATGTCACAATGGATTTTGTAGCTCACCTTCCAAAATCTAGTGGCGGGTACAATTCTATATGTTATAGTGGATCAATTAACTAAGTTTGCCCATTTTCTCTGGTGTCGAGATACCCATTTTATAGATCAGTTAAGCAAATCATACATCGCAAAGATTGTCCGTTTGCATGGTATACCGGTTAGCATTGTTTTAGACAAAGATCCTTGATTCACTTCTTGCTTTTGGAAACGGTTACAAAAAGGCTTTGGGCACACGATTGGATTTTAGCACAACATTTCATCCTCAAACAGACAGACAATTTGAAAGAGTTATTTAAATTCTTGAAGATATGCTTTAACCATGTGTACTAGATTTTGGAGGTCTTTGGGAAGACTTTTTACCACTTGCAGAGTTTGCTTACAATAATAGATAACGAAGTAGCTTTGAGAAGACACATTTTGAAGCATTGTAAGGAAGACCTTGTAGATCATCTTTATGTGGGGCGAAAGTTGGAGAAAATCATTTATTAGGACCCGAGTTAGTTCAATAAACAACGCATAATATAGAGATAATTCAAAATCGTTTGCAAATAGCTTAGAGTCGAAAAAAGAGTTATGCAGATGCAAGTAATCACCCTTTGGAGTTTGCTATAGAAGATCACGTTTTTTTTCAAGCTTCTCCACTGAAAGGTGTATTTCATTTTGGTCGTCGTGAAAAATTAGCTCCAAGATATATAAGACCATTTGAGATTCTTGAACGAGTTTTAGCAGATAGCCTAGCACTTATTCCACAATTAGTTGAGGTCCACATAGTTTTTCATGTTTCAATGCTAAAGAAGTATATACCAAACTCGTCACAAGTGCCAGATTGGGAACCACTTCAGAATAATAGTGGTAGGTCATATGAGAAGCAACCAATTCAGATTATTGATAAGAAAAAACAAGTGTTATGGTCGAAAGTGATTCCTTTAGTAAAGGTATTTTGGCAACACCATTGCATTAAGCCACTTGGGAACGAGAAGTTGATATCTTGCAACAATACCCCTAATTGGCTTTAGCTTAGGTATGCTTAAATTTCGAGGAAGAAATTATGTTAAGGGAGGTAGAATGTGATGGCCTAAATTTCATACTTATATTACGACTAGAGACAAGTTTTTTGTAATTGTGTTTGATAACTAGACATGGTTTTATTTTATCAAGATAGATATCAAGATAGATATTAAATAAAATAAAATCCTCATGATTCATATTTGGTTTCTTTGACAATCTTAACTATCAATATTTTAGACCTCATTGAATAGATCAATTCCATATAAAAGTTACATCATTATAAAGACATTTGATAAAGATTGAGCAATAAAAAATTTGGACCGCTGGTAGAAACACAACTAAGCTGACCGATAGTGGAAATTGTCAAAATTATGAACCTAGGGAATAGTTATATCTCGAGATTACTAATGCAAATCCATTGCATGAAAGTGTTGATATTAATGGGTGACACATTTCCCATGAGGTGTCACACCTAGGACGTTTCAAATCCATGTTGACATATGTGAAATTCAAGGATGTGTCAAATCCATGTTGAACTAGTAATGAACCCCTTTCCTATATATACTCCCTGATAGTGTTGACCTTCTAAAAAATCACACAACAAATACAAGTACTTCTAGTAGGGAACCAACAACATCTATCAAGGAGACTTGTGAGTGAAACAAACTTTGGAAATAAGGAATACCATTCTACGTAAGTACTCTTCGTCACCTAGATGTTGACATGTACTATTACATCAAGTTTTGTACTTTTCAATTTAGGATTCATATGTAAGTGTGTTCAAATACATTCAATTAAATTCTATGTACTTATAGTTCAATTAGAATTACGTACTTTTGAAACTTATGTTACTATAATTTAAACATGGGTTATTTGCACTTTCCCCCTATAATATATGCTATATTCAGCTTTGCACCCAATTAATATTCATATTGCACTTTCCCTCTAAGACTAGCAGTCAACGTGCCTTGACTGTCAAACACCTCATGTGCCATCATTCCGCCTATTTTGGATGACGAAAATGCCCTTCACATGCTTATCACGCCTGATTTGAAAACATGTCAATCCCAACCGTCTGTTACCTGAACCAAACAGGTGGACGGCTAGGGATTACTCTCTGTCAGCTTGTACCATTGAAGAGACGGACAATGGAGGGAAAACTCCCTCCGTTTTCATTCTTTCTGTTCAATTTCTCCTCTCTCCCTGCGTTTTCACTATCTTTGATTTCTCATCAAAATGAAGAAGCGGAATACCAAAACGAAGAAGGGAAAAACCAAAATAAAGAAGAGGGATAATGTTGTTTTCAGTGTCAAAATAACTATCAGTAGCAACAATGATGATGGGGCCACTGTTTCTAGCATACACTGAATGCAGTTCATTCAGTGATTTTAGTGACTTCTTTGGTCAGATTCCAAGCGATGAGGAACCAAATCTGAGGCTAGATTTCACTCCTTCGAACACTGAAGATGACGTTAAACCTTTCTTCTATTCATTGGTGTGATATATTGTAAGACTTTTTTCCAATTTTAGGGTTTTCATTTTGATGCTTCTATATGTAATGCATGTTTGAATGGATGGTGAATGGTATGATTTTGTTAGTATTTTGTTCATTTGCACAAATTTGGGTTTCTCCACTATTTTTTTGGTGGTTGATGTTTGCATCAGTGAAATTGTAGGTTTTGAAAGTAATTTAGTATGGTTTAGTGTTGCTAGTGGTCGGTGCTTTCATGAATCAGTCACAGTGTTCACATAATGTTGAATAGGGTAATGCACATATGTCTATGAATTTTTGATGTTATATGTGTTGTACTTGTCTTTTGTTTTCAATTTACTATTCACATTTGATTGCATGGTTTTGTTTGTTTCCTATAGTATTCATCAAGGACTGGATTTTGTTTTGTTTGTCTGTTTTGTTTGCATCAGTAAAAATGGTATGATTTTGTTTTGTTTGTCCATTTTCAGTCTTCTGTTTTCATCTTTTTAATTGTTGTCATTTTAGTAATGGTAAATGGGGACAAGAACTGGATGTCTGGAACTTAGTGATCCATTACGATGGAAAGTGGAGTAAGATTGCAAAGATCCCTGGTATGTGGAAGGTTTGTGATTATAAAGATGAGTTATCTATAGACTTTGTACGAGTGCATGGTGATTACTTTAATTGGGATAAGTTAAACAAGAGTATCCTTGAAGCTATCCCCAACCCATATAAGCATGCCTTAACCCTTGGAATAACACATACCTTTGTGGAGAATGGGGTGAGGATGGATATTACCAATGATGAAGAATTAATGTATTTTTGGACCCATGCAGACATTGATGACAAGGATGTTTTGCATGTGTTTGTTGAGGTTAAAGTGGCAGCACAAGTTCATAAAAGCAACACTCCTGGGATTAGTGTAATGGACCCTGAATCAATTTCAACCCCACCTATAGTTGATTAGACCCTGCCCCTATAACACAACCCACCCCTCCTAATAAAATTCATTTGAGGCCTAAATGCAAGGCCAATAGGTTTTGGACCAGGAAGAAGGTTCCAACCCCAAGGAAGAGTAAACCTAGTGATTGGTACTCTCCAAGGAAAGATGGTAATTGTGCAAAGAAAAAAACAGGGGGGAGGGCTAGGGTAGTAAATAAAGTGGCAAAAAAGGGATAAAGTCAAGTAAGACAAGAGTGAAGTTATATGATGAGTTGAGTGAAAAAATAGCTAGATGAAGACCTACCTGATGTAGTACTATAGGGACCTGATGAGGAACCTACCCTTGAACAAGCCCAAGGCCAGCCAGGATGTCCATCTGAACCAGGTCCATCTGAAGTAGATCCATCTGAAGCAGGTCCATTTGAACCAGGTCCATTTGAAGTAGGTCCATCTGAGTTTGCTGAACTAGATGATCTTCCAGTAGAAAAGGACTACCATTCAGGCCATAGCACTAAAAGTTAAGGCACCTCCAGGTGTGCATGCTGGTTTTGTTGCTGAAACTGAGAATGTTTATGGTGATGAGAGTGATCATGAAGCTCACCATGAGGATGAGGAATGGGTCTTGGTGGTTGGGAAGGAATGGCCCACAGTAGATGATGCTAGCTTTTGGTTGAGCAAATATGCAGTAAGAAAGAAGTTTCTAATGAGATTTAAGAAGAATGATCCTGATAGACTTTTAATGAAGTTTATGGATGATGACTGCAAATGGCATTGTTATGCAGCAAGAAACAAAGATGGGCACATCATCAATGTTAGGACCATGGGGCAACAACACACATGTCTGGGGATTGTTGATGGGAAACACCCAATGGCGGATGCTAGGTTTGTTGCTAAGGAGTGTGAGTCTATGTTTAATACACACTTCCAATCTCTCACACCTGACTCCCTTATCAAACAGACATGGAAGGAGCACACTGTTGATGTGAGCCACCATGTAGGGTGGAGGTCAAAACAGAAACTGATGGCAAAAGTAATTGGTAGCTATGAGGACAGTTACAAGATGACCCCTTCTTGTTGCATGGAATTGTCGATAGCAAATCCAGGAAGCATTGCTACATACTCAACAAATAATGAAGATCTAAGGTTTACAGGCTTGTGTTTAGCTTTTTCTGCTAGTCTACTTGGTTGACAGCATGGTTGTAGACCCTTGGTGGGTTTGGATGGGTGTTTTGTCAAGACCAAATATGGGGGTTGTTGTTTGTCAGTTATAGCTTTGGATGGCAACAATGGTCTGTTTCCATTGGCCATCTACATTTGTCAGTCAGAATGCTACCAGACTTGGTACACCTTTTGAGTATAATTGAGATGCAGTTAAAGATGCATACGGGGAAGCTGACTTTTATTTTTTACTAGCAGAAAGGCTTGATTAAAGCAGTGAAGTAGTTCTTTCTAGATTCAGATCATAGATTTTGATTTAGGAATATGTACAAGAACTTTAAGAATGTTGGTTTTGGTGAAATTTTCTTGATGTGACTAAGTTGGAAGGCTAATAGGGCATACAAAGAGTTTGAGTCTGTCCCCCACTTGAAAGAGATTAAGGAAGCTAATCCAATGACTCATAAGTGGCTGGTTGTTAGGGATGTGAAGAGTTGGTGTAGGACCGATTTTGACACTAGGCTATGCTCAAAGCACATCACTGACAATTTTAGTAAAAGTTTCAATAACTGGATCATTCACCTAAGGGACAAACCAATTTGCAAGTTCACTGATGATTACCACATGCTTGTCATGAGGCCTATGTATGACAGAATGATAAAAAGTAGCTTTTGGGACATCAATGGGTAAGTACCTAAGGCTAAGAAGCTAGTTGACAAGTACAAGGAAGTGAAGAACCAATTCAGGATGTTTGGGTCCAGTGATGGCGTCATCACAGTGCAACATAATGACACTGGTAATAGGTTTAGAGTCAAGACATCCATTAGATATTGTGCCTGTAGACAATGAAAACTCATAGGCATCATATGTGTGCATGGAGTCTTGATTCTAGTAAATCAGAAACCTCATTGAGCAGAATAAGTATAAGTTTTCTCAGTGACCATATAATTGCTTATATAATCTTATAACCATACTTATTTCCATTTGATGTAGGTACTACAGTCCCTATCATTCTGTGAAGGCCAATGTGGAAGCACACTCTAGGGGCATTGTGAGCATAAGAAATATGCATGAATGGGATGAAGTAAGTTTTATTTTCATTGCTTGTGTGTACTACAATCATTTGCTTATTTCCATGTCTGATTAGGGTTTTGATGTGGCAGCCAAGACACTTAGTGTTGCCACCTCTAGTGAAAAGAAATCTAGGGAGACCTAAGAGACAGAGGAGAAGAGATGAAGATGAAAATTAGGTTCACAAAGAACACAGGAGTTGCAGAAAGTGTGGAAGGGAGGGTCACAACAGTAGAACCTATAAAAACCCTCCAAGGAGCAGACTGCTAAGGATGGATAGACATCTAATAGGCCTAAATGCACGAGGGCAAAGAACAACAAGCCAAGGGGTGCAAGGACTGCTAGTGGAAAAGGAAATAGTGAGCCTCTAAATAAAATGCCCACATGTCCTCCACAACCACCAAACTTCCAGCCTGAGATGCCTACAACTCCAACTTTACACAACAATCATAGTACCGTGTTCATGACTCAGCCCTTTGCACAAGGAGTTCTGCCCCTACCAATGAGGCCACCAGTTAATCTAGTGTTTCAGCATGGGAATGGTAGGGGCAGGAGGGGACAAACTCAATTTGCAAAGGGACAAAGCAGTTGGAAACATAGGGAGCCCTGGAGATGACCTGCATATAAGTTAGTAGAAGACAATTGTTTGGTTTATTAACATTCTCATTTTGTGTTTTCTGATGAAATGTTATCTCAGACTTGTGTTATGTCAGACTTGTGTCGGTATGGTATACTAAATGATACACTTGTGTTATGTCAGACTTGTGTTGGTATGGTACACTAAATGATACACTTGTGTTGGTTGCAAGTTCTGTTAAATGGATTGCATTTCAAGTTGTTATGGTATTGAATGCTTGTTGATATGGTATGGTATTGACTATTTGTTGGTATGGTAGACTTCAGGTTGTTAGGTACTGAATGGTATTAAATGCATGTAAATTTAGGTTGGTTATTGATGCTTGTAAATTCAGTTTTTTGCAAGGATGTTGTGTCAGGTTGCTTATTGATGCTTGAAAGTGCTATGTCAGGTTGCTTATTGATACTTGAAAGTGCTATGTCAGGTTGCTTATTGATACTTGAAAGTGCTATGTCAGGTTTTGAATTGCAAGGTTGCTTATTGATGTTTGAAAGTGTTATGTCAGGTTTTGAATTGCAAGGTTGCTTATTGATGTTTGAAAGTGCTATGTCAGGTTTTGAATTGCATTGTGTTATATCAAGTTTTTGCAATGATGTTAAGGCATTTGATTACAATGTGCTATTAACATCCAATGAACATCAAATGAATTTACATTGTTGCAAGAACATCAAACTTTGTTGCAAGAACATCCAATAAACATCAAATGAATTTACATTGTGTTTTAACATCCAATGTACATGTACTCCTTCAAAATCTGGCATACTTCAAACCTTCTATTCACTTGTTTGATTGTGCTTGTGAGACCATGGGATCTGCAAGAAAATCAATTAAGTGTTGTTAATTAGCAGTCACTTAACCCCTTAAAATAAATTACTAGCAGTAACTTAATCCTTTAAAATAAATTTGAATTTAATTTCGCCCCTGCAACAGAACTGACCTAACAAATGATGAAAATGAGCTACAACTCAAGCTTACCATCAATACTTTGCAACCTTTTCCACTTATTGATGCTTGTATATTTAATCTACAGTGAAATAACATGTAGATGTAGTAGTAGTAGAAGCAATGGTAAGAGTTATTGGTGGTGAAGTGGAGATTGTGGTGGTGAAGTGGAGACTGTGGTGGTGAATGAGGAGTAGGCGAATTATCTCAACGTCTTAGTGGAAGTTTGAATCTCAGCCCTTGATTTTAATTGCATCAACTTTGAATCTCAGCCTTCTGATCATTAAAGGGTACTTTGGGCAGGAAAATATGACATTTTTTTAAGCTAGCACGTGCCTTGACAGTCATAGCGCATTGACTGCTAGTCTTAGGGGAAAGTGCAATATGAATGTTAATTGGGTGCAAAGCTGAATATAACATATATTATAAGGGGGAAAGTGCAAATAACCCTTTAAACATTGATTAGGTACAGGGAGTTGAAAATTTTGAACATGTACAAGGATGAGTTAGAGTTCATATACTAGGTCTGTTGTTATGTTAGGAATCTTGATTTTGAATAAGGAGTTTGAATTCTGACTATGAACATGGAAAAGTTACAATTCATATACTAGGTTTGTTGCTATACTAGGAATTTTAATTATGAATAAAGAGTTATGAATTTCAAATGAACAGGGAAGAGTTACAATTCATATATTAGTCACATTTTTAAAAGTTTTCTATAATATACATATGTTTTACAAAAATAAATAAATTCCTACCATGCGATTGCATGTTTTTTATTATTTCAAAAGGCATTTTATCGGATACACTTGTCAAAAACACATGTATAAATAACATGTGATTGGAGGATCCTAATACACACATGTATGCCAGATGTTTGGGTTATGATGAAATAACTCTTTATTTGGTCCCGGGGATGAAAAGTGGTTTCCTCGATTTTTTTTTCTAATGGTCTCAGGAATCATGTCAATGTATACAAATTGAATCATGCATCATAAGATTCATACGTTTCTGATACAAACAAAATATTCGACCTAATATGCCATATTTGGTCAATCCAACCGATATAAGTGGTAAGCACCCAAAACATTATTTTTTACACCCCTAAATATACAATTGCTAATCCAATTCTCCAATAAAAGTATCTCATTACGTGTATTTTGTAGGAATTCATGCACTGATCTCAAATCATCCACAAAGTGGCACAATAAGGTTAAAATTCAACAACTAGAAGGCCATTGGGAGTTCATATGCATTGATAAGGATTAAGGAAATTTAAGCCCAAGACCCATGAAGTCAAGTCCACAAGCAATCGCAACTACGGATCTCGAGGAAATGAACATGAAGATTTGGATATCCACATGGCCAATTTTATCATAGCAACACAAAATCTCTAGAAAACGCATTTCCTAATTTCACTCAACCATGTTTCCTCATTTTAGTCCAACACATTTTCTTATTTCTCTCAACCAATCATTTCACTCCAACACATTTCCTTATTCCACTCAAACATGTTTCCTTATTTCACTCAAACCCTTTTTACCTATAAAAACCTCATAGGTAGAGTTCATAAGAAAAGTAGTTTTTGTTTTAGAGAGATTTTTGGTTGGAGTTCTTGGTTTTAGATTTTTGTCTGTTTAAGAAGAAAGTATAAAGAAGTGCATGTGCTACTTTGTTTCCAACATTTTAATTTCCCATTGAAGTAGAAGTAAGTTCACTTTTTATTTAAGCATTACTTCTCTTTCATTTTATCCATTTTTACCAATTTTTTTTCCCTTTCTTAACTATCTCCTTTAACTTTTAATTTACTTTCATAAAAAATGGATAGTTAATCTCCCCCTTCAAAGGGAAGAGATTGAGCCCCATGAAGATATAATGATAGTTAGATTTTTTTTCATTTAGAAAGTAAAGTAGAACAATGAATTGTAGAAGTACTTCGAAAGAATGCTTCATTTGTTAAATGGATAATAATTTTGATTCGAAAGAATAAAATTATTTCAATGTCTTTTAGGATTTTTCCAATGAAAAACATAACCAAAATCCAATTATGTCTTAGAAATAAAACAATGGATTTCGTTTAAGTTTGAGAGAAATGAAAAGACTTTTACTTCTTAAATTCCACAATTCAAGACATGTAGGTTGAAAAACCATGTGATTTGAGTAGTTTAGAAGAAATTGAAATTACATTCTACAATTTCATTATGTTGGAAATAGGTGATTCTCATACCCTTGAGATCTCTCTATATTTCATTTTGTTACAAGTTAATTATTTTGTTTTGAAATCATATCATCTCTCAACATTTTACCATCCATTATTTTGTTATTCTCTCTATTCTTTAAGTTGAAATTCATATATTGTCTTCTAATCCAAGTGAAGTAGTCGATAACCCCTGCTTCCACTATGCATTGTTGAAGTGTATAGTAGGTTGAAGGAAAAAAAATGAAAAGAACAAACAAAAAAAAGTATTTCTTTGATTGATGTCGAAAATCATGCAATGACATTAATGACGATTTTTGACATCAATCATATGGCGCCATTGCACTTCACTTGGTGAAGGAAAACATTCGTGAAGCTGCAACTTTGGAGATAATAGAGAAGATTTTTAATTAATTAATTAATTTTTTCCCTTTTCAATGGTGTCAGTTTCCGTTTTCCTTGACCTTGACCCACGTGAGACAAAGACCACCGTTGTGGTGGCCGATGGCACTCCGATGCTTAAGTCAGACAAGGCTTGAGAAATGTATAATGCAGTAAATTTGGTTTTGTAGCGTACCTTTGTTCCACAACTTTTTTGAAACATCTTTTTGCCCTCTTGCTTCCGCATTCTTGCTTTTATTTTCGCAAGTGTAATCGAAAGCTTGTACCTTCTTCGATGGCGGATAGGAATGAACTTAATCCCGACCAGCCGCTATCCCTCACTTGTTATGAGTTTTTTTGGGATAGGTTGGTCGACAAACCTGGTCTGGTTAGTCTCCAGGATCATTATTGGATTCTTGAGGACCTAGAACTTGTCCAATTGGGTTTTGATCAATCCCCACTTAGGCATCTGAAGGGATTAATCTCTTGCATAAGGGCATGTTTCAATCGGGACTCTGATTTTTGGTCCCAGTAGATATCTTGTGCTTTCTGGTGTATCTTTGTGTCCCTCCCGCTCAGATGGTTCCTAACGGGTTCAGAACCTTGATCGCCGTTCTTATCAGGGCGAATGATGCCAACTTTCAAATGACTCCCAAGGTGATATATCTGCTGACTTCCCCTCGTTTGAACGCTCATGGGGCTTGCCAATTGAGCACACCAGTTTGTCTAGGTTCAATGTCAAATGATTTCAAGTCCTGGCAGAAATATTGTTTTCTGGCCTCTTCGGACTCTCCGTATTTTTAATCTGGAGGGTCGTCCACTCGTCAGAGGTTTTAGATTGGATAACAGTAAGCACAATGTTCCTCTTCTTTTTTCTTGTCCGATCACTGTGGATGTTGCACTGAATTGTTACTTATTTTTATGCAAAGAAATTTTTGGCTCCAGTTCTCTCTAAAGAGGAGTTGACAGTGAAAAAGTCCAATGATCTGAATTTTATGCCCATTGAAGAGGTTATAAATCCGAGCAACATCTCGCAGAGTGGGATGACTTCCAAGGGCGGAACATGCATGTTTTTGGATCATAGTGAGCTGCATCCTGCTGTTCGAATCAGTCTTCCTTATTTGGAGTCAAGTGCGCAAGATTGGCACCTGGAAGTAGACGCATCAGTCATTTCAGAGTGGAATATCCACATATGGTTTGAGTGGATGAACTCTCAGGAGCCTTTTCTTGAGAAGACAACGATGGAAGAACGCGTTGATAAGGGCCAGAGGCATTTGATCCTGGGATGGCTTTGCTGAATCAAGTTGCCATGGCTCGGACCGAAGAGAGGTAGTGCATGATAGAGTATACGCCATGGAGAGGACTTTTGCTAACTTTACTCTGACGCACTTTATCAAATTGAGTCCTTAAAAAGTAGCTGATGGAGTCTGGTGCAGGGGCAGACTCTGAGTCCCATTTGCAGGTTGTATGGGTTGATTTTGAAGCCAAGTTGGAAGCCTCAAGAGCTGAGCTAGATTCTTCCAAGGCTAGCTTGGTGTTTACTAAGGCGGAGCTGGGGTACATTCAGAAGGAGTTGAGGCGTCCACAATAGGTGGCAGATTAGGCACAAGCTGATTTGCAGGCTCAAGTTACTGTGAGGGAGCAAGCTGAGTCAAAATGGAATGCCCTACATCAAAATCTTGAATCCAGAGTTGTTGATGATCTCTGTCTTGTCCATGCAATGAAAGATCAAGCCGCCACTGTGCTGCATGAACTTAACCTGCTAAAACCGCAACTGTCCGAAGAGCAGTTGAAAGCGATCGCGCTTGCGAACAGGCTGAAGAAAGCGGAGAAGAGTCTGGCAGAGTCTGAAGCCTCATGAACAAAAACTGTCGAACATCAGGTGGTGATGGATTTCGCCGAAGTGATCAAGGGTAGGCTACAATTACCAGAGCTGATTGAAGACGAACACCCTCACCTTGACTTCACTTACTACAAAAAAGTTGCTTATGCGAAAATTGACGAGGAAGAAGCTTCTGATCAAGCGCTCTCAACTGAAAATTCAGGACAAACTCCTAACCCTTCTGACCCATCCCCTATAATCTCTTTTGATGTAACTGACCTTTCAGCTACGGGAACCAATCCTCCCCAACAGTTGTAATCTTTAAGTTACGAATGAAAAAAAGTTTGTTAAATAGTATTTTGTACTTGTACTTTCTAGAATTTAGCTGTTGAGTCTTCTCTATGTTGCCATATCATCACAGTGGTCTTTAGACATGTAATTTTTGTAGGAGGTCTAGAAGTTATCACACTTCTGACTTTTTAGACCATCTTAATCCGCTTTTGGAGGACTAGACTTTAGGTCAGACCACGAATTGTCTTTATCAGTTTTACATGATAAATTTTGGTCAAGTTCTACCACCATTGTTTACGGTCGGACAGTGATTCCTAGCAAGCCATCTTGATCAGGCTCCATGAGATCTAACTAGACTCCCACTTTCTAAGCCATATCATCCGACCTTGACGAACTAAGCGTTAGAGCGGACTAGAAGTTTCATCATCAGTTATCGCGAGCTGACTAAACTTTGGTCAAGTTCTTCCATCATTGTTTATGGTAGGACAATGATCATTGGCAAGCCATCTTGAACAGGCTCCATGAGCTCTGACTAGGCTCCCACTTTCTAAGCCATTTTTATCTGTTTTCGGCGGATTGGGTCTTAGAGCGGACCATAAGTTATCGTCTTCAGTCTTAAATGACTAAACTTTTGTCAAGTTCGGCCATTATTGTCCATGGTGGGACAATGATCCCTGGCGAACCATCGTGATCAGACTCCATGAGCTCTGACTAGGGGTGGGCACGGGATGGGATGAAACGAGATGGATCGATCCCTATCCCATCCCGTTCATTCGGGATCGGAACGGGACGAGACGGGATAGACCTCATCCCGACCTCATCCCATCTCAAACGGGATGGGACGAGATGAGCACGTACTAAATAGTCCTCCAATAAAAAATAACATAAAAAGTTTTATCTCACATTATTCACACACTAATAATGTCAAATTTATATACATATAACTTATATCATAAATAATAATAGATATTAAATAAATAAATATTAAACTTTTTTTAAGGTAAATAAATATTAAATTTCATTTAGAATTAATGATTCAATTCATTTAGATTTCATATAGAATTTCATCTTACATTGATTTAATTTCAACACATCCTAAACTTTAATTTAGAAGAGTATTTTGATTAAAATTAATAATAATAAATATTAAATAAATAAATTTGGGATAGGTAGGATTGAAAATCTTCATCCCGATCCCATCCCATCCCACTCTAGATTGGGACGGGACGAGTTTGATCAATCCCAAAAGGACCCAAAAAAATCGGGATGGGTTCCGAATCGCGGGATGAGATGCCCACCCCTAGCTCTGACTATACTCCCACTTTCTAAGCCATTTTTATCCATTCTCGTCGGACTAGGTCTTAGAGCAGACTAGAAGTTATCGTCATCAGTCTTAACTAACTAAACTTTGGTCAAGTTTGGCCATCATTGTCTATGGTAGGACAATGATCCCTTGCGATCCATCAGGATCAGGCTCCATAAGCTCTTACTAGACTCCCACTTTCTACGCCAACTTTATCCGTTCTCATCGGACTAGGTCTTAGAGTGGACCAGAAGTTATCGTCATCCGTCTTAACTAACTAAACTAAACGGCCTCGAGTGTGTGAGCCTGACTTGGGCGTCCTGACTTATTTAACTCACTTAGTGGTCTAACCTGGTGATCGGATCGGCAGATCTTATGCTTAAATCAGATTGTAATAGATTGGTTGGATACCCAGCTAGATGAACAACGATGGAACTTTAGCATAAACAAATATTTTATATTGATAATATTTCTTTAGGTGCTCTACATTCCATGGCCGCTTAAGCCTTTCAACGTTCATGTCTTGTAACTAATATGTTATTGGCCAGTTGATTTTAGTCACTTTGTAAGGGCCCTCCCAGTTCCGATTTAGCTTGCCTGCGTCTAGTTTTTTTAGTGTTTTACTGAGTTTTTCTTAGCACCCAGTCTCCCACTTTTAACTCTCGTGGCTTGACTTTCTTATTGTAGTACTTAGCCATTCTCTATTGGTAGGCGACTATCTTGGTGGAAGCCTCATCTGTAATTTCCTTGAGGAGGTCTAATTCGACGCGCAAAGCCTCATCATTGTCTTTCAACTTGAACTCCTCCGTTTAGAAAGCCAACATCTCTAGCTCAACTAGGACCATTGCTTCTGATCCGAAAGCTCGGGTGAAAGGTATTTCCCTAGTCGGGGTTCTTTGGTGGTCCAGCATGCCAAGAGGATTCCTGGTAATTTCGATACCCACCGGCCCTTGGCCGCATTAAGTTTCTTTTGAGCGCTTTCAAGATCGTCCTATTGGTAACTTTCGCCTGACCATTGGCTTGGGGTGCCCTGATGAGGAGAAGTGGTGGCTGATGCCAAGATTTTCGCATAGTTTTTCTACCTTTCTGCCTTTGAACTGAGTTCCATTGTCTCTGACTAGTGTCCTTGGAATGCCAAATCTGCAGATGATGGATGCCCATATGAAATTCTCAATTTGATTTTGGACTATCTTGGACAGGGGCTCCACTTCAACCCATTTGGTGAAGTAATACAGCTACGAGGAGAAACCTCTTTTTGGCAGAAATGGGGAGCAACCCAACAAGATCCATTCCCCGTGAAAGGCCATGGGATGGTCATTGGAGTCAGAGGCTGTGCGGGCATGTGCACGAATGATGCAAACCTCTGACACTTGTTCCAAATGCGGACTATGTCTTGGCATCTTGCTGCATCTTCGGCCAATAGTATCCTAAGGTTAGGGCTTTATGTGCTAGAGTTCTCTCGCCTGGGTGTTTCCCACAAATACCTTCATGAATTTATCTAAGAACATAGGTCGCCTCTAAGGGGATCAGGTACATGAGTAAGGATCCCATGGCTGACCTTCAAAATAACTTCTCATTCAGGAGAGTATATCGCGCTGCCGTATTTTTTAGCTTTCTGGCTTCTGCCTTCTCAGCTGGGAGGACTCTGTTCTTGACGCACTCAGTGATGGGATTAATCCAGCTTGTATCTACATCTGTCGCACTGGCATCGTTGAGCTCTTATTCTTCTAGACTCGATTATTCTTGGAATTCAAATAGCCTATCTAAAATCTCAGTCGTAGCTGAGGCCTTTTTGGCCAGTGTGTCAGCCCTTTCGTTGTCATCTCGGGGACATTGCAGGAGCTCTAACCTTTTGAATCTGCTCATTGTGTTGATCACTTTTTCGCAGTAAGCCAACATTCTGGGATATTTGCTGTTGAACTCTCCTTTGACCTGGTTGACTACCAGGTGGGAGTCGTTGTACGCAGTCAGTTCATCTATTCTGATCCCCTTGGCAAGCTTTAGGCTGAACAAGAGGGCCTCATATTATGCTTCGTTATTTGAGGTGGGGAAGCCGAACCAGACAACTTTTTCTAGAGTCACCATGCCTGGAGAGCAGAGAGTGACTCCAGTTCCACTTCCATTGACCATGGACGAACCATCTTAGTGTAGGATCCACCCTTGGTTGTTTGACCTCTGACCCTGGTCGTCTGAATTTTTTTCTCCACCGCCAGTAAGTTCGGCAATGAATTTTTTCAATGCTTGAGCTTTGATGGTTGTTCTTGGGGCATAGTTGATCTCAAACTGCCCTAGTTCAACTGAGCATTTAACCATCCTACCAGATAATTTTGGTTTGTGCATGGTCAAGACCGTTATAGAGTGGGCATGGAAGTAAAACCACAACTTCCTAGAGGAGATGACTAATGCCAAAGCTAGCTTCTCTACGTCTAGGTAGTTTGCCTACGCTTCCACAAAGGTTTTGTTGGCATAGTACACTGGTGTTTGTATCGCTTTATCGTTTCGCACGAGAAATGAACTGACAACATGCTTTGAGATAGATAGATAGATACAAGTGAAGTGTCTTTCTTGGCACTGGTTATGAAAGTAATTCCATACTTTCGATGTATGCTTTCAGGTTTTGGAAGGCTCGCTTGCACTCCTCATCCCATTTGAAACCTTTGCTTCCTCTTAGAATTTTGAAAAAAGGGAGGCATTTGTCGAATGACTTGGAAATAAACCTATTGAGTGGTTCCACCCTCCTAGTCAGGCTCTAAACTTCCTTAACAGTGGTCGGAAAGTTCATATAGAGAAGAGCCTGAATTAGCTTCGGATTGGCTTTTATCCCTCTTCGATTTGCTATGAAACCCAGGAGTTTGCCTTACTCAACCCCGAAGGTGCATTTTTGTAGATTGAGCTTCATCCGATACTTGCAGAGCTGATTGAATGTGTCGACAAGGTCGGTGATGTGATCTCGGATGACCCACCAAAGCACGAAAGCCAAAATCTTTTAGAAAATGGATTCATATTCGAAGAGTGCATAACCGCATAGATAAGCTCGTGCTAACCTGTTGAACTGCGAAGCCTTTTGACCAGTATGTCGTCTATATAAACCTCCATGGTTCTGCAAATTTTCTCCTTGAACATCCGGTTCACTAGTCACTGATACATTGCTCCCGCATTCTTTAAGCCGAACAACATCACCCGATAACATTATATCCCTCTTTCAGTTATGAAATAGGCCTTCTCTTGGTTTGGGGTGCTTCTATATTTGGTTATATCCAAAATAGGCGACCATGAAGCTCAGAAGGATGTGTCCAAACGTGGCGTCCCCAATCTGATCAATGCGGGAAAGTGGAAAGTTGTCTTTCGGATAAGCCTTGTTCAAGTCTGTGTAATCCACACAGACTTTCCACTTCCCATTCTCTTTTTTACCAGCACGGTATTCGCCATCCAGTCTAGATACCGTGCCTCTTTGATCATGTCATCGTTGAGTAACCTCTTAACCTCTTCGTTTATGATCTTATTTTGTTTGGGGGCCATAAGTATCTTTTTCTGCCTCACTGTTTTCCATGCAGGGTTGACTTCTAGTCAATGTGTGATTACGGAGGGGTCAATCCCTACCATGTCCCGCATCGTCTAGGCAAAGAAATCGTGATTCGGCCGCAACAGTTTTATCAGTCATTCTGCTCATTCTTTGCTCAAGTTAGAACCTATCTGGACAGGTCTGTCGTTATTGGGGCTGTCGAGGTAGACCGTGACCGATTCCTCTTCCAGGTGGCCGACATTAGGTCTTCCCCTCTGACTGATTGAAGTCCATCATCTGGGAGGGGAGACTATTCTCCTTCTCCAGCTGTCAAGTTGCTTCAGTGCTGCGTAGTTGCAATTTCTTTCTGATGGCTGGTATCCTCGAATGGTCCCTACTGCTTGATTGGCAGGGTACTTGATGCATTGATGCAAAGCAAAACTGTCACCTCCATCTGGTGGAGGCAAGGCCTTCCCAAGATGATGTTGTAGGTGGATGGGCATCAACCAGCATGAAGTCCAGGAACAAGACTTTCTGCAGCTATGGCTCTCCCGCCACCACGGTCAGCCGAATCTTGCCGTCAAGAAAGCACTTATCCTTGCTAAACTCAATCATGGAGTGACTAGTAGGCATCAAGTATTATTCATTTAACTGCATGTTGCAGAACGCGTTGAAAAATAGGACATTCAAGGAGCTCCCGCTGTCTACCAAGGATCTGTTCACTTCCCACTTCGATATGAATACTGAGATGACCAGGGCACCATTATGAGGAGAGTGGGCGCCTTGGAAGTCCTAATCTGTGAAACCGACGGGATCGAGCTCTGAACGCGAGCGTGTTACACTTGTCGGCCTTTGTAGGTGGACTGAGTCCGCATCTCGTGAAGCGTCCTCTTTCGTGACCTGTTGGACAGCTCAGTTTTCGAGCACACTCCGTGCAAGATATATATAATGTCCGTCGCCTTTTCTTCAATTTTTTGACGGCTTCCTATTTCTCCTTCACCTGGTCTTGTCTCTTATCTGCACTTAGGAGTTCTTTGAGTTTCCCCCTACTTGATCCAGTACTCAATCTCACTTCTAAGATTCATGCAGGTTTTGGTATCATGGTCGTTATCCTTATGAAAGGAGCAGTATTTGTCATTGTCTCGCCGAGAGGGATCTCTCCGGAGTTTGGCGGGTCACTTCAATACACTCCAATTTTTAATGGCATTGAGAACATCAGACAGGTTGGAGCTTAGGGGAATAAAGGATTTGGACCCGACGAAGTTGGAGGCTTTATCTTGCCTCGTGCGGCAGAATCTAGCTTGTTGTTACTCCGTTTTCTTTTACTTTTGTCGTCGTCCTCCTGTTTCTTTCCCTCCTCTTTTTTCTATGGGACTAGGTGGATTTTTTTGTCAGCTTCTCCCTCATTTTTGGCGGCCAACATCTCCTCAAGAATGATGTATTTTTTAGCGCTCTTCAACAAGTTCGCCATGTCAGTCGGAGGCTCAAGGGTGAGAAAGTTGTAGAATTGGCCTCTCCTCAACCCAAGGTGAAGGATGTGACTGAGGTGTCATCGTTGTAGTCATCAATCAGAGTCAACTCATCATTGAAGTGGGTAACATATTCCCTCAGTGTTTCGTTTGGTTTCTGCTTAAGGCAGATCAGGTAATGCAGGCCCTTCCAGATCCGTTGGCTGCCAATAAAGCGAGTGATAAACACTTTGGCTAAAGTCCAAAATGAGTCAATAGACTTCGAAGGGAGAATGTGGAACTAGGTCAGTGCTGCTTTCTTCGTCTGGTGAGGAATGTCCGACACATTACCACTTCAGATCCTTCTTTTAGCGCCATCACATGGTGGTAATGGCATAAGTGGAAGTACAAGTTTGTAGTCCTGTCATAAAAATCCAAATTTGGTGGGATAAAATTCTTCGGCAATAACTCATTCATGATCTGATCTATGAAGGAGGGGACAATGAGGTTGTACAACACGTCTGGATTGGTGGCCCCAAGTCGGAAAGGATTTTGCGAAGCCGATTTGTCGGTTTTGGAAGTCGGGTCTCCGTTTGCCGCTCCTCCGCCCTTGGTCCACTGAGAGCTAACGGGGACATAGTGACTCTCTTGAACGTGTTCTCTATTGTCATCTAGGGACAAGGCTTTTTTTTGCCTCCCTGACTCCTTCTGTAGATGGTGGGTTCTGCCGCGCGAGCCTCTCCACCACTTGTACAATTTGCTGCACTTGGGTTGTCAGTCGATCCACCCTAGAGTCTGTCACGGCTGCTGCCGGTACGGGGGCCTGGGGTTGTTCTCCCTACGGGGTTGGTACCACCGGAGATTTCTCTATATTTCATTTGAGTATAGAGAAATTGAAATTGAAATTATATTCTACAATATCATTATTTTGGAATGACCCTTGAGATTTCTCTATATTTCATTTTTGTTACGAGTTAATTATTTTTTTCTTCTATCTATTCTTTAAATTGAAATTCATATATTGTTTTCTAATCCAATCGAAGTGGTCGATAACCCCTACTTCCACTATGCAATGTTGAAGTGTATTGTAAGTTAAAGGAAAAAAATTAAAAGAATAAACAAAAAAAAAGTATTTCTTTGATTGATGTTGAAAATCATGCAACGACATTAATGTCGGTTTTTGACATCAATCAATAAGATTCATGAATCAGAAGAGTTTAACTACGGTCCAAATGTTGTGAGTGTAGTCAAGGCACACTAAGGTGAATTCCCAGGGAACAAGGTAAGGCTACCTGGAAACTCGATCAACAATAGTCTAAGGAGCATAGGCACACACCTTATTTCATAGATTGTTTTATGAGGGAAAAAAAAGTAAAACTAGTTTATGGTTGTCTCATTTGTTATGTCCCTTATTTACATTACTCTTTCTTCCTATCCAAAAACAAACTTTAAACCATCCTCAAGCTCTAGATGAAGCAATGTAATGCAATAAAATCAGGCAGTCACCTAGCACGAACTTTCATGCATTTTTACAGAAAAATTGCCTTAAGATGAAGCAATGCGATGCAATAAAATGAAACATGTAAATCTACTTCAAGATGAAGCAATGTAATGCAATAAAATGAAACATGTGTCTCGATGCGCCTAGTGCCTTAGCCGTGAGGCGATGCCTTACTATTCCCAAGTTTATTTATGATTTTTTTTACATATTTTATAAGTAAGTTTGGATAACCTTACTATAAATATAAAAGCCCAAAACTCACTGTTGAATTTCGGGCTTGAGTTAATTGACAAAAAAAAACTAGTTAGCGTTGAAGGAGACTCAACTCCAAATATTCATTCCTTCTTCCCTCCTTTCATCAAATCTTCAAATGTTGTTGTTTTCAAGAATTGAAGGAGGCTCTCCTTGTTTTCTTCTCCTCTTCTTCTTTCCCTATTTTTTTGCCAAAAATTTTGAAAACTAGTTTACCTTGTATTTTGACTCTTTAGACGCTTTTTGTTTTTGTGTATGATTTACTAGATGTTTGCAAGTTACTTCACACTTAAGTATTTCATTTTTTTATATGCTACGTGACTTATTATGTTTCCATTTGGATTCTATGTAATTGTGTGACTTTTTTGTTTAAGATATTATGTATGCTAGTATGTTACTATATTTATTAAGAAAAAATTCAAGGAATATTTTTTATGATATTATGTATGCTAATATGCTTCTATGATTTATTTAAAGAAGATATCTGAAAAATGTTCAAGGAATATTGTTTATGATATTATTGTTTGTGATATTGATGCACGTGCATTGCTTTATGCCTTGTGCCTCAGGCGTTTTCAAGCATGTGCACCTTGCTTCCGTCTTAATGTCTTGCGGCATCCACCACAAGTTTTACCAACTAAGCTAGAGCACCTTTTGATTTCTATATCTATGTTTCCCCATCCCATTTCTTTTTCCATAAAAGTTTTCATTTAGGGTCTGTTTGGTTGGCAATTTTCCTTGGAAAATGGAATCCAATTCTCATGTCAAGTAATTTTCCGCTATTTGGTTGTGTTTTTAATAACAGGAAAAAATTATGCATGTAACTAGTTTTTTCAGCTTTCATATGAAACCAATTCTTTACTCTCCCTCCCTCGGAAACAAAATCCTTGAAAATGGTTCTTTTTCGTTTTTTTTTTCATCCTACCAAACATAACCTTATGGTTTCATTTTTCAAGTCCGTACAAATAATTTAATATTAAAAAGCAATACAATACAAAGAAGTCTAAGATCAGTTGACTTGTAGGGTTAGTTTGGTTGCATAGAAAATAGACATGGAAATTGAAACTGTTTCCGTAAATCCGATTCTGAGACCTCCCTTGGGACTTGGATTCCCATGAGTAGTCGGAAAATAGCCTTATGAAAAATCAATTTCCTGTCAGTAAATAGACAACCAAACAGTGGAAATCCGCATAACAAGGGCAAGGGATTTCATTTACCAAGGAAAATGGCTAACCAACAGACCCGTAGTGTTATACTTATACTATCCTATTATTCTACAACTAGGGTGCCGATGCGCCCTATGTGCGCGGTTATTCATTACTTTTTATTACAATAATTCAATAATAAGAAAATGATATTATTGAATTTCTAAACAAAATAATTATATACAATTTTAACGACCTATGTATAGCTTGTAAATAAATAAGGGGCTTCAAGCAAATTATTTTAGGGACATAGGTATACTAATCAATATTTGAGAGAGACTGGTTTTGATTGTAAAAGTATGAAATGTTAAGGGCAAAGTGGGAAATCCAAAAGTTAGATGTAAGAATCTTATTTATAATTTACAAATAATTAGAAGTCTTCAAATAAATTATCTTAGGGCATAGGTATAATTAATGAATATAGATGTGCTGAGTTTGATTGTAAAAAAAAATGTAATAGTGTTTTTTATTTATGTATCTCAGGAGCTTGATTTGGCTCGTTTCTCTTGTCCGCAAATTTACAATTATCCGAATGTTGACCCAGCCTTTTGATAGAAGTCATCCGCCTAAATAATTTTTCAATGGTTATGTACTATCATTGGAAAAGCTATCGATACGGTAAAATGAGCTTTCTCTTTCCTCGCCCTTTATTTAAAGCTTTCATTTTCCATATTTACACCACTATTGGCACAAAACTTGCTAAAAACAAAATACAAAAAAACAAAAAAAATCATCTTTCATGGTGAATACTCGCATGTATTCCAAAGATATTCTTTATACTATACTTTAAATTTGGTATTTATACTATATTTTAAATTTGGTAAGAAAATACAAAGTTTTTAGGGATGTTAGTCTTTTGCACATAAAAATGTAATTATTGTGAATCTCTAATTAGCAAGGTCATTATTTCCAACTTATTGAATCAGATTTTGAGGAATTGCCTCACTAATTTAATATAAGAAAAAACAAAGTATTGTACTAAATTGAAAAGTAGAAATGGGAGTCAATGGTGGTTCCCCATGCATTTAATATACCTTTGTTCTTTTATAACTGAACAAGTCTTTTTTGTATTAAAAGCCATAGGCAATTAATTCATAAACTAAATACTATTACAAACTTGTCGCCCTGTGACTGCAGCCAAGTCATGAGCCTCAAGATTGAGGTGTCCACTAATGTACTTACCATTCCAAAAAGGAAGCAAAAGAAAAAGGCATTTAATATTAGTAATAAGTGGACACCAACACCAGTTTGTAACAAAAGATGGGTGAGAATCGTCATCATAAAGTAGATCTATCAAATTCATCGAGTCGCCAAAAAGAATACCATTCTCTTACTGTTGCGCATGTATGAGAAGTAGGGTTACCTCCGACGCAAATCCTTCTGCCATTGTACTGTCCAGAACCTTGCCTACAATCGAGCATGCAACCGTAGCCAGCACATGTCCTTCAAGAATAACTGCAAAAACTCCAAAGGCTTCCTGTTTGGTGGAATGAAAAAACATGCGTCAAAACTGATCAAGACCATTTCTGGATCCAGGATCGGTAGTATTTGGTGCAATTTGTTAGTTTTGTGGTTTAAGTCTATGATAGCGAGCATAGTGGATTTGGGCTTGGGTCAAAGAAATACGGGTTGACACTGTTGAAGAGATGGGGGCCAAACTGATATCGAGGGGAGCAATTAAAGATCGAGAGGCTACCTAAACATCCGTAATAGATGTTTTAATGATATGGGGAATGGAAGGGAAATGAAGGGGTGGATCACCTAACCAGGTAGATAACCAATGCTTATATCGAGATGCCCAAGTTTTCTGAAAGCAAGTAAGGAACATTTGAGTGGAGATTTTGGCTTTGTGAAAGATTGTCTGATTGCGGATTTGCCAAATGGAAGGGAAATGAAGTGGTGGATCACCTAACCTGGTAGATAACCAATGCTTATATCGAGATGCCCAGGTTTTCTGAAAGCAAGGAACATTTGAGTTGAAATTTTGGCTTTGTGAAAGATTGTCTGATTGCGGATTTGCCAAATGATGAGTAGAATTGCCGTAAATTGAGACAACATTTACTCGGTTGCCTCAGGGTGAGCCTTGGTTGTGTCCCACATGAGCTTGAAAAACCCCGAGATAGAAAAAATATTGGTATTAGCTTTACTGCAATCAATAGGAAGGAAGGAGAGAAGCCAAAATCTAATGATAATCGGGCAAAGAAAGAAGATGTGAATGACATCCTCCGAATGATTATAGTAGAAGGTGCAGTAATCGTCGATGGGTGTGTGTAACCGCGCCAAATTGGTCATAGTTGGGAGAATGTTTTGGGTAATCTTCCAAAGCAGTAGGATGGCTTAAGGAGGGGCTTTGATTCTCCAAAGAGCTCTAAACTGGGTGGCCGCGAAAGTCGGGGTAGTAGGGATTGAGGTGGAGCTTTCGAATTGTTCCTTCGTGAAAACTTTGGTGGCACTTTAAACGGAGAAAAATATTTTCTTATCAAATAGCCAAATGAGTTTGTCCGGGGCACTCGTGGGTCTAATTAGAATATCTTGAATATCTCTAGCCACCGGCCCCGGGAAAAGGGAGTTAATAAGCTCCACATCCCAAGCAATGTTGTGACCAGAGGAAGAGGTCCATATCTCTGAAATGGTTTTGGGTAAAAGAAGGTCCAAGGGATTAGGGATGTAGTCTGCTAGTACTAGACCCAGTTTGACCCAGCAGTCTCTCTAGAGATCAGCCTGGTTTTCGAAAAGAACTTTCCATAAAATGTGACGTTTCATTTTGGTCAAAGCAGTAAGATTACCTCTCCAAGAAAAGTAGGCCATTGACGGGGATTTGGAAATTTGGAAGATACTCTTGGAGTTGAAGTACAAAGCTTTGAGTTGACGAGTACGAGGATTGTGGGGAAATGTGATAGCATTCCACATGCTTTTTGCCAGTAAGACAAGATTTGTTTTCCTATTGGAAGGAATATTGAGACCATCTAGATGCCGAGGTAAGGATATACAATCCCAAGTGCACATAAGTTTGGCAGTACTATCCGCCGCCCTATTCCACCAAAAATTTCTAGCGAGATGGTCTAATGTGGTGGTAATGATGCACGGCAGCACAAAGGTTTGCATGGTATAGATGGGGATCGAGTTGAAAACCGTTTTAATCGTAACAGTTCTACCCGCCTGAGAAAAAACTTTAGATTTCCAACTAGAGAGTTTAGCATTGACTTTATCAATGAGGAATTTGAATTCATTGGCTTTCTTCTTGGATAAAAACAGAGGAGATTCAATGTATTTATCCTTAGTATTCTAGCGCTTAGATCCAAGGACCCTATTGATCATCTTTGAATGTTTAGGGTGCACATTTGAATTGTAGAAGACCGAGGATTTGTAGTAGTTGACTTCTTGACCCGAGGTAAGGCAGTAATGCTAGAGAATGTCTTTAACATCATGTGCTTCGACTAAAGAAGCTCAACAGAAAAACATGAGACATGAGGTCATCTGCATATAACAGATGACAAATTGACATGGAATGCCTTTTGATTTTGACTCCTTTAATATTACCATTCAATTCAGCCCAAGCCAAAAGACAGAAAAGGGCTTCCACGACCAGGAAGAAGAGGTAAGGGGATAGAGGGTCTCTCTGACAAATACCCCTCGATGGTTTGATTGGTGGCAAGGGGAGTCGTTGAGAATAAATTGAAGGGATGTGGTATATACACATTGAGTGATCATCTCAATCCATCCCTTTACAAAACCCAATTGTTTAAAAAATTTGTAGAAGGAAGGACCATCCACCCTGTCATAAGCTTTTGCCATATCAATTTTGATGGATCATCAAACCTTGTTTTTTATTGTGAAAATATTTCATCTGATAGAAATGTTCGTGAACAAGACTAACATTATCTGTTGCCCTATTCCACCAGAAATTTCTAGCGATGGTCTAATGTTGTGGTAATGGCGCACGGCAGGATGAAGGTTTGCATGGTATAGACGGAGATCGAGTTGAGAACCACTTTAATCATAATTGTTCTACCCGCCTGAGAAAGAACCTTAGATTTCCAGCTAGAGAGTTTAGCATTGAATTTATCAACGAGGAGTTTGAAGTCATTGGCTTTCTTCTTGGATAAAATCAGAGGAGATCCAAAGTATTTATCCTTAGGATTGTAGCGCTTAGATCCCATGATCCTATTCATCATCTTTGATTGTTTAGGGTGCACATTTGAATTGTAGAAGACCGAGCATTTGTCGTAATTGACCTCTTGACCCGAGGAAAGGCAGTAATGTTGAAGGATGTCTTTAACATTATGTGTTTCGGCTAAAAAAGCTCGGCAGAATAACATGAGATCATTTGCATATAATAGATGACTAATGGACATTGGATGCCTTTTGATTTTGATTCCTTTATTATTACCGATGATACATAAAAATAGTCACACCCTTGAGCCGTACACGTGTCATGATGATCTCGAGGAATTACAGGCCCCAGCATCAGCCCAATGCTGATCCGGCCCAAGCGGTTCTAAGCCCGCTCACTTCAGTCCGCTAGGCTGACCTAGACTCTCGCAGCACGCTAGGCCCACACATCTCACAACTATCCTCAATACCCATAAGCCCTCCTTAGGCAAGTATCTCGAGGATCAGCTTCGGACGGGCAACTACAGTTGCTCTCCGCTTCCAACTAGGAAGCAAACACCAGAGTATCTTCCACACAAGGAAATTCCCTTCTACGGATTGCTCTTGGATTGGGAACTATCTTCCACATATCTAGGAGCACGGAGCTAACAGGGAACTTCCATCCTACAGCACTACTCCTAATTAGAGAGGGATCTCCACGAAGATCTTCTCCCTAAACTACGCGTACGATGGCCTGGTTGAATTAAGACTTTTTGCACTATAAGCTAAGCTACGTTACAAATTCCCTGTGACAGCATTTCACCTTCCTCAGAGCCCTGTCTGACTTTAGCATCAAGTGTCATCGGCCACCACAATGGTGGTCTGGCTCAAGTGTGTTACTTGTGCAGGTCAATAGGTCAGCAGGAACCAGGTCAGAGCAGGGAGCAAAAAATGACTGCATCAGTTTGGCGTCGTCCGTGGGGACGACATAGTTCGTAACTTTACACTAAATGTCGTCTCCTTTAAAAAACACAGAGACATGGTGACCAACAGATCACACAGCAACGAATAGAAAGGGGACGCATCCAATGCTCAGGCCATCCCTGTATCGCTCCTTTTAGTAGTTCCTGTCATGCACGGGCATCCAACTCACGGTCTCGCGCCGACTGCAGCACCATTGAACCCCGAATCGGATGAACGGTCTCTTTTCATGCACTAGGCTCTATCTATAATTAAAGCGGTCACATCAGTGAAGCAAAGGCCAGACGAGACACTAGAGACGTATCTAACCCGCTTTAACAGTGAGTTAACCACCGTCCACACGTGCAACGATACAACAGCTGTTTCAGCCTTCATTAACGGATTCCGAAAAGAAAAATTTTACAACTTTCTAACGCTAGACCCTCCAGCGAACATGACACCCCTGATGAAGCAAACACAAAACTTCATCGCCGTGAGAGCGGAACAGAGAATAACCGAATCCGGGGAGCCATCGGTCAACAAAATACATGTGTTTCACGGAGCACATTCCGTGTCCGAGCTATCCAACAGGTTCAGAAAAAGGGCACTACGTGATATGAGGATCCAAGCGATACGTGTTGAACAGCCGACGCAACATGGTCAGAAGCAAGGCCCATCTACACCTCTGGTATTTAGGAAGAAGGGTTTCCAGGGCATACAACTCCCGCACGACGACCCCCTAGTGGTGACAGTTTCCTTAGTAGGTTGGGAGGTAAGAAGGTCCTTGGTCGATAGTGGGAGCTCGATGAACGCCTTTTTTCCTCCGTACGCTCTGTAACATGCAACTATCGAAACAGCACTAAGTCCTTATGGTTGTCCAGTGACCAACTTCAGTGGCAAAAAATGGTTCCCCGTGGGAAAGATGCAGCTGACATTAACAGCGGGAGAACAACCAACTCATAAAACCATGTTTCAGGAGTTCGTAGTAATTGACACGCCTTTGGCGTACAATGCAGTTTTGGGAAGACCATGGATACACCAGATGGGAAAGGCAGTCTCCACCCTGCACCAGTGCATCAAGTACCCAACGAATCAAGCGGTTGATACATTGAGAGGAGATCAGTTGACGGCCAGGGAATGCCAATACATGGCGACTTTTCCACCCGACAATCCTCAGTAGCCAGCCAATCCAACGGCTAATACCCTTTGTTCAACCCGAAGCATCGAGGAAGAACGACCGACACCAGATAACGAGGCACCGGTAAGCCCTCAAGGTCGACCCAATGTCGGATAACCAGAGGAAGAAACCATTACGGCCTACCTCGACAGCCCTCAAAATAGCAAGGCCATTCAGATCGGTTCCCACCTAAGCAAGGTAGTGGCAAAGCAACTTACATAGCTGCTACAACATAACCAGGACATCTTCACCTGAACCATGTGTGATATGGTCGAGATCGATCTGTCGATAATCACTCATCGCCTTGAAGTTGACCCTTCGAAGAAAATTGTTAGACAGAATAAAAGGCATGTGGCGCCTGAAAGGAACGCAATCATAAACGAGGAAGTACATCGTTTACTCAACGCAGACATGATCAAGGAAGCGCAATACCTTGACTGGCTGGCAAACACTGTTCTGGTAAAAAGAAAAATGGAAAGTGGAAAGTGTGCGTAGACTACATTGACCTAAACAAAGCTTGCCTAAAGGACAGTTTCCCACTCCCTAGCATAGATCAGATCGTAGACGCCTCTTCGGGACACGGCCTACTCAGCTTTATTTACACCTATTCTAGATCAAGAGAAAACACCTTTGTGATGGAAAAAGGAATATACTGCTATAGGGTAATGCCATTCGGCCTGAAAAATGCTAAAGCTACTTACCTACGATTGGTCAACCGAATGTTCAAATAACAGATCGGTAAAAATATGGAAGTATACATCAACGACATGTTGGTCAAGAGCCTTCACAGCCACGGCCACGTACAAGATCTTTCCGAAGCATTTGACCAACTTAGAAAATATCGGATGAAACTCAACCCACAAAAGTGCACATTCAGAGTCAAGTCTAGGAAATTCTTAGGCTATTTAGTGAATAAAAGAGGAATCGAGGCCGATCCTAAACAGATTCAGGCCCTTCTCGACATGAAATCCCCGACCAATATTAGAGACGTTCAGAGCCTGACTGGGAGGGTAGCAGCACTCAACAGATTTATATCAAAGTCCTTCGACAAATGCCTCCCATTCTCCAAGATACTAAGAGGGAGCAAAGGATTTTCATGGAACGAGGAATGCAAACAAGCCTTTCAGAACTTGAAAGCATACATGGGGAGTCCAGAGTTACTCTCAAAGCCCGCGACAGGTGAAACACTATACTTGTACCTAGCTGTTTCAAAACACGTTGTCAATTCGGCCCTCGTACGAGATGACCAAAGAACCCAGAGGCCAGTATACTACACCAGCAAAACCTTTGTAGAAGCAGAAGCACAATATCCAGACCTGGAAAAGTTGGCTCTAACGTTGGTCGTATCCTCTAGAAAACTGAGCCCTATTTTCAGGCTCACTCTATAACGATCCTAACCAAACATCCACTCTACTCGGTATTACATAAACCCGAGCTATCTGGCAGGATGGTGAAATGGTCAGTAGAACTTGAGCAACTCGACATAAACTACGCTCCTTAAACCTCCATCAAAGCCCAGGCACTCACAGACTTTATCGCTGAATTCACTGGCGAAAAATATCGAAGATAGACTACCAACTCTCAGAATCAGATGTCCCAGCATGGACCCACCACTGCGATGGATCTTCAACCGATATGGCAAACGGAGGAGGGACACACTCCACTCCCCCAGCGGCTTCATCCTCGAAAAGGCAGTCAGATTCGGCTTCCTTGCTTCAAATAACAAGGTCGAATATGAAATACTCCTGTCAGGCCTGAAGCTAGCCTTAGGGATCGGCAAAGATCGCCTAACATCATACAACGACTCAGGACTAGTAGTCAACCAGGTCAAAGGATATTTCAATAGCAAAGATCCCCGCATGATAGCCTACCGCAACAAGGTACTTGGCTTAATAGGCGGATTCAAGAGCTGTCAGCTCACACAATGCCCCCGAGATTACAACAAAAGAGCTGACGAGATAGCAAAAGAAGCCTCGACCTCCAATGAAGACTCCAGCAGCCTCATTGAATATCAAGAGAAATCAAGCCTCGACAAGGAAGAACACAGAGATATTTGCGCCGCGGAAACACAACCCAATTAGATGACTCCGATACTATAGTATATAGCGATCGGGGCCCTACTAACCGAGAAGGTTGAAGCACGAAGACTTTAAAACAAAGCTGCAAGGTACACTCCTTAACGACAAGTTATACAGGAAGTCTGTGATAGAGCCCTTGCTCTGATGCCTATCGCCTTCAAAGGCAAGCCAAGTCTTTGAGCCATCCACAACGGTATATGTGGGAATCATCCAGGCGGGAGAAACCTTGCCCATAAGGCCCTAACTCAAGGGTATTATTGGCCAACAATGTAGTGAGACGCTAAAGACACCGTCCGCAAATGCGACAAATGCTAGAGGTTCGCGTCGTATGCCAACCAGCCACTAATCCCAATGACTAGTCCATGGTCGTTCTCGCAATGGGGAATGGACATTGTCAGGCCGCTTCCGGCGTCAGTTGACAAAAAAATTCCTTTTTGTCACTGTCGACTACTGCACCAGGTGGGTCGAGGCCGAGCTCCTATCCAAAATAGGCAGGTCCAGATAAAAAAATTCATATGGGCTACCATCGTCTGTAGATTTGGCATCCCTAGAGTATTGGTCAGTGACACAGAACCCAGTTTGAAGGTAGCAAGTTCAAATAACTGTGCAAAAGTCTGGGAGTCAAGCACCACTTCTCCTTGCCAGGACACCCCCAGACCAACGGCCAAGTGGAAGTTACCAACCAGACGATCCTAGAAGCCATCAAAAGAAAACTCGATGCAGCTAAAGGAAAATGGGTTCCAGAGCTACCAGGAATACTATGGACATATCAAACAACTAAAAGAATTTCTACCAAAAAGACATCATTCGCCCTAGCATACGGGTCGGAAGCTATGGTTCCGGTAGAACTCGAGGTGCCATCCTTTCGATCAGAAGAGTTCTGACCAGATGGTAACAAAGAAGCCTTGCACGTAGGAATAGATCTCCTTGATGAAAAACGGGATCTAGCATCTGCCAAAATAGCTGCTTACGAACAACGAATGGCGCAATACTACAACAAGAAGGCCAAGCCACGCGAATTCAAGGTGGGAGACTGTGTACTAAGGAGAACCCAGCAAGACACTAAAGAAGCCGGAGCGGGAAACCTAAATCCGAACTGGGAAGGACCCTATGGAGTTTCCAAAGTCAACAGACCGGGAACATACTAACTGAAAAATGCCGACGGCGACGGGCTAAAACGACCATGGAATGTAGAGCATCTCAAAAAATATTATCAATAAAATATTTTGATTTTACAAAAATTTCCACTGATGTCTGCTACAACCCTCCACTAGACCAACTATGACCAAACTCGAATATCACCCCAAAGCCTAATCCGTCTCGCCCAGATCACGATGGCGGAGGAAGTGGGAGTCTAGTCAGTGCTGGTTCGCTTATGATGACGACTCGCCAAGGGATCATTACTCTCAATGCAGACAATGATCGCCAAACTTGTTTGGTAAGCCCAGTCAGTTCGCGATTGATAACGACGGCTTCTGGTGCCCAAAGCCTAATCCGCTTCACGCGGATCACGATGGCGGAGGAAGTGGGAGTCTAGTTAGCGCTGGTCCGCTATTGACGACGACTCGCCGAGGGATCATTACTTTCAATGTAGACAATGATCGCCGAACTTGCCAGGTAAGCCCAGTCAGTTCACGACTAATGACGACGGCTTCTGGTGCCCAAAGCCTAATCCGCTTTGCGCAGATCACGATGGCGGAGGAAGTGGGAGTCTAGCCAGCGCTGGTCCGCTAACGACGACGACTCGCCAAGGGATCATTACTCTCAATGCAGACAATGATCGCCAAACTTGCCAGGTGAGCCCAGTCAGTTCGCGATTGATGACGACGGCTTCTAGTGCCCAAAGCCTAATCCGCTTCGCGTGAATCACGATGGTGAATAAAGTGGGAGTCTAGTCAGCGCTGGTCCACTGATGACGACGACTCACTAAGGGATCATTACTCTCAATGCATACAATGATTGCCAAACTTGCCAAGTAAGCCCAGTCAGTTCACGACTGATGACGACAGCTTCTAGTGCCCAAAGCCTAATCTGATTCGCGCGGATCACGACGGCGAAGAAAGTGAGAGTCTAATCACCACTGGTACCCTGATAACGATGACTTCCCAAGGATCACTGCCCTCAATATAGACAATGATCATTGAACTTGCCAGGTAAGTTCAGTCAGTTCGCGGTGGCTTCCGGTACACAAGACCTAATCCGCTCGACGCGGATCACACGAGCTGAAGGAATAAATAGTAGAATTTAGTGCTAGTCTACTAATGCTTAATGAGTCATTACAGACAATGACCGAGGAAGCCTAGTCAACCCCAGTTGGGTAACAGAACAACCTAAAATAGCAATATATTTCGACTGATGAAGTCAAGCATTCCACCTAGCAGTTAAAACTCTACGGTCTACAAAGTGACTAAAGTAAACATGACAATATGAGACAAAAAGTGAGGTAAGATTAGCTATTTGAGCTTCCAAACTAGAATTAGTACTTACCTCATTGACTTGGCGTGACGGCTCTCTAATTCCCTCATACTGTTGGGCATTTAAAGCTCGGTTTGCAATCAAAGTCTTTGTTGCTGCTGAAGTTTTATCAACCAAAGCTCTTCCTATCGTTGCATCTAACATCTGTCGCTCAAGAGGAAGCAATCCCTCATAAAATAATTGAATCAGGAGCTCCTCCTTCATCCGATGTTGCGGGAATGCTGCTATGAGAGTTTTGAAGCGCTCATAGTAAGCTGGATATGATTCTCCTGGACCTTGTTGTATACCACTGATTTTTTTCCTCAACAAGATAATTTTGGAAGTTGGGAAGAATTTCTCTAGAAACACCTTCTTCATGCTATCCCAAGAATATACTGCTCCGGAAGGTAGTTCATAGAGCCAATCCTTAGCCCTATCAGCCAGAGAAAAGAGGAATGCTCTCAACTTTATGATACTCTCATCCAAATTTATTGGCGTCATACTGGAGCATACAATTTCAAATTCCTTTAAATGTTTATTTGATTCTTCCATAGAAAGACCATGAAACTTCGAAATATGATGAAGTGCGCTGGATTTCAGCTCGAATGACTTTGTCTTGCCCTGCGCGGCTATTGGATACTAAATGCACAAGGGTGTGGCATTGTCCAAGGTGGATGCCGAAAGTTTTTTAATAGATCTATATCTCCCATGTCAAATTCTTTAGATTCAGATTCAGAGTTAGATGTTTGTGACTCTTTTGTTTCTTTCCTTCGTTTTCTAAATGTTTTCTTAGGCTCTGAATCGTATTCTAATAAGTTTTCGCTGGATCTCCTATTGCGCATGAACTGGTACCTGAGATAAAGATAAAAAGAAAAAAAATCAATAAAAATAAATAAATAAATAAAAACAAATAAAGTAATTAACAATTTTTCTAATCCTCGGCAACGGCGCCAAAAATTGATGCCCTATTTTAGTAGCACACAACTTAATACCCTGCTTTGTGATTGTAGTATAGAATAAGTAGGGATCGTTCTGGACCGAGGATTAGAGGGCTTGCCAATTAACACTAAGAATAGCTAAAAGACAACTAATAATCTAATTAATTAAATAATGGGGGATTGGATTTTCTAAATTAAACTATGAAAATAACTACGAAAGTTACTGAAAAGATGACGATGGGTGGTGACAATCAAGGACAGCGAGAGAGAGAGGGACTGAGAATCTGAGACGAGGGTTTTATCTGGCTAGTGGAGGCGATCGGCTAAGAGAGATCAGGTGAAAAGAAGATGAAGACGGTGAAGGGGAGTTGTAGCCGGCGATGGTGTAGCTGAAGTCGGTGGATGAGGATGTTATGCGTGAGATGGGTGGAGGCTTGTTGCGGTTATGATTAGTGATTGATGCCAAAAATCGACATTAATGTCGTTGCATGATTTTTGACATCAATCAAAGAAATATATGTTGTTTCTTATTTATTTATTTTCTTCTTCCTTCAACCTACAATACAATTCAACAATATATAGTGGAAGTAGGGGTTATCGTCTACTTCACGTGGATTAGAAGACAATATTTGATTTTCAACTTAAAGAATAAATAGCATAACAAAATAATGGATGGTGAAAATAAGTATTAAACTAAAAGTTAAAGAACAAAGATAAAACTTACTTCTTCAATGAAATTTAAACTGTAGTATATGCACTTTTCTCCCAAGTAAAAATATAAAGCCAAGAGCTACAACTAAAAAACTTTGTAAAGAAAAACTATCAAAGAAAAACTATCCCTTATGAACTCCATATATGGGGTTTTTATAGGTAAAAAGGGTTTGAGTGAAACAAGGAAACACAGTTTGAGTTAAACAGTGAAACATGGTTGAATGAAACAAGGAATGGTTGAGTGAAACAAGGAAACATGGTTTGTTTGAAACAAGGAATGGTGTTGGAGTTCAATAAGGAAACATGTCTTGTAGAGATTTTTTTTATGATAAAGTTGGCCATGTGGACGTCCAAATCTTCATATTGATTTTCTCGAGATTCGTAGTTGTTGTTGCTTTTTGGGCTTGACTTCATGGGTCTTGAGATTGAAATTCTTTAATCCTGATGAATGCATTTGAATTCCCATTGGGCCTTCTGGTTGATGAATTTAGCCTTATTGTGCCAATTTATGCATAATTTGAAAATTGTACTTGAATTCCTACAAAATGCACAAAATACACGTAATGAGATATTTTTATATGATAATTGGACTTAACAATTGTATATTTAGGAGTGTAAAATCGATGTTTTGGGTGCTTATCAATTAGGAGGCTATGGATGGATGATCTCTGCTGCGATGGATAAGGAGACGAAGATGATGTGGATCGATCACTCAAAGCAAGGTATCGTCCCTCTTTATACTTGTTTTCTTCTTTTTGTGGATTCCTTCTTTGTGTGGTTTCCTTGTTTCCTTCTTTGTGTGGTTTCCCTTTTGCAATCAGTATTTCTAAATTGTCAATTTTCTTTACTTAGCTTCTATTTTGGAATCTTGTAATTGGAAACCTACACAAACACGAAAATAGCAATTATTACCATAATTAACAAGTAATAGCCAAATATATATATAGAAATATGGTACTAAAAATAGCCTAATTATGCTCCTATCAAATTCCCCCACACTTATCTTTTGCTAGTCCTCTAACAAATCCAAGAAACAAAAATAAAATACTCAAATGACTCAATCTATACTTTCCAATATTTGTCTCGGAGATTTTCAATGGATCGTGACATGTTAAGATTATTTATAAACTCAAGATTAAATCCACACCATTCGATAATTAATACACGTTCATAGCAATGATATAGAAATTTACAATTAAATCAATCCAAGTGACTGTGAAATTCAAGCGCGTGCCAAGAAGAATTAACCCAAAAATCTCGCTGGGTGCACTCTTTTCTTTTTCTATGATTATTTGGTAAAATCACTCTTCCTATTCTAATTATATGTGAGAGGATTGATGTAAAAAGGAAACAAATAGCTCACATATGATATAACAAGAAAAAAAGGTTTTTTTTTTCCAGATATATGATCTCATTGAAGGAATGCTACTACTTGAATGCAAAAACTAGTGACACCATATGTTCATACCTCATTTGAATCTCCACATCGTGACCTTGCAAGACACACTCAATCAAAGGGTCTTAATTCAGGTTGTAATTGGGTCAGGGGTCAAGGTAAGAGAAAGAACGGATATGAAATTTTCAAAGGGCTTGAAGAAATGGTGAAAGCATGCAATAAGATTAGAGACATTAGCAAAGAATCATATGGTTCAAGACATAAGTGGGAAAATGAAGAGGTGGCCCACTAATAATGAAGAGTTTCAGCCATTATTTTGTATCTACTGAAATAACTGGACTATTTGTATGCTACTGTAATACTGAATGAATATAGACAAGGGCTTGTATCCCTTCTGAAACTTTGTAATAAATTTTTTTTTTTTTGGCAACTCTTTCTTCTTGAACTGTCTACCATAGGGGTCATCCCCCACACTTGTTTTTCAACTTACCTTGAACCACAATAAAGACTCTGCAAATCAAATTATACTCCACTCTTTTGATTAGGTTAGGGATAGAAAATGAGGGTAGTGAAATAAAAGGCCTAATAAAGGCTCAATGGGGTTAACCTAAGGGAAATATATCATGAATCAGGCTCATTTGGCAATGGTGGAAACAAGGTGTCTTTATCATGTCAAGCATGTTATGCAATTCAATATGATGTTTTGAACGAAGTTAATACAAGTTCTAGTGTTTAATTCTTAATTATGAAAGCAATCCGAGTAACAACCAAAGCAAACAAATTTGAGATCATGCAACGACTTATTATTGACAAAAGAAATGAAAGATGACATAACTAAAAACTCTCAAAATCAAAAGAATAATAGGCTCAAAACTCACATATGGGTTATAATGAGTTAAATTCAATTAAACATGCTATGAGTACCAATTACTAAGTTGATTACATGTGAATTTTCATATGATGACCATAAATAAGCATTAACTAAAGAATAATATTAGATCTTAAATCATGCTTATAAATCACATTAAAGTCATGCAATTAAAAACCAAATCTCATCATTGTGTTGGAAAGTATCCTAAGACTTAAAACAACTATATTTTTTTATTTTTTTACTGACACTAATACCAACAAATAAAACCAACATTTTTTTTATATTTTTTATGGACTGATATTTTTAATTTTTTTAATTTTTTTTTTTTTTAATAAAAACAACGTTTTGTTCCCCCCTGATATTCACGTAATTATTACATAATATATCCCTTAATTTATATATGTTAGTGTTTCGATTATTATATTTTATTCTAATTATTTCGTTTTCATGTCTTTGTAGGAATTTGAGTGTGAATGATGAAATCGCATTAAGGCGACAATTTAAGGAATGATCAATTGATCGATTCTAGCGGTGGTACAAAGTAGAGAGTCACATATCTAAACCTAACCCATATAAACCTAGGTCCACCTAATTTAACCTAAGCCCAAACTCAAAAGGCTAATCTAGAGCTCCAGCCACCACACCAATCCACCCTGCCGGCAATCCTCGCTCGATAGGAGAACGGCAGTGCGATCATCCCGCCATCACCACCTCACCTCGCTAATACGTCCTCACTACACCATCATACCTCCACCTGCCTTGTCTTCATCGCCTTCTCATCACGCAAAGTCACCTCGCAACTGTCCCTGCGTTCTCCCATCATCACGCACAAAAACAACATCACATCCTCACCTCCCTGTTCCTCGCAAACAACCACGCACACCACTCCATCACCTCATCCCCTGTTTCGCACGCCCAACAACAGCCGCCACCATCTCCCTATTCCTCTCTGTCAGGACTAGTACCATTGGTTAGGAAAATCAAGGTTCAGAGGCCTTTCAAGACTTTCCTAATGGTCTCAAAACTCAATGTTCCCTTTTGAAAAGTGCCCAAATGCTTAGCATCTATATTATAGGGGGAAGGTTTGAGCTCTTGACTGTGTGGACGTGTTGCCTCCATTGCATAGTCGGGCCAGACTGTACCGCTAGCATTTTTATTGTTTTCTTTGCATTGCTTTTCAACTTCAAACTTGTATTTCCATCAATCGATAGCATCGAACTAGTCTTGAGCAACGTCCTTCCGAACGTTCCTCCCCATTGTAATCTATTGAATGTGAATGAGAGCTTTTACTGACTATTGTGTATTGTTATATTGTCTACAGATTGATATTGTGCATTCTCAAGTTAATATTTGTGCCCGTCAAAGTAACTACTCATAGGCTTACTAGTGAATTGGATAGCTAGTGCCGCACGGATTACTAGTCCGTGACAGTTGGTATCAGAGCTAGAGCTTGTTGAATGCAAACCAGGATGCAGGAAATAAATGAGCGCCTTAGCGCTATGGAGGAACGACAGGCCAGTCGAATGCATAGACTGGAAAGCAGAATGGACCAGTTGAACACTTTGGGAGAACAGATTAGTCGGTTGGATGGACTCTTTTCACTGGCAGACAGAGTGGATTCACTGGCCGAGCACGTTGATAACTTAGAGGGACGAACAGTCGCAATGGAAGAGTCGCCTCACCCCACAGCTCAGGTGATGAGTGACTTCCAATTACAGTTGGAGGACTTATTTGCAAGGGTTGGCTTGCTAACTAAGGCCACAGGGACGACTGATCACCCTAGGATGAAAGTACCCGAGCCAAAATCATATGCTGGGGCACGAGATGGGAAGGAGTTAGAGAACTTCTTGTTTGATCTGGAGCAGTATTTTCGCGCGGTGAACCCCGAATCAGAAGAAGCCAAGGTTACCATGGCGACCATGTACTTAGCAGGTGATGCGAAACTATGGTGGAGAACCAAATATGCAGATATGGAAGAAGGTCGCATCCTTATTAGAACTTGGGCAGACCTCAAGAAGGAACTCAGAAATCAATTCTTGCCTGAGAACACTGATTTCTTAGCAAGGAGGAAGCTCCACACCATCAAACAGACAGGCAATATTCGAGACTATGTCCGACAATTCTCAACTTGCTTGCTAGATATTCGAGACATGTCTGAGAAGGACAAAGTTTTCTGTTTCATGGAACAAGCTCAGCCGCTTCTACAAGCAGAATTGCAAAGGCAGAAGGTGACAGATATTACAAGTGCTATTGCGGCAGTGATTACGCCCAAACAATACACGCGGTCAATTGCAGTAAAGAATGGGGTGTCGATCCCACGAGGAAAAACGATCTACAAAATAAGGTTAAGGAAGACAAACTATGCGAAACTAAAATAAATTCTAACAAATTTAAAACACGAAATTGAATTTAATTTAAAGAAAACTAAGTTTGAGAAAAGCACAAGGTTTCAAGGATCCCTCCTAGACTTCACACGCCAATTAATATTGATTCGCTATGATGACTCAACTACGTGTTTCACATCCCAAACGACGTAATCGGAAAAATAATCTTTTAATCATTAGAAAACCCTAATGTAAATGAAGTTCAGATTTCACTTTTTCTAAGAAAACACAAAGGTTTGTCATATGTGATATCTTAAACTTACGATATATCCGGAGACGATACCGTAATAAATGACGATCACATATAACCAACCTACCGGAATCAATTAATTCTTAAACATTCCACACATAAGAAAAGCGTGACTAAGCTTATATGGAGAAGTAAAAATAATCACCGGAGTACTAAAAATCTACGAAGAAATCTATGGAATCTCTGTCACTAAAATAACATACATTTCTATATTAAATAAAAGTGAGAATCATCAAACATCATTATTCATCGTGAACACTTAAAGCGAATCAATTACTAATTTAGTGCGTTACATCTAGGAGTTCACCTCTTCACCTTGCGTGGGGTTTAGTGACTCATGGTGGTGGTAGTCACAGCATCAATGGAGGAGTCCATCACTTCCTGTCCGCGCACGAATCCCGAGGAAAAGAGCTCAGATTGTCTGTGGTGGCTCTTAGTAAATTCCGGGGTGCAAATTAGCTCCAACCGTTTTTCAAATTGAAAAACGGTTTTTCCCGCGCGAAAAGTCGCTCTGCAACTTCTTCGTCTTCTCCAGCGAGACGTGCCTGATCCGCCGCTCGTCGCGAGCTCCTCGCGGCCTTCCTCGCCTCCTGAACGGTTCCTGTACCTGCAAGAAGAGAGAGAGAGGTTGAGGAAACAAGGTTCACAACCAAAACGGCGAAGGAGGACAAGAACAGGGACTCCCTGTTGCGGCTGATGTCTCGCGGGGTGGTAGCGACTCTGTCGCGGAAGTGGTGGCTCCAAAGGAGGGTGGTGACGAGGTCTCGGTGGTGGTGGAGTGAGATGGAAGAGGAAGGAGGGATGCTGGACGGTGGCGAGACAGAGAGAGAGAGAGGTGGAACGATGTTGTGCGAGGTGGTGGAACAGGGAGCGAAACAGGGAGGTGCCCTGTCTCGCACGGTGTTGTGCGAGGTGGTGGTCAGTGACGGTGGTGACGACGGTGGCTGGTTAGTGGCGAGAGACACAGGGCTCTGCCTTGGTGGAGGTGGTGATGGTGGCTGTGAGAGAGAGGCAGAAAAACGTGGTAGAGAAGAGGAGTGGAGGAGAAGGCAACAGAGAAACCTAAATAGGGTTTCCCTATTTCCTTGTTAGGCTGGGTTTAGGATTATAGCTTTCTGGGCTTGGGCTTGAGCTTGGGTTTGAGCTCGGTTAAAGTAAGCTGGGTTAGGCTTAGATGTGTGAACCACTCTTTTGTACCACCGCTAGAATCGACGAATCAATCATTTTCTCAAATTTGTCGCCTTAATGCACTTTTATCGTTCACACGCGCAGATTCCTACAAAAACATAAAAATTGAAATAATTAGAATAAAATATATTAATTGAAGCACTAACATATATAATTTAAGGGTTATAATTTGTAATAATTACATGTATATCAAATACCCCGAAACCTATATTTTGCTAGTCCTCGAGCAAAACAAAATAAAGAATAAAATCCTAACTCACTTTCGTAGGAATCACGGTTGCACTTACCTTAACGTGCAACAAGGCTTTAAACCTCTAGATTACCTCTAGAGGACGAGTTATAGTCTCGTGAGGGTTTCCAGAAATGCTACCCCCAAACATTACTGACTCAATAAAACAAAATCTATTTTCTAAAAACATAATGCAAAAGTGTGAGCATTCTTCTTTATTTTCTTTAGAGTAATTTTCTAATTGCTTAGCATTCGAGAAAAACAACAAACTAAAACTGTCACAAAGGTATATCAATAGAGTACAACAATTTAATAGTATCTAAAGGTTAAGTGAATTTCATAATCATTCTCAACTCGAAGTGTGTGTGTGAGGAGCCTTATCAACATAACTCTTCATCTCATAGTAAAGATGTGACAAGAAAACCTTTAGAAAAGACGTTTCGACTACAACTCTCTCATGTCGCTCAAAAATGAAACGCTCAGAGATTGGGCACTCAGTTTATATGTTAGGACAAGAATATACTATGGAAAATTCAAACATCTCACATATAATTATCATGAAAAACGGAATTTTCAAAGAGTGAAATGAATATGATCTCATGGACCGAAATATTGATTACTTTTGAGAATGTTAAATCAAACACCATAGTTCTTGCCTATTCAATCTCCACATCTATTAGGCTAACTTTCGCTTAAGATCAATCAGGTCTTTATTAGGTTGTATTGGGGCTTGGATTATGGCAAACAATAAGGGACAAAAGGATACAAAGATTTTCTGAGAATGGATACACCCTTGAACAAAACACATAGGGCATTGAAGAACAAATCAATGTTGTACACCATTAACTTTTTCTTCATTATTTTCTTCTTCAATCGCAATTTTTTTTTTTTTTTTTTTTTTTAACATGCTTTTCCCCATTGATACAATCCAACACTTTTACTTGGAGGGTGCATGAAATATTTCTTTTTTTTTTTTTTTTTTTTTTGCCCATTCCATAAATATATCTCACCGTATCCATTCTTAGAAAATTGGGTAAGGATAAAATAATAAAGGTATTACTCCTTGGTTGGAGTAGGTATTGGGAATGGGGATAACAAAGAAAAAGGCTATCTAAAGGCTCAAAGGGCTGCAAATGAATATTTATTATTGGGTAGGCTAAAAGGCTAAAAATGGTTTAAAGAAAGAAATGCATGTATCACTTCATAAGTTTTAGTTAGTACTAGGACATCTCAACTAAATAAAGCAAGAAGTTCTAGTGGAAAGATTCAATTTTTATGTCATTCTTAAAGCAATCAATAAGAAAATCAAGAATAATGAGATCATCAACGAAATAATGCGGACTCAAGAAAAATCAGAGTGTAATTAATAACCCTCAAGAAATAAAGAATGGCTCAAAACTCACAAGGGTTAAGTCTCTACTATTATTCTAAGGTTTTCTAGTTCAATACTTCACTAATCAACTTCAAATCATGTTGACTTGGCTCATAGTGCGCGAAAAGTCGAGTTGAAAAGTCTCGCGAAATACATCTAACATAAGGATAATATCAAATACCATGCTTTCCACTAATGTAACTATGTGACACGTGCTAGTATGTGTTTTCTCAAAATTAAAGGCAACAAAATCATTCTCTAAAATTGAAGAGAACTCAAAACCTTTTTTTTTTTTTTTTTTTTTTTTTTCTCTTTTTTTATTTTTTTATTTTATGTTATTCACCAAGAGTTCGGATTTCAAATGCATTTTCAAGAAGATTTTACACAATTACCATAATCATCTAAGTATTCAATGGAGATTGAGTAGAACACAAAAATGACTCGATTTAATTGTAAAATACCTTTTGAAAATTGCATAAAAAAAATCTAATAAACCACACCCCCAAACCTAAACCAAACATTGTCCTCAATGTATAAAATAATAATCATGACAAATTAAGGCAAAAGAAAAGAGGAGGGTTAGAGTGATTGTACCATGGTGAAGCTTGTTACCAATTTCGATGAAATCTTCCACCAATGAACGCTCAAAAACATAAGAATCATGGAGTTTTCATTAGAAATTGATAAAATGCAGACTCGACATTAACAAAGAAAACAAAAAAAAAATGGCAAGCTGTAAGTCAAAACTGTGATGGAGCTGACGAGTATGAGTGAAACACAACTAAATAGGGTACTCGAAAATCAATCCAAACTAACAGCAAAGACACACAACTAAGGCTAGGCTGCCTCCTAGGAGCGCTTGGTTTAACGTCTTCAGCCCGACATATATTCTCCCTCATAAAAGATATACCATGAAGTGATGAGGAAGAACATAGGGAACATTCACCTCCAAACCTAGTCTATGATATAAATGAGTCAAAAAGGTTAAGGAATCGTATACCAACAACCTAAAAAGTTGAGGATCAGTCCACTCAAAAATAGCAACCACCTGATGTTTCCTCTTGATAGTGCATAGATCCTTGATGACCCTCGCATAAGTTGGTACCTGTTTAATCACATGCAGCAAAGGTAAGTTAATTTTAACCTGTTTCAAGTGTTCTAGAATCTCACCATGCATTTTTGATTTCTTTCCAGGAGGTCGTAGTGCTTGAGGAAAAAGAACTAAAACTGGAATGTTCTTATTGGGCTCATCCTCAGGGATGCTCTCCTTTGCACTTGGGGAGGTGCTTATAGTTGTGAACGAGCTTGATCCATCTAAAATCTTATCACTCTGAGTAGTGATGGCATTAATCTCTATGACATTCTGAGAGTCTGAAGTAGAGGTTTGTGCCATAAGTTGGGCCTTCGGATTTGCTTGAGGCTGTGACTGAAATTGGTCCTGAGCTTGTATTGTTAATGAACTTGCTAGCCTTGTTATTAGGCTTCTGATCTCCTTGTTCTCCTCTGCCAACTGTGTCAATGCAACCTCAATTTTGTGATTAGTTTTACCTTGTGCCTCTATAAATGCATGCAAAGTGTCTGATAAGGAACTTTTATTAGATTGCGCATTGTACGGAGGTGCAGGGTATGACTTAGGTGGTTGTGCCTGTAGGTGTGTAGGTTGGTCGGCCTCAGACCTCCAGCTAAAGTTAGGGTGATCTCTCCAGCCAGAATTGTAAGTGTTAGAGAATGGTGAGTAAGGCTTCTTGTACATCCCTAAGGCGTTACATTGTTCCTCATAAACCCCTCTCATCTCAGTCAAGGTCGGGCAATCCTGTGCTAAGTGTTTAACTCCCCCGCATATAAAACAGGCGTCCTGTAGCTCAACTCTGACAACAGTATGTGCGGGCCTACCATCCTTGGTCTTAAGTGCCTCTAACTCCCTAGTTACTCTATCCAATTGGGCTCTAAGGCTATCCTCTTCCCTAAGTTGATAAACTCCAGCTGGGCGTGTTCTGTCTGTGCTCTCAATAGCACTTGGACCAGTCCAAGTGTGGGCCTTTTCAGCCAAGTCATTCAGGTACTCAATAGCCTCGTCAGGGTCCTTTTGCAAAAACTCACCATTACACATCATCTCAAGGAACTGACGTTCTCTACTGGTGAGCCCTTCATAAAAATAACTGACTAAGCGCCAACTCTCATACCCATGGTGTGGGCATGTATTCAAGAGATCCTTGAACCTCTCCCATACTTGATATAATGTCTCGCTATTCTTTTGGGTGAAGGTAGAAATCTGTCTCTTTAGACCGTTGGTTTTGTGATGAGGAAAGTATTTATTAAAAAATGTTTGGGTCATCTCCTCCCACGAACCTAAGTGGTCTCTATTCCAACTCACACCCCCAATGTTTTTTTTTTTTTTTTTTTTTTTAATTTTTTTTTTTTTAGAAATAAAATAAAATTAAAAATTAAGATGGATCTAAAACCTAAAATAGAATAAAATAAAATAAAATGAAAAATGAGCAAGAAAGATAATACCCGAAACCTTCTTTGTAGGATGACGCTTGTTCCCCGGCAACGGCGCCAAAATTTGATTACGCCCAAACAATACACGCGGTCAATTGCAGTAAAGAATGGGGTGTCGATCCCACGAGGAAAAACGATCTACAAAATAAGGTTAAGGAAGACAAACTATGCGAAACTAAAATAAATTCTAACAAATTTAAAACACGAAATTGAATTTAATTTAAAGAAAACTAAGTTTGAGAAAAGCACAAGGTTTCAAGGATCCCTCCTAGACTTCACACGCCAATTAATATTGATTCGCTATGATGACTCAACTACGTGTTTCACATCCCAAACGACGTAATCGGAAAAATAATCTTTTAATCATTAGAAAACCCTAATGTAAATGAAGTTCAGATTTCACTTTTTCTAAGAAAACACAAAGGTTTGTCATATGTGATATCTTAAACTTACGATATATCCGGAGACGATACCGTAATAAATGACGATCACATATAACCAACCTACCGGAATCAATTAATTCTTAAACATTCCACACATAAGAAAAGCGTGACTAAGCTTATATGGAGAAGTAAAAATAATCACCGGAGTACTAAAAATCTACGAAGAAATCTATGGAATCTCTGTCACTAAAATAACATACATTTCTATATTAAATAAAAGTGAGAATCATCAAACATCATTATTCATCGTGAACACTTAAAGCGAATCAATTACTAATTTAGTGCGTTACATCTAGGAGTTCACCTCTTCACCTTGCGTGGGGTTTAGTGACTCATGGTGGTGGTAGTCACAGCATCAATGGAGGAGTCCATCACTTCCTGTCCGCGCACGAATCCCGAGGAAAAGAGCTCAGATTGTCTGTGGTGGCTCTTAGTAAATTCCGGGGTGCAAATTAGCTCCAACCGTTTTTCAAATTGAAAAACGGTTTTTCCCGCGCGAAAAGTCGCTCTGCAACTTCTTCGTCTTCTCCAGCGAGACGTGCCTGATCCGCCGCTCGTCGCGAGCTCCTCGCGGCCTTCCTCGCCTCCTGAACGGTTCCTGTACCTGCAAGAAGAGAGAGAGAGGTTGAGGAAACAAGGTTCACAACCAAAACGGCGAAGGAGGACAAGAACAGGGACTCCCTGTTGCGGCTGATGTCTCGCGGGGTGGTAGCGACTCTGTCGCGGAAGTGGTGGCTCCAAAGGAGGGTGGTGACGAGGTCTCGGTGGTGGTGGAGTGAGATGGAAGAGGAAGGAGGGATGCTGGACGGTGGCGAGACAGAGAGAGAGAGAGGTGGAACGATGTTGTGCGAGGTGGTGGAACAGGGAGCGAAACAGGGAGGTGCCCTGTCTCGCACGGTGTTGTGCGAGGTGGTGGTCAGTGACGGTGGTGACGACGGTGGCTGGTTAGTGGCGAGAGACACAGGGCTCTGCCTTGGTGGAGGTGGTGATGGTGGCTGTGAGATTGATTACGCCCAAACAATACACGCGGTCAATTGCAGTAAAGAATGGGGTGTCGATCCCACGAGGAAAAACGATCTACAAAATAAGGTTAAGGAAGACAAACTATGCGAAACTAAAATAAATTCTAACAAATTTAAAATACGAAATTGAATTTAATTTAAAGAAAACTAAGTTTGAGAAAAGCACAAGGTTCCAAGGATCCCTCCTAGACTTCACACGCCAATTAATATTGATTCGCTATGATGACTCAACTACGTGTTTCACATCCCAAACGACGTAATCGGAAAAATAATCTTTTAATCATTAGAAAACCCTAATGTAAATGAAGTTCAGATTTCACTTTTTCTAAGAAAACACAAAGGTTTGTCATATGTGATATCTTAAACTTACGATATATCCGGAGACGATACCGTAATAAATGACGATCACATATAACCAACCTACCGGAATCAATTAATTCTTAAACATTCCACACATAAGAAAAGCGTGACTAAGCTTATATGGAGAAGTAAAAATAATCACCGGAGTACTAAAAATCTACGAAGAAATCTATGGAATCTCTGTCACTAAAATAACATACATTTCTATATTAAATAAAAGTGAGAATCATCAAACATCATTATTCATCGTGAACACTTAAAGCGAATCAATTACTAATTTAGTGCGTTACATCTAGGAGTTCACCTCTTCACCTTGCGTGGGGTTTAGTGACTCATGGTGGTGGTAGTCACAGCATCAATGGAGGAGTCCATCACTTCCTGTCCGCGCACGAATCCCGAGGAAAAGAGCTCAGATTGTCTGTGGTGGCTCTTAGTAAATTCCGGGGTGCAAATTAGCTCCAACCGTTTTTCAAATTGAAAAACGGTTTTTTTCCCGCGCGAAAAGTCGCTCTGCAACTTCTTCGTCTTCTCCAGCGAGACGTGCCTGATCCGCCGCTCGTCGCGAGCTCCTCGCGGCCTTCCTCGCCTCCTGAACGGTTCCTGTACCTGCAAGAAGAGAGAGAGAGGTTGAGGAAACAAGGTTCACAACCAAAACGGCGAAGGAGGACAAGAACAGGGACTCCCTGTTGCGGCTGATGTCTCGCGGGGTGGTAGCGACTCTGTCGCGGAAGTGGTGGCTCCAAAGGAGGGTGGTGACGAGGTCTCGGTGGTGGTGGAGTGAGATGGAAGAGGAAGGAGGGCGGCTGCGAGGGAGAGAAACAGGGAGGAGTTCCCTGTTTCGCGGCTTCACTGTACGCGCGGTGGTGGCAATGAACTCGGGTGATGGTTGCGGCGAGACAGAGGGAAGAGGAGGGATGCTGGACGGTGGCGAGACAGAGAGAGAGAGAGGTGGAACGATGTTGTGCGAGGTGGTGGAACAGGGAGCGAAACAGGGAGGTGCCCTGTCTCGCACGGTGTTGTGCGAGGTGGTGGTCAGTGACGGGTGCGAGGTGGTGGTCGGTTAGTGGCGAGAGAGCTCGGTCTCTGCCCAGTGGAGGTTAGTGATGGTGGCTGGAAAAGAGAGGGAGAAGAGAAAACGTGGAATAGAGAGGATCCTCCCAAGAGAAGGCAAGAGAGAAACCTAAATAGGGTTTCCCTATTTCCTTGTTAGGCTGGGCTTAGGTTTCTAGTTTTCTGGGCTTGGGCTTAGATGTGTGAACCACTCTTTTGTACCACCACTAGAATCAATAAATCGACAATTCTATCAAATTGTCGCCTTAAATGCGATTTTATCGTTCACGCGCGCCGATTCCTACAAAAACATAAAAAATGAAATAATTAGAATAAAATATATTAATTGAAACACTAACATATATAAATTAAGGGATATATCTCGTAATAATTACGTGTATATCAGGCAGCAGAAAGGTTTAGCGATTATATGCTCATGACTGGACCCACTTCGCTCAATCACTCCACAGCTAGAACTGGCAGTACCAATTCAAGCTCAGGGTCGAATGCTCGCTCACCTCACCAAAACTGGGGAAACTCAAGTCAGAATCGAGGAAACTATAATTCCCGGCCGTCCAACCAGAATTGGAGTTCCAACAAAAATTGGAATGCCAGCTCTAGCAACTCAAATTACAACAACAAAGGAGGGCAAAACTACTCTGGGCAGTGGAGACCATCTGCCCCTGCCCCATGCATTCTTTGCAATAGCAGGGATCACCCAACAGGCAAATGTCCATCCAAACCAGCTCTACACTCATTAATGTCCTTGCTTCAAGTAGAACCTTCTAACCCGACCGCATCGAGCTCGAACCCCACCAACAGTGAGACCTCCCAAATGGGAGCTCTACGCAAGCTCAATGCTGTCAAAGGAGAAATGTATGAGCACCCACACAAGAAGGCTTTACAATACATCGACATCACTATCAATGGGTTCCCTTCCCAAGCATTGTTGGATTCCGGAGCGACAGACAATTTTATTGCCCCAGATGAAGCTAGACGTGTGGGTCTGAACTTAGAAGGAGATGTGGGTAAGTTGAAAGCTGTCAACTCTGAGGCAATCTCTATTAATGGTATGGCTAGAGCTGTTCCACTACAGGTTGGTCCATGGGAAGGAAGATCAAACTTCTTGGCCGTTCCACTTGATGATTTTAAGGTGATTCTTGGCCAAGAATTCTTCCGAGGAGCTGCAGCAGGACCATTACCTTTCATGGACTCCTTGGGGTTTTTCGGACCCAGACTACGCATTGTACCAACCTCAATTCGACCAACAACTCATGATAAAATATTGTCGGCGCTCCAAGTCAAGAGGGGCTTGGCCAAAGGAGAAGATACATACTTAGCTGTGGCAAAGCTAGAGATGGAAGATGATACTAGCAAAATCCCTGAGGAAGTTGCCCAAGTTATTGCTGACTTCAGCGAAGTGATGCCGAATGAATTGCCAAAGAATCTACCTCCCAGAAGGCTCATTGATCACGAAATTGAATTAGTCCCTGGTGCCAAGCCACCCGCACGTAGTCCATATCGCATGAGCCCTCCAGAGCTGACCGAGTTGAGAACACAACTAGATGGCTTGTTGGAGTCAGGATTCATTCGGCCCTCTAAAGCACCTTATGGGGCACCTGTTCTTTTTCAGCGGAAACATGATGGCAATCTTCGCCTTTGTGTTGATTATAGAGCCTTGAACAAAGTCACTATAAAGAACAAATACCCGTTGCCGCTCATTGCAGACTTATTCGACCAACTTGGATCCGCCAGATACTTCACAAAACTCGACTTGAGATCAGGTTACCATCAGGTCCGCATTGCTGCTGGTGACGAACCCAAAACTGCTTGTTCTACTAGATATGGGTCATATGAGTTCCTAGTAATGCCCTTCGGCTTGACCAATGCTCCAGCTACATTTTGCACCCTTATGAATGGCCTGTTCCGTCACCTTCTGGACAAGTCTGTGGTTGTCTATCTTGACGACATTGTGGTTTATAGTGGGACTATAGAAGAACACCTACATCATTTGCGAGAAGTGTTCCAAATCCTTAAGGATAATCATCTCTTTGTCAAGAAGGAAAAGTGCTCATTCGGCCAGACCCAGATCAATTTCTTGGGTCATGTTATTGGCAATGGCAAGATTCGGATGGACATGGAGAAAGTCAAGGCAATCCATGATTGGAACTCTCCTAAGAACGTGTCTCAACTACGTTCTTTCCTTGGACTCGCAAACTATTATCGTCGCTTCATAAGGGACTACTCTAAGAGAGCTGTTGCCCTGACAAATTTGTTGAAACAAGACCGAACATGGGAATGGGATAGGCAGTGTGAAGCTTCATTCCAAGACTTGAAATTGGCCGTGATGAAAGATCCAGTATTGGCCTTGCAAGACATCACCAAGCCCTTTGAAGTACAAACAGATGCATCTGATTATGTCTTAGGGGGAGTTTTACTTCAAGATGGTCACCCGGTAGCATATGAGAGTCGAAAGTTGAATGATACAGAGTCTCGTTACTCAGCTCAGGAAAAGGAATTGCTAGCCATTGTACATTGTTTACGGGTGTGGAGACACTACCTCTTGGGATCTCAAGTTTTTGTTAAAACGGATAATACTGCAGCAAGCCATTTCCTTACTCAGAAGATGCTAACCTCCAAGCAATCTCGATGGCAGGAAAAATTAGCAGAATTTGACTTAGTATTGGAATACAAGCCAGGGCGCACTAACAATGTAGCTGATGCACTCAGTAGAAGGGCAGACCTTGCAGTGCTAACCCATACTGGTCCGAGTCACACCATCTTGGAGAAGATCAAAGTAGGCCTACAGACAGATCCACAAGCGAAGGCGATTACAGAGTTGATCAAGCAGGGCAAAACTCGACGGTTCTGGATAAAAGATGGAGCAATACTCACAACTGGTAATCACCTCTATGTTCCGAGAACTTCTGGTTTGAGGAAAGAACTTTTGAGAGAATGCCATGACACCCATTGGGCGGGACATCCAGGTTGGAGACGGACACTTGCATTGCTAGAGAGGGGGCACTATTGGCCGCAGATACAGGAGGATGTAATGGCCTATGTTCGAACATGTCTTATTTGCCAGCAAGATAAGGTTGAAAGAGATCGACCAGTAGGCTTACTAGAGCCCCTGCCTGTTCCAACTCGTCCTTGGGAAAGTGTTTCCATGGACTTCATTACTGGGTTACCGAAAGTGGAGGATTTCAGGAGCATCCTTGTAGTTGTTGACCGATTCTCAAAGTATGTGACCTTTGTGCCGACCGGACTAACTTGCACAGCCGAAGATACGGCGCAATTGTTCCTCAAGCATGTAGTGAAGTATTGGGGACTGCCCGAAAACATTGTTAGCGACCGTGATGCTCGATTCACAGGAAAGTTCTGGAAGGAGTTGTTCAAGCTCTTGGGATCCAAACTTAATATGTCGACAAGCCAACATCCCCAATCTGACGGACAGACTGAGCGCTTTAACTCTATGCTTGAAGAATACCTTCGTCATTTTGTAAGTGCAAACCAGAAAAATTGGGTGGGACTACTTGATGTTGCACAATTCTGTTTCAACTTACAAAAGAGCTCAGCTACTCACTCCAGCCCCTTTCAATTAGTCACTGGTCAGCAACCATTGACACCACATACAGTGCTGACCGGATACCAAGGACCCAGCCCAAGAGCTCTTGAATTTGTCAAAGCCTGGCAGAAAAACATTGAAGTTGCTCGAGCCTATCTTGAGAAAGCCTCCCGTCACATGAAGAAATGGGCCGACAAGAAACGACGAATCGATCCTTTTGAAGTCGGGGACTTGGTATTGGTGAAGCTAGATATGTTCAACAAGTATAAACGGACAGCTAGAGCACACAACAATCTGTTTCGCAAGTATGAGGGACCGGTACAGATTATTGAGAAAGTAGGCAAAGTCTCCTATCGCGTCAAGTTACCACATTGGCTCCGTTTCACCCATCCTGTCTTCCATGCAAGTAACTTGAAGTCTTACCATGCCGATGTCGCTGATCCCACAAGAAATGTATCTACCCGAGCATTGCCTAAGCATCCTACTAAGCCAGATCGAGAAGTGGAAGAAATCTTAGCTGAACGCCTCATCAACAACACAGGCCCGGATATAGAATATTTGGTCAAGTGGCAGGATGAACCTCCTTCAGAGATCAGTTGGGAGCCAGTCGAGCATCTGCTGCCATACCTCTCAAAGCTGGAAGAGTACTTGGAAAAGTTCGCTGCGAGGGCGTCAGCGAATTGAGTGTGGGAGAGTGTCAGGACTAGTACCATTGGTTAGGAAAATCAAGGTTCAGAAGCCTTTCAAGACTTTCCTAATGGTCTCAAAACTCAATGTTCCCTTTTGAAAAGTGCCCAAATGCTTAGCATCTATATTATAGGGGGAAGGTTTGAGCTCTTGACTGTGAGGACGTGTTGCCTCCATTGCATAGTCGGGCCAGACTGTACCGCTAGCATTTTTATTGTTTTATTTGCATTGCTTTTCAACTTCAAACTTGTATTTCCATCGATCGATAGCATCGAACTAGTCTTGAGCAACGTCCTTCCGAACGTTCCTCCCCATTGTAATCTATTGAATGTGAATGAGAGATTTTACTGACTATTGTGAATTGTTATATTGTCTACAGATTGATATTGTGCATTCTCAAGTTAATATTTGTGCCCGTCAAAGTAACTACTCATAGGCTTACTAGTGAATTGGATAGCTAGTGCCGCACGGATTACTAGTCCGTGACACTCTCCTCATCCCCTGTTCTCACCGTCACAAGCAGCGCAACACAACCACCACCGCCACAACCCTGTTCCACCTCGCGATAGAGCCAGATAGACCGTCTACACTGCCGAGCCTCGCCATCACCGCCATTTCTCGGCCCTCCTTCCTGTTTCCCTCTCTCACGACCACCGTCGCAAGCGGCTCGCACACAACCACAGTCGCAAGCGGCTCCCTGTTTCTCTCCCTCTTTTTTTGTTCTCTTTCGCGTCTCTCTCTCTGTTCTTCCATCTCTCTCTCTCTTTTGCACGTATCGAAGCCGGTCGGAGGAAACAGGAGCTCGCAAGGAGCACGGAGAAAAAAGAAGCAGCGGCGCAGCTCGCTGGAAATGAAGACCAGAAGAACACGCAATTTTTGGCGGGAAACAACTGTTTTTCAAACAGTTTCACTATTTGCACCCTGATTTCTGCTCTGTACCACCACAGTGCATTTGCAGCATTGTCTCGGGATTCATGTTCGTGCTGAGATGGATTCCACCTACACCAGTGTTGTGATGTCATCCACCATGATCTTCTAGACCCCACGCCGAGGCGAATATGAAACCACAGGGTTTCCTAGAGTTTGTTGTATTTGAATTTATTGTTTTCTATATGCTTGAACGTTTAACACAGTTGATTTCTAAATTTCAATAATTTGCTTTAACCGATTATATCCGGAATAATTGTCTAGACTAGGCGGTAGTTAGAAGTACCTTTTATTGATATTCAAAGTCTGCTTTAATCAATTAATCTGAATTTGTGACTGTGTGTGCCGTAAGAAGACATGCAATGCTAGGGGTTAGAATTACTTAAAATAAACATGTGATTGTGTGCGCCGTAAGAAGACACGCAATGTTAGGGGTTTATACCTTTGCTAAAATCAATTGCGAACTTAGATTAATCTTTAGGTTAGTCATGTTAATTCTTGCAAACAATAATTTGGATTACACAAATCTCAAAGAACCTGTGGTGGATTCGATGTCTCGGTCCCCTCTCTATCATCTTATCAGTTTAATTTTAGTTGTCAATTTCATTTTCTTAATTTAGTAATTTTCATCTGTTGTAACCCCCAACTCTAAATTAGTTCAAATAAGTCTTAGAATTCGATTGTCTCGTCAATCCTCGTGGGATCGACCCGTATTTGCCACTGTCTACCAGTTAGAAAGTCGTGCACTTGCGGTATTACAATTAGGGTTTATTAGCTTATTAATTTAGGTTAATAAAAACTCCATCAAGTTTTTGGCGCAGTTGCCGGGGATTGTAACGGTACAATCGAAATCTAGTGTTGTTTTTGCTACTTTATAAATTAGGTTTAATTTTCTTTTTCAGAACAGTGTTACAAGTCATTTTCTTATTTGTTTTATTTGCTTGAGTTTGAATTGTTTTTTTGCATTTATTTTGCAGTGGTCACACACATAGGAGCTCAAGTGGGAACGGAGTGAAATATTGCGATTCGCGAATAAACTCTCAGAAATCGACTTCTACCCGACGTCACAAGTAACCCGAAAGAGGTTCACGCCGAAGGTAACTTCTACCCACCGCATCTGCACGCGGTTTCTGTGTGATCACTTGTGTTTAGTTTGTTCTAGGTAGTATTGCATGCAAATTTGAATAGTGGCAGGATTGAGTTGAAACTTTTGTGCTCTCTCCCGCGGATAGGTTAATCACCATCTATTTTAGAGTTAGGAACCTAGGCCTTCACTATTTAAAATTTGTAGCAAGATAATTATCTAGGACTGGTGTGACGCTCATAGGAACCCTCTTTGGACGTTTGATAGTTTAAAGTGGTCGAGTGAAAGAACATATCCCATCTGGGAACAGTCCTTGAACTGGCATTTCACTTTGAGCTAGAGAGTGGAAAAGAGGTAGGAGCAACTCTATAGTGGCGGATTGATAGGAAATTACCGTGCTTCTCCCACGGTTAGGTAAATTTAATTGAATTTCAGCCCTGCATTAGTAAAGAAAAGCTCTGCCATTCATTTTGTTTGTGCATCATTTAGGTGTCATTTAGGGTTTCGTTGTTTTTAATTTTTAGAGTTAGGTCAACTTCATATAACAGTTAGGCTTGCATTTAAATAAAAATAAAATAAATAAATAAATCTTGAAACCAAGGAAATGGCTGAGGAGAAAGACTTTAAGGATTACTTCTCCCCTTCTACCTCGAGGTTCAAAATAGTTCTTATGACGCTGACTCAGAAATTAGATGCACTTATGAATTTGACTCAACCCCTACCTCCCACTAATGTTTCATTTGAGGGTTGTGTTGCATGTTCGAGTCCTAGTCATTCTACAGCTGATTGTGATTTGCAATATGATTATCCTGAATATTTCGCTGAGCAAATCCATTCTTTTAATGCTAATTGGCGACCTGGTTATAATTCAAAGTCCAACTATTACAACCCTGGTTTTGCCAATAATCAAAATCTCTCCTGGGCTCATAACTCACACCAAGGGGGACATATTTTCTCTCAGGCTCCTCAATACCCTAATCATGTTATGCCTCAATTTAACCAGGCTCCTCCATCCAACACATCAAGTTTAGAGGAAACGATTAACCGTTTTATGCAGCGCACAGAACGACTGCTTGAACATGATTCTCAGGCTATGTTAGAGTCAAAATCCATGATTCAACACCAATCTCAAGTCATCAATAGACTTGAGATAGTTGTGGATCATATTACTGAGGCATTATCTGAAAGTGAGTTAGGAAGAGTTCCTAGTCACTCTGTTCAAAATTCAGAGGGTCAATTCATAACTGGTAGCACATCAAAACCCGAGTCAGATGATTTTTTTGAGGATAATGTGATCGAAACTACTTTGCTTTCTGACCCATTCCCTTCCCCGCATTTTCATGATGACCCACTCGACATATGCCTTCTTAGTGACTCTTGCATGAAGTCTAATTCTCAATGTTTTTTGGAGTCAAGCATCAATTATTTTCACGATACGAATGACCCCATAATTCAAGAAATAGTCAAGTCGTTATCGGAGGACGCATCTAATGAGATACTACATGCCATAGGTATTGCTAATTCTAGGTTAGGGGGTGTTGTTGCATTGTCTAACTCATCATCTTTGTGTAGTTCATTTCGTTATGATGAACCTGTACCACCCGATATATCTATAGATATACCTTTTTTCATCCCTTTCATATTAACTGATGCTACCTATGTGGATCCATTGTTTGTAATAGATGATTTCAGTTTTGACCACCCTATTGTGATACATATTCAATCTTCTGATTTGCAACCTGACTTAGGATGTCCCTTTTTATGAGTAGGTAGGAGTCATTTGCTAGATATCATTGTATGTGACCCCTTTCTGCTCAAAGTTCCCACGGATTTTCTAAGAATGCGATTTCATTTGCATTTGCTTTATGATTTTGCATGGCGCCTTCGTAGCTTTTGGGATGTGTTAGTAAACGTTGTGTCGCATGTGGTTGTTACTATTTGTTGGACGGATCCTCAACTTTTTAGGTTGTTGCTATATGATTCCTTGCCCATTTTTTAGGAGAGTGTATGCTATGTTCTTCCTCTTCACTTTATGGTACATCATTTGTGAGGAAGAATATATGTCGGGCTGACGACGTTAAACCAAGCGCTCCTAGGAGGCAACCTAGCTTCAGTTGTGTCATTATGGTTAGTCTGGATTGATTTTCTAGTTATTTCTAATTGCATTTCACTCATACTCGTTAGCTCCGTAACAATTTTGACTTACAACTGATACATGTAATTTTTTTCATTATTTCATTTGTATATCCTTTTGTGTCATGTATTGTTTTTATCAATTTATTATGATGAGTCCACAGTTCTTATATTGTTGAGCGTTCATTGGTGGACGAATTCGTCGAAATTGGTAAAAACTTTCCCATGGTAATATCACTCTAACTCTCATCTTTTCTTTTTCCAGCATTTGTCATAATCATCATTTTATACATTGAGGACAATGTTTGGTTCAGGTTTGGGGGTGAGATTTATGAGTTTTTCTGCATTCTTCGAAAATTTTAAACTGAAATGTATTTCACAATTGATTATTGTATTCTACTCAATCTCCATTGAATACATAGTTAATAATGAATGTGTGGAAATTTTTTGATTTGAAAATGCATTCAAAATCTAAGTTTCTTTCCAATGAAGAGGATGTGCTTTCAAGTATGCCTTTAAATTTGAGGAATACATGCTTTCACTTGTCACTTTTATATATCAATAAGAAAACATAAAGTTTGATATTATCTTTAAGTTAAATATATTTCATGATATTTTTTTGACTCGACCATTCTTGCACTATAAGTCAAGTTAGCATAACTTGAAGTTAATCAGTAAGATATTAATTAGAAAACCTTAGAATAATAGTGGAGACTTAACCCTTGTGAGTTTCGAGACATTATATTTTCCTTGAGGGTTATTAAATAAACTCTGACTTTTATTGAATCTGCATTATCTAGTTTATGATCTCATTATTATTGTTTCTTTTATTGATTGCTTTGAGAATGACGTTAAAATTGAATTATTACACTAGAACTTCTTGATTTATTTAGTTGAGATGTCATAATACCGACTAGAGCTTAAGAAGTGATATAGGCAATTTTTTCTTTGAACCATTCTTTAGCCTTTTAGCCTACCTAATAATAAATATCTGTTTGTAGCCCTTTGAGCCCTTAAATAGACTTTTTCTTTACTAACCCATCTCCAATACCTACTCCAGTTAGAAAGTAATATCTCATACTATTTTTATCCTTACCCAATGTCTCTGAGAATGTGTATGATTGATATATTTTTGGAATAGGAAAATAAAAAGAGCTGAAACTAAATATTCCATGAATCATCGGGATTGAAATGTTTTATTGTGCTGAAGGGGAAAGCTTTAAAAAAAAAAAAAAGATAAATGAAAAAAAAAATTGATGCTTCGAAGAAAAAGAAAAATATATATATGAAGAAGAATTTCAAAGGAAGAAAAAATTAATGGTGTACAACATTGGTTTATTCTTCATAGCCCCACGTGTTTATTGAAGGGTGTATCCATTTTCAGAGAATTTTTTTGTATCCCTTTCCATTCTAGTTAGCCAAAATCTTAGCCTCATTACAACCTAATAAAGACCTAATTGATCTTAAGTAAAGGTCCGGTTCATAGATGTGGAGATTAAATAGACAAGAACTATGGTGTGTAATTCAACATTCTCAAAGTAATTAATATTTCTGTCCATGAGATCATATTCATTTCATTTTTTTAAAAGTCTGTTTTTCATGATTATTATATGTGAGATGTTTGTCTTTCCATAATTTATTCTTTTTCTCACATATAAACTAAGTGATAACTAACCAATCTCTGAGTGATTCATTTCTGAGTAACAAGATAGATATGTAGTCGAAGCGTACTATTCAAAGGTTATCTAGTCGTATCTTTACTGAGAAAAATTAAGTTATGTTGATAAGGCCATTCACACACACACTTCGAGTTGAGAAAAATTGATGAAATTTATTTAACCTTTGGATACTATTAAATTGTTGTTAGACGCTTTGATATATTATTATGACATTGTTAGTGGTTTTCTGAAATTTTTGGCAATTAGATGATTACTCTGAGGATAATAGATAGAGTGACTAAGTTACCATGTTTTGGAAATTTATTGAGTCATAAAGTTTGTGGGTAACAATTCTGGAAACCCTCACGAGACTATAACTCGTCCACTAGAGGTAATCTAGCGGTTTAAAGCCTTGTTGCACAGTTAAGGTAAGTGCAAGCGATGATTCCTGCGAAAGTGAGTTAGAATTTTATTTATATTGTTTTGCTCGAGGATTAGCAAAAATAGGTTTGGGGGTATTTGATATTCACGTAATTATTACATAACATATCCCTTAATTTATATATGTTAGTGTTTCGATAATTATATTTTATTCTAATTATTTCGTTTTCATGTCTTTGTAGGAATTTGAGCGTGAATGATGAAATCGCATTAAGGCGACAATTTAAGGAATGATCAATTGGTCGATTCTAGCGGTGGTACAAAGTAGAGGGTCACATATCTAAACCTAACCCAAAGAAACCTAGGTCTACCTAATTTAACCAAATTCCAAACTCAAAAACCTAATCTAGAGCTACAGCCACCACGCCAATCCACCTGCCGGCAATCCTCGCTCGATAAGAGAACTGGCAGTGCGATCATCCCGCCATCACCACCTCACCTCGCCAATACGTCCTCACTACACCGTCATACCTCCACCTGCCTTGTCTTCATCGCCTTCTCATCACGCAAAGCCACCATGCAACTGTCCCTGCGTTCTCCCATCATCACGCACAAAACCAACATCACGTCCTCACCTCCATGTTCCTCGTAAACAACCACGCACACCATTCCATCACCTCGTCCCCTGTTTCGCACGCCCAACAACAACCGCAACCATCTCCCTGTTCCTCTCCTCATCCCCTGTTCTCACCGTCTGATGCGCTATTTTAGTAGCACACAACTTAATACCCTGCTTTGTGATTGTAGTATAGAATAAGTAGGGATCGTTCTGGACCGAGGATTAGAGGGCTTGTCAATTAACATTAATAATAACTAAAATACAACTAACAACCTAATTAATTAAATAAAATGGGATTTGATTTTCTAAATTAAACTATGAAAATAACTACGAAAATTACAATAAAGATAATAAAACTAAAGGGATGGCAAAGATGAGAAATTAGCTAAGGGTTTATCTCCACACACCAAACATATGCTTATAAATCAATCTTCAATAATCACTTGCTAACTCGTGAGAGACAATGCTCAAGACTAACCGTGACTGCACTGCATTAATCTTATTATTTTCCCACGTTCGTTGAATTAAACTAAGCGTCGCTTTCAAACTATTCTTATCATGCTATCTAAACAGGAATCACAAGTTAGATAACAATCAAAGATCATTAAGTTTTGTGAAAAATATGAACACTGACTAGGCAATTACAAGTATGATCAGCATCTTGTTCTTACCTAGGTTTTTACTTAACCTTACCAACATTCCTTGGTATTTACTACTTGTGAGAACAGAATCATAACAATTAGGTGAAACTTTCCTATATTCTAGCCCCAGATCCTAGCATGCTTACTAAGTTGGCCACCTTAACAAACATACAAAGAAAAGTTCTCTATAAAACAGTTAAGCAAAACACAATCACTAATAGCAAGGAAGATTAAATTCAATTAATTTATAAAGCACATGTTCGGGGCTTCGAATCCACCCCTAACTAAGAGAAGTTTAGCTAGAAATATTAATTATGTTCAAACAGTAATCCATAATCAATAATCAAACTAAAATAAATAAAAGAGTTAAGAGATGAAACAAAACACAATAGTCTGATCTGTGGTGGTAGAGAGTGGAAGCTGGGGTACGAATAGCGCAAAGACACTCTTCTTTTTCCTTCTGCGATTTCCTCCTTCTTTGATCTTTGCTTCTTTACTCTTCTTCTTCTACTTGTGCGATCTGATCAAGAGGCTGCGAGAGGGATGTAGGCGAGGGCTTTGGCTAAGAACGAGAAGGGACGAAGAGGGAAGGAAGTGAACAAATTGACGATGTGTCTCGATTGGGTTTAGGGTTGTGTGGTTGAGATCAGAGACAGAGATGTGAAGAGATGGAGGTTTGTGGTTGCGGTTGCGAGATTGAGTTGCAATTGTGATGAGGGATGGAGGTTATGGTTCGGTCGAAGAGAAGAGGAAGATGAAGGCAGAATGGAGACTTGTTGCAGCGGAGGGACTGCTGCGATGAGGGATATGTGAGGATGGGTTTGTGATGGCTTACGGCTGCGAGGATGGGTGGAAGAGGAGGTTGTAGATGGATGCGTGGTTGTGGATGGGTGATGATGGGTGACGGCTTGCTGTGTTTGCAAGCTTAGGCAATGGAAGCTGTGGATGGATGAAGGCTATTGTTGGATGGATTTCTTCAAAGTAAGGTATCATCCATTTTATAATTGTTTTGTTTCCTTCTTTGCTTGGTTTCCTTGTTTGTGTGATTTCCTTGTTTGTGTGGTTTCCTTGTGTCATTAGTTGCCAATTTGCTTCACTTAGTTTCTATTTCAGAATCTTGTACTTGGAAACCTACACAAACACGAAAGTAGCAATTAGTACCATAATTAACAAGTAATAGCTAAAAATATGTATAGAAATATGGTACTAAAAATAGCCTAATTATGCCCCTATCAAATTCCCCCATACTTATCTTTTGCTAGTCCTCGAGCAAATTCAAGAAAGACTCAAATGACTCAATCTATACTTTCCAACATTTGTCTCAGGGATTTTTAACGGATCATGACATGTTAAAATTATTTGTAAACACAAGATTAAATCCACATCATTCGAAAATTAATACATGTTCATAGCAATGATATAAAAATTCACAATTAAATCAATCTAAGTGATTGTGAAACTCAAGCGCGTGCCAAGAAGAATTAACCCAAAAATCTCACTGGATGCACTCATTTCTTTTTCACTGATTGTTTGGTAAAATCACTCTTCCTATTCTAGTTATATGTGAGAGGATTGATGTAAAAGGGAAACATAACAAGAAAGAAAAAGCATTTTTTTCAGATATATGATCTCATGGAAGGAATGCTACTACTTGAATGCAAGAACTAGGGACACCATATGCTCATACCTCATTCGAATCTCCACATCGTGACATTGCAAGACACACTCAATCAAAAGGTCTTAATTCAGGTTGTAATGGGGCCAGGGGTCAAGGGAAGAGAAAGAACGGATATGAAATTTTCAAAGGGCTTGAAAAAATGGTGAAAGCATGCAATAAAATTAGAGACATTGGCAATGAATTATATGGTTCAAGACATAAGTACAAAAATGAAGAGGTGACCCACTGATAATGAAGAGTTTCAGTAATTATTTTGTATCTACTGAATGAAAAGAATTGAACTATCTGTATGATACTGAAATACTGAATGGATATAGATAAGGACTTGTATCCCTTTTGTAACTTTTTGTACCATTTTTTTTTTGTTTTTGCAACTTTTTCTTCTTGAACTGTCTACCACAAGGATCTTCCCCCACACTTGTTTTTCAACATACCTTGAACCACAATAAAGTTTCTGCAAATCAAATTATGCTTCACTCTTCTTATTAGGTTATGGATAGAAAATGAGGGTAATGGAACAAAATGCTTAATAACAGGCTCAATGGGGTTAACCTGAAGGAAATATATTATGGATCAGGCTTATTTGGCAATGGTGGAAACTAGATGCATTTATCATGTCAAGCATGTCATGCAATTCAATATGATGCTTTGAACGAAATTAATACAAGTTCTAGTATTTAATTCTTAATTATGAAAACAATCCAAGTAGCAACCAAAGCAAACAAAATTGAGATCATGCAACAAATTATTATTGACAAAAGAATAAAAGATGACCTAACTAAAAACTCTCTAAATCAAAGGAATAATAGGCTCAAAACTCACATATGGGTTATAATGAGTTAAATTCAATTAAGCATGCTATGAGTACCAATTACTAAGTTGATTACATGTGAATTTGCATATGATTACCATGAATAAGCATTAACCAAAGAATATATTAGATCTTAACTCATGCTTATAAATCACCTTAAAGTCATGCAATTAAAAACCAAATCTCATCATTGTATTGGAAAGTATCCTAAGACTCAAAACAACTAATTTTTTTTTATTTTTTATTTTTTATTTTTTATTTTTTATTTTTTATTTTTTATTTTTTATTTTTTATTTTTTATTTTTTATTTTTTATTTTTTATTTTTTAATTTTTAATTTTTATTTTTATTTTTATGACACTAATACCAACAAAGAAAATAAAAACCAACATTTTTTTTAACGGGCTGATACTTTTTTTTTTCAAAATAAAAAAACGTTTTATTCCCCCCCCCCCCCCCCCACACACTTAAACCTAACATTGTCCTCAATGTTAATAGATTATAGCACATGTAATGAAATATTTAAACGCGGAAAAACAAACTACTAACAAACAAAAGCAAAAATATCGAAAAGAAAATAAAGGGATAAAGAAAGCAAATCTAATTGGGTTGCCTCCCAAGAAGCGCTTGTTTTAACGTCGTGCGGCCTGACGGTATCTCCAATTAATCATCAGAATAAGTGGGAACATGGAGTGATACGTCCTCCACGTCATGCTCCACAAATGACTCATAATAGGGCTTAAGTCGATGATGTTTCAGTTTAAACTCATTCCTGGTTGTGACACTCTTAATCTGTATAGCACCATGGGGGAAAACATTAGTAACAATAACAGGACCAACCCATTCAGAACGTAACTTACCAATTCTAAGACATGATTGGAAAAGCAAGACTTTCATTCCAATGACAAAAGTATTTCCATGGATCATCTGATCATAAAAAATTATGGTGTTCTTCTTATAATTGTTTTTACTATCATAAGCCTCATCCTGAATCTTTTCAATATCATTCAACTGAAATTTCTTCCGCTTCTTTGTGTCATGGGGAACTCCATTGCTCTCATATCCAACGGCAGTAGTGATGTTGGTCTCAAGTTCATCCTCGTTTCTGAGGTCTAACAATTTCAAGGCCAAATTGTCATTCACATTAATAGAAAAACAAGAATGATTTTTAACAAGATATCTCGTGGCATCAAAGATGTTGAAGCCAATCACATCACCATCAAATTCCATGGTCGGTTTCCCCGCATGCACATCAATATTTGTCTTCGCAGTTTTCATGAAGGGCGCACTAAAAGAAGAGGCAAAGGTGTTGAAAATTCTGAACCTTCCATCTCAAGCACATAAAAATCTGCTGGGAAAATCAAATGGTTAACCTGCACCAACACATCTTCCAACAAACCTCGAGGATATGCATTAGAACGGTCAGCTAATTGAATAATAACACCATCATTTTTTAGCTTCCCAAGATTCATAGAGCGATAAATAGAATATGGCATAACATTAATTGAGGCACCTAAGTCTAACATTGCATTTTCAATTTTAATATTACCGATAACACAAGGAATAGTGAAACTACCTGGATCCTTACACTTAGGTGGGAATTTTCTTTGAAGAACTGCGGAGACATTCTCACTTACCTTAACTACCTCTCCGTCTCGAAGTCGTCTATTTGTTGTGCAAAGGTCCTTCAAAAATTTGGCATACTTAGGCACTTGCTTAATAGCATCAAGAAGCGGAATATTGACTTGGACTTTTCGGAAATTTTCAAAAATTTCCTTATCCTGTTCATCTTTTCTAGATTTGGCAAACCTACCTGGAAAAGGCACAAAAGGTGGAACAAGATTAGCAAAAACTAAATTTGGAATGCTCACCTTCTTACCTTGGAGCTCTGGTGTTTCAATGATGGCTGGAGAATCCTTCTGTAACTCAGCTTCCATATTTCGACTATGTTTAGGGACTATTGGCTCATTCTCAATTTGCCTACCACTCCTCAATGCAATTGCTTTTGCAGTTTCAAACCTGCCATTCGGATTTGGAATGGTAGAACTAGGAAGTTTTCCTTGCTCGCGAATTTGTCCAATAAACTCAACTATTTGTCCCATTTGTAGTTTCAAATCTGTTATATCCTTTGATTGGTTCTGCTGAGAAATAGTCAACGATTTCAAAATCTCATCATAATTAAGGGGCATACCTGAATTGTGCTGAGGTGGTTCTGGTTGCCTTTGGGCGAAACTAGCGGGTGGCCGATTCGAAGTCTGTTGTTGAGGTTGTTCTAAATTTCTCCATCCAAAACTGGGGTGATTTCTCTAACCTTCATTGTAGGTGTTCGAATAAGGATTGTTCTCATAGTGATTTTTCCCTTGAAAACCTACTGCATTGACATTTTTCCAACCGTCATTCTCAATCAGTTGAGGACATTGATTAGATGGATGTCCCGACTTAGTACACACGCCGCAAACTTGTGCAACTCCTAGCATGTTCGGCTTCCCTAAAGCCTGAGACACAAGTGAGGTAAGATTACCCATTTGAGCTTCCAAACTAGAATTAGTACTTACCTCATTGACTTGGCGTGAAGGCTCTCCAATTCCTTCATACTGTTGGGCATTTAAAGCTCGGTTTGCAATCAAAGTGTTTGCTGCTGCTGGAGTTTTATCAACCAAAGCTTCTCCTGCCGCTGCATCTAACATTTGTCGCTCAAGAGGAAGCAATCCCTCATAAAAGTATTGAATCAGGAGCTCCTCCTTCATCTGATGCTGCGGGCATGATGCTATGAGAGTTTTGAAACGCTCATAGTAAGCCGGATATGATTCTCCTGGACCTTGTTGTATGCCACTGATTTTCTGCCTCAACAAGCTAATTTTGGAAGTTGGGAAGAATTTATCTAGAAACACCTTCTTCATGCTCTCCCAAGAATATATTGTTCCGGAAAGTAGTTCATAGAGCCAATCCTTAGCCCTATCAGCAAGAAAAAAGGGGAATGCTCTCAACTTTAGAATGTTTTCATCCACATTTATTGGAGCATACAACTTCATATTCCTTTAAATGCTTATTTGGATCCTCCATAGAAAGACCATGATACTTCGGAATATGATGAAGTAGGCTGGATTTCAGTTCGAATGACTCTGTCTTGCCCAGCGCGGCTAATGGATACTGAATGCACATGGGTGCGGCATTGTCCAAGGTGGATGCCGAAAGTTCTTTAATAGATCTATTGTCTCCCATGTCGAACTCTTCAGATTCAGATTCAGAGCTAGATGTTTATGGCTCTTTTGTTTCTCTCCTTCGTCTTCTAAATGTTTTCTCAGGCTTTGAATCGTATTCTAATAATTTTTCACTAGATCTTCTATTATGCATGAACTGGTACCTGAGATAAAGAAAGAAAGAAGAAAAGTCAATAAAAAGAAAATTAAATAAATAACAACTAATGAAGTAATTAACAATTTTTCTAATCCCCGGCAACAGCGCCAAAAATTGATGCCCTATTTTAGTAGCACACAACTTAATACCCTGCTTTGTGATTGTAGTATAGAATAAGTACGGATCGTTCTGGACTGAGGATTAGAAGGCTTGCCAATTAACACTAAGAATAGCTAAAAGACAACTAATAATCTAATTAATTAAATAATGGGGGTTGGATTTTCTAAATTAAACTATGAAAATAACAACGAAAATTACTGAAAAGATAATAAAACTAAAGGGATGGAAATATGAGAAATTAGCTAAGGGTTTATCTCCACACATCAAACATATGCTCATAAATCAATCTTCAATAATCACTTGCTAACTCATGAGAGACAATGCTCAAGCTTAACCGTGATCAGCACTGCATTAATCCTATTATTTTTCCACGTTCGTTGAATTAAACTAAGCGTCTCTTTCAAACTATTCTTATCATGCTATCTAAACAGGAATCACAAGTTAGATAACAATCAAAGATCATTAAGTTTTGTGGAAAATATGAACACTGACTAGGCAACTACAAGTATGATCAGCATCTTGTTCTTACCTAGGTTTCTACTTAACCTTACCAACGTTCCTTGGTATTTACTACTTGTGAGTACAGAATCATAACAATTAGGTGAAACTCTCCTATACTCTAGCTCCAGATCCTAGCATGCTTACTAAGTTCGCCACCTTAACAAACATACAAAGAAAAGTTCTCTATAAAGCAGTTAAGCAAAACACAATCACTAATAGCAAGGAAGATTAAATTCAATTAATTTATAAAGCACATGTTCGGGGCTTCAAATACACCCCTAACTAAGAGAAGTTTAGCTAGACATATTGATTATGTTCAAACAGTAATCCATAATCAATAATCAAACTAAAATAAGTAAAAGAGTTAAGAGATGAAACAAAACACTATAACCTGATCCGTGGTGGTAGAGAGTGGAAACTGGGGTGCAAATACCGCAAAGACACTCTTCTTTTTCCTTCTGCGATTTGCTCCTTCTTTGATCTCTGCTTTTTTACTCCTCCTCTTCTTCTACTATTGCGATCTGATCAAGAGGCTGCGAGAGGGATGTAGGCGAGGGCTTTAGCTAAGAACGAGAAGGGATGAAGAGGGAAGGAAGTGAACAAAGTGGCGATGTGTCTCGATTGGGTTTAGGGTTGTGTGGTTGAGATCAGAGACAGAGATGTGAAGAGATGGAGGTTTGTGGTTGCAGTTGCGAGATTGAGTTGCAACTGTGATGAAGGATGGAGGCTCTGGTTCGGTTGAAGAGAAGAGGAAGATGAAGGCACAATGGAGGATTGTTGCGGCTGAGGGACTCCTGCAATGAGGGATATGTGAGGATGGTTTTGTGATGGCTTACGGCTGCGAGGATGGGTGGAAGAGGAGGTTGTGGATGGATGTGTGGTTGTAGTGATGATGGGTGACGGCTTGCTGTGGTTACAAGCTTAGGCAATGGAAGCTGTGGATGGATGAAGGCTATTGCTGGATGGATTTCTTCAAAGCAAGGTATCATCCCTTTTATAATTGTTTTGTTTCCTTGTTTGTGTGGTTTCCTTGTTTGTGTGATTTCCTTGTTTGTGTGGTTTCCTTGTGTCATTAGTTTCCAATTTTCTTCACTTAGTTTCTATTTTAGAATCTTGTAATTGGAAAACAAACACGGAAATAGCAATTAGTACCATAATTAACAAGTAATAGCTAAAAATATATATAGAAATATGGTACTAAAAATAACCTAATTATGCCCCTATCACCGTCACAAGCAGCGCAACACAACCACCACCGCCACCACTTTGTTCCACCTCGCGACAGAGCCAGACAGACCTCCACACCGTCGAGCCTCGCCATCACCGCCTCTCTCGACCCTCCTTCCTAATTCCCTCTCTCACGACCACCGTCGCAAGCGGCGCACCAGCTCGCACACAACCACCGCGACAGGAGCAGAAACAGGGAACACCACCCCTGTATCTCTCCCTCTTTTTTTGTTCTCTTTCGCGTCTCTCTCTTTGTTCTTCCATCTCTCTCTCTTTTGCAGGTACCAGAGTCGGTCGGAGGAAACAGGAGCTCGCGAGGAGCACGGATGAAGAAGGAGCAGCGGCCCGGCTCGCTGGAGACGAAGACTAGATGAACGAGCGATTTTTGGCGGGAAACAACTGTTTTTTAAACAGTTTCGCTATTCGCACCCTGAATTTTGCTCTATACCACCACAGTGCATTTGCAGCCTTGTCTCGGGATTCGCATTCGTGCTGAGATGGATTCCACCTACACCAGTGTTGTGATGTCATCCACCATGATCTTCTAGACCCCACGCCGAGGCGAAGATGAAACCACAGGGTTTCCTAGAGTTTGTTGTATTTGAATTTATTGTTTTCTATATGCTTGAACGTTTAACACAGTTGATTTCTAAATTTCAATAATTTGCTTTCACCGATTATATCCGGAATAATTATCTAGACTAGTCGGTAGTTAGAAGTACCCATTATTGATATTCAAAGCTTGCTTTAATTAATTAATTAATTAATTAATTAATCTGAATCTGTGATTGTGTGTGCCGTAAGAAGAGATGCAATGCTAGGGGTTTAGAATTAGTTAAAATAAACATGTGATTGTGTGTGTCGTAAGAAGACACGCAATGCTAGGGGTTTATACCTTTGCTGAAATCAATTGTGAACTTAGATTAATCTTTAAGTTAGTCATGTTAATTCTTGAAAACAATAATTTGGATTACACAAATCTCTATCATCTTATCAGTTTAATTTTAGTTGTCAATTTCATTTTCTTAATTTAGTAATTTTCATCTGTTGTAACCCCCAACTCTAAGTTAGTTCAAATAAGTGTTATAATTCGATTGTCTCGTCAATCCTCGTGGGATCGACCCATATTTGCCACTGTCTACCAGTTAGACAGCCGTGCACTTGGGGTATTACAAGTAGGGTTTATTAGCTTATTAATTTAGGTTAATAAAATCTCCATTACCCCCCCCCCCCCCACACACACACACACACTTAAACCTAACATTGTCCTCAATGTTAATAGATTATAGCACATGTAATGAAAGATTTAAATGCGGAAAAACAAACAACTAACTAACAAAAGCAAAAATAACGAAAATAAAATAAAGGGATATAGAAAGTAAATCTGATTGGGTTGCCTCCCAAGAAGCGCTTGTTTTAACGTCTTGCAGTCTGACGGTATCTGCAATTAATCCTCAGAATAAGTGGAAACATGAAGTGATACGTCCTCCACGTCATGCTCCACAAATGACTCATAATAGGGCTTAAATCAATGCCCATTCACCTTGAACTCATTTCCAGTAGTGACACTTTTCACCTGTATAGCACCATGGGGTAAAACATTAGTAACAATAAAAGGACCAACCCATTTAGAACGTAACTTACCGAGAAAAAGTTTAAGGCGTGACTGAAAAAGTAAGCCTTTTTAGTCCACAACAAAAGTCTTTCCACGGATCATGCGATCATGAAAAGCTTTAGTTTTCTTCTTATAAATCCTGGCACTCTCATATGCGTCATTTCGAATCTCTTCAAGCTCGTTCAGCTGCAATTTTTTATGAAGGCCAGCATCATCAATGTTCATATTCAAAGTCTTAATAGCCCAATGCGCCCTATGTTCTAGCTCAACCGGTAAATGACATGATTTCCCATATACAATCCGAAAGGGAGACATCCCTATAGGTGTCTTATATGTTGTTCGATATGCCCATAAAGCATCATCAAGTCGCATGCTCCAATCTTTGCGGGTGGGCTTTACTGTCTTTTCAAGTATTCCCTTGATTTCACGATTTGAAACTTCGGCTTGTCCACTTGTTTGGGGATGATAAGGTGTCGAAACCTTATGTGTGACCTTGTATTTCTTAAGCAAAGCTTCAATTGTACGATTGCAAAAATGGGAACCGCCATCATTTATAATCACTCGCGGCATTCCAAATCTTACAAAAATGTTAAAACGAATAAATTATGCAACAACTTTGGAATCGTCAGTACGGGTGGCTTTTGCTTCCACCCACTTTGAAACATAATCCACAGCAAGCAATATATAAATGAAACCATTAGAAGAAGGAAATGGAACCATGAAATCAATACCCCATACATAGAAGATTTCCACATTATATATAGGATGTTGTGGCATTTGATCTCTAGGGCCTAAATTACCTGTTCTTTGACATCGATCACAAGTCATGCAAAATAATTTGGCATCCTTAAATAAAGTGGGCCAATAAAATCCACATTCTAAAACCTTACGAGCTATTCTTTGAGTTCCAAAGTGTCCCCCACAAGCATAGGAATGATAATATGTCAATATTGAATTAAATTCATAATCGGGTACGCACCTTCTAATCAATTGATCGGTACAATGCTTCCACAGATAGGGATCATCTCATACAAATTGTTTCGCCACTTTCTTGAGTTTATCCTCCTGAACTCGAGTTAAGGTGTTCGGAATCTGTTTGGATACAAGGTAATTTAAAATATCAGCATACCATGGTTCACTTACCTCGACCAAAAATAGTTGCTCGTCAAGAAAAGTTTCAAGAATTGGCAGGGGTTCCTCATTGCGCACCAAACGACTCATGTGGTCAGCTACCACGTTTTCACTCCCTTTTTATCCCTAATCTCCACATCAAACTCTTGAAGAAGAAGTATCCACCGTATAAGTCTCGGTTTCGCCACTTTTTTCGTAAGAAAATATTTTAAAGCTGCATGATCAGAGAAAATTATAACTTTAGTTCCAATTAAATAAGATCAAAATTTCTCTAAAACAAATATAACAGCTAAAAGTTCTTTTTCAGTTGTGGAATAATTCAATTGAGCGTCATTCAAGGTTCGAGAGACATAGTAGATGACGTGAAGACGTTTGTCCCTCCGTTGGCCTAAAACTGCTCCTAAGGCAAAATCTGATATGTCACACATAAGCTCAAATGGAAGACTCCAATCCGGTGGTGCAATGATTGGTGCTGATATCAACAACTCCTTAAGCTTGTCAAACGCTGTCTGACAGTCATTATTGAACTCAAATGGCACATCTTTTTGTAGGAGTCAACATAGTAATCCAGAAATCTTAGAAAAATCTTTGATAAATCGCCGATAGAATCCTGCATGTCCAAGAAAAAAACGAACCTTTCACCGAAGTAGGAAAGGGTAAGTAACGTACAAGATCTATTTTAGCTTTATCAACTTCAATACCCCTAGCTCAAATCACATGACCTAAAACAATACCTTGATTAACCATAAAGTGACATTTTTCCCAATTTAATACAAGGTTAACCTCAATGCATCGTTTCATAATCAATGCAAGATTATCTAGACAATGGTCAAAATAATCACCGAAAACACTAAAATCATCCATAAAAACCTCAATGATTTTTTCAATTAAGTATGAAAATATACTTACCATACATCTCTGGAAGGTAGCCGGGGCATTACACAAACCGAATGGCATTCTTCTATATGCGAAAGTGTCGAATGGACATGTGAAGGTTGTCTTTTCTTGATCCTCGCGAGTGATGACAATCTGATTATATCCTAAATAACAATCAAGAAAACAATAAAAAGCACGACCGGCCAACCTTTCAAGCCATTGATCAATAAAGGGAAGAGGAAATTGATATTTCCTGGTAGTTGCATTCAGTTTTCTATAGTCAATACAAACCCGCCACCCTATTTGTATTCGCGTGGGAACCAACTCATTTTTCTCGTTCTTTACCACAGTTATGCCAGACTTCTTTGGCATTACTGGCACTGGTGAAACTCATTTGCTATCTGAAATAGGGTAAATCTAGCCACAATCAAGGAGTTTAGTGATTTCTTTCTTCACAACTTCCATCATATGGGGGTTTAGGCGGCGCTGAGCTTCTCTATTGGGTTTTGCACCTTCCTCAAGAAGTATACGGTGCATACAAGTGGTAGGGCTAATACCCTTTATGTCTGCCAATGTCCACCCAATTGCAATCTTGTATTCCTTCAAAACTCGAATAAGTTTTTCCTCCTCTAAATTTGTGAGTGATGATGATATGATGACAGGCAATGTCTCATCATCTCCCAAATACGCGTACTTCGAGTGATCCGATAACGGTTTAAGCTCAAGTGTAGGTACTTGAATCACTAGAAGGTAAAAGTTTATTAGTAGATGAGGGAATAATAATTGGGGGAGGTAACTCATTAACAATTCGTGGAATTGACTCCAAGGTTGCCACAGTTTCAATGATATCCTCCCTCATGTTATCGGCCGAGATCTTCTTATTGTCACAAAGGACTCCATTTATCTCATATCCGGCGCCAGTAGTAATGGTGATTTCAAGTTCATCCTCGTTCATGATGTCAAGAAATTCCTGGGACAAAATATCCACCATGTCAATAGAAAAACAAGAATGATTATCAACAGGTACCTCATGGCTTCAAAATGTTTAAGCCAATCACATCACCATCAAATTCCATGGTCAGTTTCCCCGCATGCATGCAGTTTTCATGAAGAGGCGCCCTAAAATAAGAGGCAAAGGTGTTGACAATGTTGAATCTTCCATTTCAAGTACATAGAAATCTGCTGGGAAGATCAAATGATTAACCTGCACCAACACATCTTCCAACAAACCTCGAGAATATGCATTAGAACGGTCAGCCAATTGAATAATTACACCATCATTTTTTAGTTCCCCAAGATTCATAGAACGATAAACAGAATATGGCATAACATTAATTGAGGCACCTAAGTCTAACATTGCATTTTCAATTTTAGTATTACCAATAACATAAGGGATAGTGAAACTACCTGAATCCTTAACTACGTCTCCGTCTTGAAGTCGTCTCTTTGTTGTGCAAAGCTCCTTCAAAAATTTTGCATACTTAGGCACTTGCTTAATAGCATCAAGAAGAGGAATATTGACTTGGACTTTTCGGAAGGTTTCCAAAATTTTCTTATCATGTTCATCTTTCCTAGATTTGGCAAACCTATCTGGAAAAGGCACAAAAGGTGGAGCAAGATTAGCAGAAACTGAATTTGGAATGCTCACCTTCTTACGTTGGAGCTTTGGTGTTTCAAGGATGGCTGGATCATCTTTCTGTAACTCAGCTTTCTTATTTCGATTCTGTTTAGGGACTATTGGCTCATTCTCAATTTGCGTACCACTCCTCAATGTAATTTCTTTTGCGGTTTCAAACCCGCCTTTCGGATTTGGAATGGTACAACTAGGAAGCTTTCCTTGCTCGGGAATTTGTCCAATAAACTCAGCTATCTATCCCATTTGTAGTTTCAAATCTACTATATCTTTTTATTGGTTCTGCTGAGAAATAGTCAACGATTTCAAAATCTCATCATAATTAAGGGGCATACCTGAATTGTGCTGAAGTGGTTTTGGTTGCCTTTGGATGAAATCAGGGAGTGGCCGATTCGAAGTTTGTTGTTGAGGTTGTTCTGAATTTCTCCATCCAAAACTGGGGTGATTTCTCCAACCTTCATTGTAGGTGTTAGAATAAGGATTATTCCTATAGTGATTTAGCCCTTGAAAACCTATTGCATTGATATTCTCCCAGCTGCCATTCTCAATCAGTTGAGGACATTGACCAGATGGATGTCCTGACTTTGTACACACGCCACAAACTTGTGCAACTCTTAGCACATTTTGCTTCCCTAGAGCCTGAGTCACAAGTGAAGTAAGATTAGCCATTTGAGCTTCCAAACTAGAATTAGTACTTTCCTCATTGACTTGGCATGACGGCTCTCCAATTCCCTCATACTGTTGGGCATTTAAAGCTCAGTTTGCAATCAAAGTCTTTGCTGCTACTGGAGTTTTATCAACCAAAGCTCCTCCTGCCGCTGCATCTAACATCTGTTGCTCAAGAGGAAGCAATCCCTCATAAAAGTATTGAATCAGGAGTTCCTCCTTCAACTGATGTTGCGGACATGCTGCTATGAGAGTTTTGAAGCGCTCATAGTAAGTTGGATATGATTCTTCTGGACTTTGTTGTATGCCACTGATTTTCTTTCTCAACAAGATAATTTTGGAAGTTGGGAAGAGTTTCTCTAGAAACACCTTCTTCATGCTATCCCAAGAATAAATTGTTCCGGAAGGTAGTTCATAGAACCAATCCTTAGCCCTATCAGCCAGAGAAAAGGGGAATGTTCTCAACTTTAGGATGTTCTCATCCACATTTATTGGCGTCATACTGGAGTATACAACTCCAAATTCCTTTAAATGTTTATTTGGATCTTCTATAGAAAGACCATGATACTTCGAAATATGATGAAGTACACTGGATTTCAGCTCGAATGACTTTGTCTTGCCCTGCGCGACTATTGGATACTAAATGCACAAGGGTGCGGCATTGTCCAAGGTGGATGCCGACAGTTTTTTAATAGATCTATTATCTCCCATGTCAAACTCTTTAGATTTAGATTCAGAGCTAGATGTTTGTGGCGATTTTGTTTATTTCCTTCGTCTTCTAAATTTTTTCTCAGGCTCTGAATCGTATTCTAATAAGTTTTCGCTGGATCTCCTATTTCGCATGAACTGGTACCTGAGATAAAGATATAAAGAAGAAAAAAATCAATAAAAATAAAAATAAATAAATAAAAACTAATGAAGTAATAACAATTTTTCTAATCCCTAGCAACGGTGCCAAAAATTGATGCGTTATTTTAGTAGCACACAACTTAATACCCTGCTTTGTGATTGTAGTTTAGAATAAATAGGGATCGTTCTGGACCGGGGATTAGAGGGCTTCCCAATTAACACTAAGAATAGCTAAAAGACAACTAATGATCTAATTAATTAAATAATGGGGATTGGATTTTCTAAATTAAACTATGAAAATAACTACGAAAATTACTGAAAAGATAATAAAACTAAAGGGATGGCAAGATGAGAAATTAGCTAAGGGTTTATCTCCACACATCAAACATATGCTCATAAATCAATCTTCAATAATCACTTGCTAACTCGTGAGAGACAATGCTCAAGCTTAACCATGATCAACACTGCATTAATCCTATTATTTTCCCAAGTTCGTTGAATTAAACTAAGCGTCGCTTTCAAACTATTCTTATCATGCTATCTAATCAGAAATCGCAAGTTAGATAACAATCTAAGATCATTAAGTTTTGTGAAAAATATAAACACTGACTAAGCAATTACAAGTATGATTAGCATCTTGTCCTTACCAAGGTTTTTACTTAACCATACCAACGTTCCTTGGTATTTACTACTTGTTAATACATGATTATAACAATTAGGTGAAACTCTCCTATACTCTAGCCCCAGATCTTAGCATGCTTACTAAGTTGGCCACCTTAATAAACATACAAAGAAAAGTTCTCTATAAAGCAGTTAAGCAAAACACAATCACTAATAGCAAGGAAGATTAAATTCAATTAATTTATACAACACATGTTCAGGGCTTCGAATCCACCCCTAACTAAGAGAAGTTTAGCTAGACATATTAATCATGTTCGAATAGCAATACATAATTAAATATCAAACTAAAAATAAGAGAAAGAGTTAAGAAATGAAACAAACACTGTCGCCTGATCCGTGGTGGTAGAGAGAGGAGTGCTAGGGTGAGAATAGCGTGAAGGAAGAGACATTTTCCTTCAGCATCCTCGCGCGATCTGCTCACTTCTCTGCTTCTTAAGTTTCTGATCTCTGCTTCTCTTCGTATGGGTGATTTTGGATGGGTTATGAGGTTGTGATTAGGGAGCTATGGATTCAGGACGACGGCGGCTAGGGTTTAGCGAGGTAACGATGGGTGGCGACAATCAGGGACAGTGAGAAAGAGAGGGACTGAGAGTCAGAAATGAGATTTTTATCTTGCTAGTGGAGGCGATCGGCTGAGAGAGATCAGGTGAGAAGGATGTGAAAACGGTGAAGGGGAGTTGTAGCCGGCGATGGTGTAGTTGAAGTCGGTGGATGAGGATGCTATGCGTGAGATGGGTGGAGGATTGTTGCGGTTATGATTAGGAGGCTATGGATGGATGATCTCTGCTGCGATGGATAAGGAGACGAAGATGTTGTGGATCGATCTTTCAAAGCAAGTTATCGTCCCTTTTTATACTTGTTTTCTTCTTTTTGTGGTTTCCTTCTTTGTGTGATTTCCTTGTTTCCTTCTTTGTGTGGTTTCCCTTTTGCAATCAGTATTTCTAAATTGCCAATTTGCTTCACTTAGTTTCTATTTTGGAATCTTGTAATTGAAAACCTACACAAACACGAAAATAGCAATTAGTACCATAATTAACAAGTAATAGCCAAATATATATATAGAAATATGGTACTAAAAATAGCCTAATTATGCTCCTATCACCCTCACGATCAACAATAATGCCACAAGCCAGCAGCCTACCTTCCAAGGAGTTCGCCCTGTAAAGAACGTCCGAATATGAAGTCTGCAGGTCTGCGAAGGCCTTCTCCAAAGCAAACACCCTTCCACGGGGTGCGAGTAGCCGTTCCAAGGCCATGACGACGCAAATCTTCAACACGTGTTCCCACCTCCTCCCCCGCTAAGTCAGCAGGAGGAGTCAAAGCGCCCATCGAAAGACCGCAACTCCCCCCCCCCCCCCCCGAGGGTGTCACATGTGCAGACCATGACATAATAGGGGGAGAGGTCGCCTTGGCAGAAGTCCGCCTCTTCCTCGGAACAACAACAGGAGGTATGTTCACTTCCAATTTAGCGAGCCCGGAAGGATTGGGCAAGGCCAGACCTCTCTTCCTCAAGCGACGAACAATCACTCCCTCAGCCGATGAACCTGACATGGGATGAGCACCATAAGAACACCGTAGCAAACCGCTACGTGAAACATTGTCTGGCATTACGACCTCCTCAACGGAATTCGAATGAAGCTTGAGAAACTCCTCTTCTAGCCGCTTCTCTTCCTCGCTGAGAGACGGAATAACAAACCTCCCTAAAACAAAAAAATGATGTAAGAACCAATATCACAGAAGGGACATACAGAAACACGCATATCTCGACAATCAAAATACTTACAAATATCAAACTGGAAGTATCGAGACACTCTACGACTCCCGAGTTTGAAGTAATCAGAATATGTCAAAGAAAAAAACCATTACTTCCCCCGAGATTTGGCGTTGCCCGCCTCCAGCTGCAGACAAGAAGGGCACTTCAACACACAGATACCCCTGAAATCCAACCGAGCCTCGGTTAGGTGGTGAATCACAGACGAAGATAAGTGAAGGCCAACGTCATGGGCCCTCAGAAGAATCGCGAGCAGTATCTTGAACCCACTTGGCGCCATTGCGCGGGAGGCATTCAAAGATGAGTAAGGAAACGCCAAACGTCATCTGACGCTGGAAGCCGGAGCCTGAACTCAAACATGCCTCGGTGCAAACCTATGAACCCATGAGGAGGCACAGTCAAACCTAAAACTCCAAATACAGAAACAATTTGCAAATCTTTTGGGAGGCGGTACAAACTACGAAGCCTGGTCAACTCATTTTTGTCGACCAAACTATCTTCGAAGAAACTGATACAAGCAAGAGATAATGGGTTCTTAAAAGAAGATTTAACATTGTCGGCCATTAGAAGATGGAACAAATACTACAATTCAAAAAGATAACGCGAATGACAATGAAGATATCATCTTCAAGATGGTGAATATTTATAGGGAAGGCAAACTGAACTTTCCCTCCTTGAGCAGTCGCGTACCCATTAATGTCATGCGCCGCTCAAGGCGAATGCTTCGAGTCCAATCATCACAACGGTACAATTATTTTTTCAAAGAGCTGACTGTCTTAACGCCCCACTAACCCGGGGGAGTAGCTTATGATACATAAAAATGATCACACCCCTGAGTTGTACACGTGTCATGATCTCGAGGAACTACAGGCCCCAACATCAGCCCAATGTTGATCAGACCCAAGCGGTTCTAAGCCCGCTCACTTCAATCCGCCGAGCAGACCCAAACTCTCACGGCATGCTAGGCCCACACGTCTCACAACTATCCTCAATACTCGTAAGCTCTCCTTAGGCAAGTATCTTGAGGATCAACTTTAGACGGGCAACTACAGTTGTTTTCCGCTTCCAACTAGGAAGCAAACACCAGAGTATCTTCCACACAGGGAAACTCCCTTCTACGGATTGCTCTTGGATTGTGAACTATCTCCCGCATATCTAGGAGCACGAAGCTAACAGGGAACTTCCCTCCTACAGCACGACTCATTATTAAAAAGTAATCTCCACGAAGATTTCCTCCCTAAACTACGCCTACGATGGCCTGGTTGAACCAGGACTCCTTGCACTATAAATAAGACATAAGGTTGATAAGCTAAGGTATGCTACAAAATCCCTATGACTGCATTAAACCTTCCTCAGAGCCTTGTCTAACTTTAGCATCAGAGTGTCATCAGCCACCACAACGGTGGTTCGTGGCTCATATGTACTACTTATGCAGGTCAACAGGAACCAAGTCAGAGCAGAGAGCAAAAAATGACTGCATCAATTACCATTCGATTCAACCTGAGCAAAAATATGGGAAAAAGCTTTCGCGATCAGGATGAAAAGGTAATGGGATAGAGGGTCTCCCTGATGAATACCCCTCAATAGTTTGATTGGTGGCAAGGGAGCCATTGAGAAGAACTTGAAGGGATGTGGTAGAAACACATTGAGTGATCATCTCAATCCATCCCTCTGTGAAACCCAATTGTTTAAAAGTTTATAGAAAGAAAGACCATTCCACCCTATCGTAAGATTTTTCCATATCAATTTTGAGGGCCATCAAACTTTTTTTTTATTGCGAAAATTTTTCATATGATAGAAAGGTCCATGAGCAAGACTAACATTATCTGCAATAGAGCGACCTCGCAGAAAGGCACTTTGATTGGGTGAGATGATATTGTCAAGCAAATGTTTGAGTCTATTTGCCAGGATCTTCAAGATAACCTTGTAAATGACATTTCAAATGCCAATTGGACAAAATTTATCTTGCATGATCAGGTTGCTTACCTTAGGGATTATGGCAATGAAAGTCTCATTGAGCTTAGGGTTAAGTTGCTTAGTAGTGAAGAAATGTTTTATCACATTGATCACATCCGTCTTCACAATATTCCAATAATATTGAAAAATGAAAGCATGAAACCCTTCCGGACCAGGGGCTTTATCGTTTCCCATTTCAAAAATAATAGCTTGGATATCAGCCGCATTATGGATGGCCAAGAGGGCTTCATTTTCCTCGGTGGAGATGACTGAGGTGAACAAGGAGAGAATTTCAAGACTAGGGATAAGGCAAGAGATTGAAAGATTTCCTCAAATTATTTATTAAGAACAACTCCAACTACTTCCGGGTCTGATTTCCAAAAGTTGGCATCATCTTTCAGCCGTAGAATAAGATTATTCCTTCTACGAAGCAAAGAGGTCAGATGAAAGAACTTGGTGTTCTTGTCACCTTCTTTTAACCAGGAAGAGCTGAATTTGTTCCTCTAGAACAGTTCCTCTCTAACTAATAGTTCAAAGAGTTGGTCCTCCAACAAAGAAATGGCAGTGATATTATCTTTCGAGGACTATTCATTTTGAAGTTTGTCAAGGGCCTGTTGAGTTTTTGAAATGAATAGCTAAATGTTTTTAAACTCTGTCTTGTTCCATCTGGCCAGATAATAACTCAGTTTTTTTTTTGTTTTGAGGTGGAAATTATGTGTAGGAATATTGTGCCGACAGGAGACCCAATAAGATTTGACCACCTTATGACATTGAGGGTCCCTCGTCCACATGTGAAAGAATATGAAAGGTTTGGGAGTGTTATTCAAGTTAGAGATTAGTTTTAGAGAGATAGCTCTATGGTCAGAAGACGAAGTATGAATGGTACGAGCAGTAACAGAAGGGAAGAAATCCATCCATTCGGTGGTTACCAAAATACGGTCAAGTTTGCCTTAATCTCGTTTCTATCCTTGTGTTTGTTGTTCCAAATGAATTGTGTACCATTGAGGGGGAAGTCCATGAGATTATAGGTGTTCGTGAAATCTTGGAGATAGCTAAAGTTTGAACAAATAGGTTGGTTTCCTCCCATTTTTTCCCCAGGTCTAAGAATGACATTAAGATCTCCAATAAGCATTCCCTGGAGAGGTTGCATGTTGTAAATGTTGGACATAGTGTTCCAAATTTGTCCCCTAAAAGCTGGATTAGGTTCTCCATATACAAAGATAATAGACCAAGTAGAAGCAGCATAGTAATCATCAATAATGCAATTGAAATAGTATTTGCTGGAAGATTAGATGGTGAGATGAATACTTTCTTTCCAGAATAGTGCAATGCCACCAGATTGTTTCTATGTTGGAACTAAAACACCGAGTTTGTAGCCTAGTCTCTAGCACGTGTTGTCCGTCCTGAGTAAGGCAGATTTTGTTTCTAAAAGGAAAATGATATCTAGGTTGGACTGATGGGCTAAGGGAGATCCCATGCCCTTTACATTTCATGAAAGCATCATGTGTACTTCTGCGACCCCTCTCCGGCGGTATTCGATACCTCACTAAGTGTAACAGACGTAGGGATGGGGAGGGTAGTACGAACATCTGAGCTTTACTGCATGAACATGGACGGTAGTTGTAGGGATTGGATTAGACTATGTGTCTGTAACACACTGAAAATGACTGCTAGCAGGAGATGATGTCCAGGTAGTACTATGGGCTTGAATACCGCAAGTAGGCCCAGTAGCCCCTGGCTGGATTCTCTTCTTTCTCCCTGAATTGGAGACTGAAATTTCTTTTACTACTCGGTGGTTCAATCTGGGTCTCAGTATGAACAGTTTCTAATTGCTTCTTACCCATCTTCAAAGTTGTTTCCCTTCTTTCAATGGCCTTGTTACTGGCCTTGATAATTTCCTTGTGTTTTTTGTCAGTTGATAAAACCAGATATTGAGTGTTCTTGTGATAGTCGTAGAGGAATTGGAGCACTTCATATAACTGATTGATTCACTAGATGTTGCTCCAACTGTGGTGAGCATATTTTGAAACTTGGTGGCATTGTTGATCATATGAAGATTCATTGTAGATAAAGGAGGCGTAGCTGAATGGGTCATTTGAGCATCTGTAATTAACTCTGAGCTGTGCGAGACCTGCTATTGAGACTCCATATGCAGCTGAGGAGTTTGCATGTTCCCAGCAAGAGTTTCATCCTCCTTTTCTAAGGAAAACAACAATGCAAGTGTAGTGAACTGTGACTGACCCACTGTAGAGCTTGGGACCATGTTGAGTTTGAAAGGAGCTTCCTTATTGCATGTGGCCGAGGTTGTTATATTGGAGGCTGGGATGGAAGTATTGCAGTAAGTGATTTAAGCTTGGGTTGAGAATATCAATAACCGAGTTGTTCAAGTTCAACTGGTTTGTAGGATCAGTAGTGTGTTGCATTATTGTTTGAGAAAGATATGTTAAAAAGCTTGAGTTCTCAGGGACGGAAATGGGGGTAATTGGAGGGAAGAGAGTTTGAAGTTGGTCGGGGTTGATTGGAGTGTCAATCTGGTTACGATTATGGTTGAAGTGGGAGAGTTGATGTTGGGGTGTATCCAGTTTGGGAAGGAAGTGGTTGTACAAAGTAGAAATCACGTCATTTGTCCTTATTAGGGAGGAAATGGGCGAGGGAGGGGGTGCAACCCTCCATCCCCATCGAGATGCCCTCGCCCGTTTCCTCGACAATAAGAAAAAGCGCGTTCTTTGTATCCAGGTGAGACAAAATATGCTTTGGGTAGTACCCAATGGGTGAGGGTAGATGGGTATTATCCATTTATGAGGTTAGGTTACTTGGGATGGGCCCAAATAGTAAAAGGATTGAGAGCGGAGCTTGGCCCAAAGGGTTGTGGAATTGGAGCATGATATTGTGGTACAATTGTTGGATTAATAGATGAGGCCGGAGTGTGGATAGCCATACTATTCATAGATGAAAAGGGTGGAGAGGGGTTGATCCCATGGTCTGTAGCTAAGTAATGGATTGTGGGCCGTGAGATTGAAGTGTCAGTGGAGATAGGTGGTGAAATGGCATTAAAGCCTAGTCATTAACTCTCATCTCTGCCTTATCATTGACTTCAATTTGCATTGAAGACGTTTGCAGAGCTACAGTGAGAAAAGGAGGTGATGGGTCGAGGCTGTCTTGGATTGATGAGTCTGGCGGAGTGATTAGGGATCGTGCCTGATTCTGGTGATCCGTGTACTACTTTAGTGCCTAATTATGGGAGTGAAGTAGCATTTGGCTTGGATTCAGATGCAGGGTAGCTTGGGTTAGATGTTGTTTTGGTTGATTTCCATGTTTGTTTCAGTTCCAGTGACGAACAGGTGGTGAACTTGTTTGGGTATTGTGTGTGACAGTGATTAACCGGATGGCCACGATGTGGTTGAACCTCCGACCTCCCTTCTATTCTGGATCTGATCCGAGAGTGCCTTGAAAAAGGTAAGGAGAAGCCTAGCTCTTCAGAACTAGATTGAAGGAGATTCATAGATTTGGTTGCTGTAGAGAACAATGGTCATTCTGTATTGAAGACATGTCTGACCAAGCTACATCCGAAACATTAGTTCGGCGCGTCTTCATAGCAAAATTTAATGTGGAAGGCCTGCCTCCATTGATGTCGAACTTAGTGTCCATTGAACACGGGAGTGGCTTGGAGGTATCGAGCCAGACCTTAAAACGGATAAAGGGGATCTTGGGATTTTCCAGTGATAGAATGTTTACTTATATAAACTTACCAATGCAAGATGTCAGAGTCTGAAGGTTCTTTGGAGAGATTTTGCAAGCCGAATATTCATGAAACCTTATCCAACAAGGGACCACAGAGAAGTCGATTGGCAGATAAATCCTCTTCCCGTTTTTTTTTTGTCGACACCAACCATCCGAAGAGGACCCATGAACCTGAATAGATGACTTTTTCCATATATTTGATATCTGTAAATTGGAATTATTACCTAAATCCTACTTTCGAGCCGGATGTTCCACGTGAAGATGTCATTCGATGTGCAAACACCTCCTTGCATAACTGTTGATGATGACAATACTTAACCACAACCCTGAGATTAAGATCTTCATCAAGGGCATTAAACCGAGCCTCAAAGAGTGGAGCAGATGAAGTGCGATTATTTTCTAGCTGAACCTCAAGGCTTTTGATTAATTTTTCAATAGAGATTGTGGAAGATTGTTCAGGGATAGATTGTGATGTTGGGGTTGTCATAATATGGTGCGACTGTGGGGATGTGGGGGTGATGTTGTGAAAGAGTTGCATTGGGTTGAAATGTGGTGTAGAACGTTCCTGTGATGATGAGATGGTCAAGCTTTGTGTGGGAGGGGGAATCGAGTTGGGGATGGGGATTGGTGAGGTAAGTTGTCCAGATATGTCCATTAGTATAGAATTTTAGCAGTTGGGTGCTTGATAGAGGTATAATTCGTTGTTGAGGAGGATTTCCAGTAAGATAGGATGGTCTTTGGTATATCATTATATGGTTATTGATGATGGGAGGAGAGGGGTAGTGGTTTCTCATATTGATGATTAAATCTGATTTGATGGGCGGCGACGGCTAATTAAGGTATGATATGAGGATTGAGGGTAGTTTTCTGAGGCTAATTATGGCGGGGCAATCATGAAGGTAAAGAGAATGGAAAGCACTTTGCTCGAAACCTGCAAAAAATAAACAAGAAATTCTGGATCCAGGGGGCTCCTGTGCACAATGAGCTGGAGGGGTCATGCGCACGTGTCTCAGCCGTTGGATTCAAATCCAACGGCTCATATCATATAAGATGAGGGAGTTTCGGGCGGAAAACAAAACTTTGAATTAAATTTGCATTTTCACATCCAATTGATATGAGTCGTTGGATTTGAATCTAACGGCTAAGACACGTGCGCAGGACTCCCTCCTGCTCACTGCACAGGAGCCTCCCTGGATCCAGAAATTCTAGTCGACCTGGGATCCCGGCCTGGTTTGCCCACCTGGGGGCAAATTTGCATTTTTGCCACTCCTCCAAATAGTATTTTGTGGTTGTGTGTTTAAAGATGAGGAGCAAAAATGTAAATTTGCCCTCAGGCAGGCAAATCAGGCGAGTTTCCCAAACTGGTTAGAAGGGTTTAACAAACACAAAGAGAAACAGTAAATCAGCAACAATGCAATCGGGGGATCCCTTTCTAGAAAGAGGAAGAGAAAGATGGACATGAAGTGGGTTGTGAATGATGAACAGTATAGCTAAGGCTAGGAAATGAGGAAGGAAAGAAAGGAGTTTTGAGTTTTCTGATAGTTGAAACTCAATAGAACTCCTGATTTTCACTTAGAGTGATAGTATTATAACTGAGCAAGTTGAGGTTTATATGGTGAACTTTTTAGAGAATTGATAGTTTCATTAGTTTAGTTATCAATCATTATTATATGAATTAAATGTAATATATCTAAAAATACTAATAACATAGTTAACTAACAATAAAGTTAATATGTACGACACATATGCACAAGCACAAGCAAAGTGTAATATAAAAAATTTAATGTAATGTGATTATTCCGGTGTTCAAAATGTCAAATATTTTATGATATATTAAAAATATAGTGGAAAATCTAACAAGAAACAAAACATAGCCCATATCTTTCAAGGATATAATTGCATGAGATATCGTGTTTTATCTCCACATTGGTGATATTTAGATCAGGAACACCATGCTTATCCATAAAACGCGTCTTCAAATCCTTGAAAATGACAAAAATGTATGATTTATCTCAAAGAAAAGCTAAACAAAGTTTTCATTTCTCATTTTTTCTTCTTGAAACCCTGTACTCTTCCCGCTATCCTCTTCCTTAAAAGCCCATTTATTTTCATCCTCATTCAATTAGCATTGGAGAATAGACGTATAGGGCAGGCTTTTCAGATTTAATAATTGAGTATGACATTGATAAAGAGGGGAGCAAGAACCCTTCCAACGAGATCTAGTGGGAGATATGTCGGGGAGGTTCAATTGAGCTTTTCGCAGCGTTTCTTTTGCTGATCTCCTCTTGACTCTTGTTTGTCGGTCTAGCCCCTTTGATGAGGCACCAAGGTAGAGTTGGCTTTGTTATTTATGCTTCTCCCAAATTTGATAATTCAATGTTTTTCCCTCGCTCTTAATGGTGTCTCCAATTTTAGACAGACAGACATTATAGCCATTTTTGTCAAGTTTTGGGTTTTTTATATTTCTACCCATTTTATAGATAATGTTTGTGACTGTGTTTTAAAAATAAGAGATAAAAGTATAAAAATGCCCAAACCTGACCAAAATAGGTTTTAAAGTCGGGATGCCTAAACAAACTCTAATGGTGTTGAATTGTTTCTTTATTGTCGATGGCGGGTTTTTCCCCCAAATTTGGCTAATAGGGTTACTTTATTACCCTGATTACATGGTTGATTTGTTTCTTTGTATGTGTTTTGTGGGTCTTTTGTTGGATAAGAAACTTGTGTGATTGTTAATATCAGAAATTATACATTAGATATTCATAGAAAAATAGAGCTCCGATAAATGACAATATTGATCTTTTTAACATTGGACTTAGTCCACATTCGAATTTGTTAATTTCCTTTAGTTGGCATTAACTATAATCTATAATTGTTGGCTTATAATAACTTTCTCCTAATAATACTATTGCTATAAGACTTGAGATGTGTCTGGATGGTATTACCAGGTATAGTCAGAAGGAATTTGTTTATCAAGTAGAGAAAGATACTTGCTGGGGTGATGGCTAATGAGACGGTGGATTTGAAGTTGGGTGGTACCTTTGGGTTCTTACAATAATGACTTTAAGAAATGTGTATGACCATGTAAAATGGATTTCAATTTGTGGTGCACGAATAAGATGGATTGTACCAAGAGTTGGATGTGGAGAATCAAGACTCGTCTGTGATGCTTAAGTTCTCGGTCCTTGTTGATGTTTTTTTTTTTTTCTTCCGAAACTTGGGAAGGAAACCTCTCAAGGGTGATCTTATACTCCTTGTTTACTATTGTGGTTGAGACCTTCGTAGAGCCAAACACATAGAGATTTCATATAGGAGTGGGCACGGATCAGGAAGGACCTCGTCCCTATCCCAACCTGTTCGGTTGGAATAGATCTCATCTCAACTTCGTCCCATCCCAATGACTAAATAATCAACCAATGACTAAATAGTCAACTTCGTCCCATCCCATCTCATCTCAACTTCGTCTCATCCCCATGACTAAATAGTCCACCAATGAAAAATAACAAAAAAAAATATCTCACACACCAATAATGTCAAATTTATGTAAAAATAACTTTCATCATAGCAATATTAAATGTTATATAAAATTTGTGGAGGCTTACAATGAAATTAAGTTTATCAAGTGAATGATGGGAAATGGAAGAAACTCATTCATAGATCTGTCTTGCATATTTTCGCAAAGAATTGAAATATTATTCATACAAGATACAATTATGAGCAATGTTTTCCAATTACATAACTCATAGAGCAAAACTAACTCAAACCATCGTTTGTCGTTATTTTCTATATTCTTTTTCTCTAGCCAATGTAAAATGTGAAGAAGCATAAAATTTTCATGGGTTCTATTTGACCTAAAATATTCAAATGAAAGTTTCTACCTCAACAAATAATTAAATCAAGAAAGTAAATTTTTAAACAGTAGATTTTTTTATTTAATTTCAACACATCCAAATTTTTTTTAGTAGAGTAGTTTGATTAAAATTAATAATAATATATTTTTAAATAAATAAATTCAAGACGGGACAGAATCAAAATGAGTTTGATCCATCCCAATAGTACCCAAAAAAATCGGGACGAGATGGGATGCCCACCCCTAATTTCATATATAATTTCGAGGATGTTTGAGAATTTGGCTCAGGTGGAGAATTTAAAGTGTATTTTCGCTGAAAACTAACTTTAATAAAAGCGTGGTGTATGGTGTAGTCGAAATATCCAACCATATATTTGGGTCTCCAATTTGGTGTTAAGCTAGCATTTGCGAAACTCCTTTATAGAAACAATGGGGAAGAAATTGGCTTCAAGGAAAACTAAGTTGTTGTGAATGTGACTGTGAATGTGTTGGTGTTCATGAAAATTCTTTGGCTAACACCTACTATTATATGCGATTTTTTATTCTCAGCTGCTCTGTTATGTAAATGATTGTAGAGGTATGACTCAGGAAGGTGAGGGTTATCGAAAGAGATTATTAGATATAAGTAAGATCCCTCTGGTTTCGAATTGGCTTCCTTAAAAACCGCCAGGTCCATATGGCACCTGTATCTAGAAAGCCATTTCTAATTACAATGAAAATTTATTCAAGGAATGAGGTGGGAGTGGAAAATGCATATGAGGTTAAGTTATGGGAGGATGTTTGAGAGGGAGATAAAGCTGATTCCAAAGAGTATTCATTTCATGTGAATTGAAACAAGGCAACAAAAATTCTACGCTGCTTGGTGGTCCATGCTTGGATAGTATCAGGCACGTGGCTACCTTGAAAAAAAAAAAACACACACATTTTAAATATTGCTTTGTAGAGAAAACAAAGCTCTCTCCTTTCTCTCTGTGTTCTTCAACTGAGCAAGTTTTCAATATTGCTTCTTCATCTAATATTTGATTGTTTTCATTCAGTTTTTATAATAACCAAGGAAAAATTTTGAGACCCCATTTGAGAGAAATCTCTCAAAATGTTGTCCGGAAAGAAGAGGCCACCAATCAAGCTCTTTCTTTTCACCAATTTTTCTGAATCATTTTCATCTGATTATGGCTTAAAGTCTTCAACTTTAAGCAAATCTCCCAGAAATTTTGAAGGTGGGAGTTTTGGGGCTTGGAAGTGTGGCTGCCATGAATGATACCCATGAAGCTTTTCGCTCTGCTCCAGTAGAGCTGCTAAAATGGCAGTTTCACCCAAATCAGAGTTGATTCCAATAGTTTCTGCAAAACCCATAGTGGAGAAGGAGGAGGAGATTGAGCTCTCTGAAAGCTACACTTGTGTGATTTCTCATTTGGGGAATGGGAAGTCTTTCACTCTGTTTTTACACTCAGCGTAGAAATTATTTTTATTTTTATTTTCGGCTTTTGATGAGGTTGCCACCTCATCACTAGGCACATGCCTGGCACCATTCAGGCATGGACCAGGCAGCGTAGAACTGCTCACAAGCCAAAGTGGCCAATTTTCGGTAGTGAGATTGATGGGTCGGTTCATTGGGAATTCCCACATCCGCAAGTTGTCTGTTTCTGTGGGGGTTTACTGAGTTTGCTCATTTGTCTAGTACAATGGATTGTGTGGTGTCAAGGGATGAAGCTGATAGGTGGAGTATAAATATGATAAGTATGCCAACTTTTTAGTGTTTTTCACTTGCCCACGCCACTTAATTTCCCTTCTAGGTTGGTATGGAAAATAGGGGTTCCTTCTAGGGCATCTTCGCTCTTGTGGATAGCGGGGAGGGTTGGGATTCCTTCCGAGTTAGAGGTGGCTCCTAGAGGCATGCATGTTGAGGTGATTTGTATACTTGTGCAAGAGTTATGTTCATTTGCATCCATCGATAGGCAGTCGAACACCCATTTTCAGTTTATGCAGAACCATTGTCTTTCCAATGGGTTAAGCATTACGCAAAGGTCGTTTAAAAGTCTTATTAATGCATTCCACATAATATATTATGAAATATTTCTTCCTACATATACTATGGAGTATTTTCACACCGTTAAAAGTCTTCTTCAAACCCATGTTCTCTCATGGAATCATTAAACCTAATCCAAAATGTACTCTCCTTAGGCAAAGCCCCAGGGGATCTGGTTTTAGTCGGGCACATATTCATCTTTCGAGTCAAAGCTTTAGCAATATTTTGTGGAATGCATTAATAAAGACTAGTACAGCTTAAGTGTTTTATCTCACGAACCCCTCCTTTTTAGGGATCAAATTAATGAACGTGTATTGACTCTGCAATTCAAGAACCAATTATCTTGCACTTCCTTTACCTCACTGAATTTTCACTTACCCCGGAACAGTAAGGCCAAGAATGCCCCCCTTCAACCGATATCATTTTCTGTCACTTGGACTCCTGAAAATCGTACTACCAGAACTAGGTACACCTTCAATATCTCCTGTTCAAAGTCTGTTTCTAACCACTCTATCTTATCCCCTTAGTATGGGTTGGGGTTTGGTTCCTATTGTGTCTTTTGAGTCTCTGACTATTGATCTAAGGTAGTTTTTTTTTTTTTTTTTTTACTTCTCTCCTAATATCGGGGTGATAATTCTTCATCTAGATTCACAAATGAAATTAACCTTGTCAAAGTGAAATAATAAAATCAACAATAATAATGTGATTCTTCATCTTGTACAAGTTTTGAAATAACTCCACCACATGATTTGGGACAAGATCTTGTCTTTCACCAAGATCCCATCAACCATCCTCTTAAAAGGTCATTAAAAGAGTCCTCAATATTACGTGGGAAAAGTAGAATTTATATTCTATTTACCTTCCTTCCACCACTTGATCCTTGAAGACTGTTATCAGTCGTTTTATTCCAATATAAATAGACTTTCCACCTAAGCTCTCTTCAAAACCCAATCTCTTAAGCCATCTTCTAGAGGAGAACTGTTTCATACCTCCAATCGAGCATCAGTAGGTT